>BCIN01000009.1:0-577275 GCA_039545335.1 Kondoa subrosea
TCTTTCGAGGTAGGAGAGGGTGTTCCACCAGTGGTGAAGATAATTGGGTGGAAAGCATTCTTGATAAGGCTGCAGTAATGACGATTCTTCTCTGCTTCAATGCTTGACAGGTAAAGCTGGATACGCTTTAACACAAGCTGATCTCTCTATATCAGTACATGACTAATGCATATGGAATCTACACTACCTGATCTCTCTATATCAGTACATGACTGATCAAGATCAAGAGAGATCAGGGTTCTAATATACAGTCAGGTGGCAAGAATCTGATACGCTTCTCAGTAGCGCTGAAGAGGTCTGGATCTTGAGTGCTAGGTACTTGAGGAAAGCGTAGCGAATGGACTGAGGTGAACTTGAGATCATAGTCAGAGACGTCTTGCCGAAACGAGCCTGGACCAGAGATGCGAAGATCTGTTCTATCCCTTCTATTGACTACAGCAGGCTCGGCTTTGACTGTTGTCCCAGAGATCTGTTCAACGTGATACTTGATTGTACCTTTAGCTTTCTCGTGCCTAGTAGTTCGCATRTTCTGGCGTTGAGCGCATGTTTCGTTGTGACCAAGTTCGTTTGGGCGATGACAGTACTTGCAGACTGTATTGTGACCACGCATGAGAGTACGATGAGATAGACCAACCGCAATCTCTTGCTTCGACAGCGTTCTGTAACTGTTGTTTGGGATGGCATAAAGCCACTGTGAAGCAATCGAGGCGTGGTTATCAACATATTGGACAAGCTCCGACGAGTTAAGATGGGGTAAGAGATCAGCACGATTTTGCTTGTGCATTTCATGACATCGTTCGCGTTGGCTCTTGAATTCTGCAGGTTCAACATAATTGATATCTGGAGCAAATTCATTGATTAGGTAGTCCATCTTCTGGATCATTGCTGCTCGACCATGATCTGCACATTCTTTCAGCGACAAGAATCCACATCCACCATAGCTGATAGGGAAAGAGATGAGACGTGGATCGTTTGGCTGTATTGCTATTTGCTCGCCACGTAATTTGGTGACGGCTCTGWGAATATCTTGATCCATGTCAGCCCAGACTTCAAGAACTGCTGCTGTTGGAGGAAGGGTTCGCAGAAGGTGACGAAGGCGATGCTGGAGGCTGACACGGAGCAAGAGAAGGGCATGATGAGCTTCTAGCTGGTCCAGCTTGAAAAGGTGAATAGTTTCTTCAACAACTTTGCAACGAAGGAACTTCTCAGGGTAAGGACCGATATAAGTACCCAGAGTTTCAATTTCAACATCTTGCTTCAGTTCAAATTCGCGAGTTTTGTGAGGCTTGAGGTTCAAGATTATTCCTCGATACTCATGATCAGCATAAATCTCCTTGATCTCGTCAAGACGAGAGCCAGCGCCGAGAATATAGGTGTTGTCGAGATAAGAGAATATGCGTGCAAGATTGAATGAGTTCGTTATGCCAGCATTGAGTCTTCGATCTAGATCTTCCAAGACTGGGCGGTAGGCGATGGAGAAGAGAAGGTTGCCGAGAGTATCACCTTGTCGAACACCTTGACGTGACTTAATGACTTCAACCGTCCCATCCGACAAGCAGTAAAAGAGATCCGATTCGGTATCGTAAGCCCAAGAAGCCACGTCATGGAATTCAGGTGCGAATTCAGCGACAGCAATAGCCATAGGCTTGCGGTCGACCACATTGAAAGCATTCGTCAGATCCAATTCACTCATGATTGTATGCTCAACATCTGGCAAGTCATTATCGATCGCTCGTTCAATGTAGCGAATGATTGGTTCTACTCCGCCTGGATTGCCAAGACCGAATTGGGTTGGTAAAGTATGAGAGGATTTCAGAGCAGTCTTCAGTATGACCTTGATCGCCAGACGGTAGAATAATTCAGCTGTTGCAATAGGGCGGACTCCACCATCTGGTTTGGTGAGTGCCGTCAAGCGTGATCCAACAAGAAAGTCTCTTCCTGGTGCTGATCCATTTGCAATTTGCTTGGACAGAACAAACATAAATTCTTCGAAAGGACTACCATCAACCATGACCAGTTCAAGTAAAGGGACTGTCCAGCCTGAGATCCCTGGCGAGACATGCTTGCTGATCTTCTTGAACTGCTGCATGACGGTGTCAAGTTTGACTTTGATTTGCGGGCGGGGTCCTTTGCGACGAGAAGTCGAGGTGAAAGGATTGATTGGACCTTCAGGATGAAGCTTTCGGAGCTTCTCCGCAGTCTCTGGAGTTGCAGGAGCGATTCCAGCATTGGTTGTGAAAATGCGACCCGCTTTAGTGACGTGACCTTTTTCTATAGCGCGCATGACTTGGCGAGCGAAGGTAAGGGATTCACGAGGAGCGACATTCCCATCAGGTTCAGGCCAAGGGACTTTAGGATAGTTGCGTAGAGTCTTCTCAAAAGATCGGAATCGACCTGTGTCCGAGTGAGGAGCCAAACCAACCTTGACGAGCGCTAAGATATCGAAAAGATGTTCTTCAGTTGGATCTTTGATATAAGTTTCAGCTAAACGATTTGCTGCATCACGGAAGGCTTGTATCTGATGAGGGGCGAGTGAGTGAGTAACGGTCGGTAAGTGAAGTAGTTTGATGAAGCGCTGATATAGCCATGCCTTGATACTTTCAGGAGATTGGCGATCTRGTAGTTCCTGCTGAGGTGCTGCGGAAGCAGGTCGGTCCGAGGCTGGACGCTGATGCGGAAGGGTAGTTGAAGCTGCAGGGTTTGATTCGTCTTCATCGTCCGAATCGTCTCTTGCGGCAGTCTGAGGATGAGAAGAGGAAGGAGCTTGACCAGTAATGCCTCTCGCTTTCAACCGTGCCAGATGCTTGTCCAGTCCATGCCCTTTTGCCATATGCTTTCCTCGCGAATTCCCCTTTAGAACCCAACCACATTCACATGCAGATAATTCCAGATCTGAATATTGAGCAAGTTGTTCAGAGGTGAAGTAGTAGTTCTCATGCTTCAGTTTGAAATGGTTGATAATATTAGTGTATTCGCCAGAACAGAGGAAACAACGCGATTTCACTTCAGGAAGAGGTGCTGAATCAGTCTGAAAGCTTTGTGAAGGCGGTACAGAGGTTGCTGCGCGTGCTGGTCTTGTCATTGGTTTGTTGTTTTTTGTTGATTTGAATGAAATGAATGTGAATGCGGGAGTTCGCTCTCAAAGGCCCAGCTATACAGCTTTTTGAACCTGACACGTCTAGTACTCTACTCAGCGTAGTCTTACGACCTTAACGGGAGTATTTAGAGCGAAGCGACGGTCTCGACACACGAATCCATGTTGAGTAACGCAAGCACGCTGTTTGTTGAACGTAGGTAGACCTTGCTGCTTGCTAATGAATAAATTTGGAAGTTGCACGGTGATAAAATTTGGAAGTTGCACGGTGGTCTCAAAAAAAAAAAAAAAAAAAAAAAAAGCGCGGCGGGAATCGCGAAACCAGTCGAGAATTGTGTCTCATTCTTGCATCGCGGACCATTCCTTGGACACTCAGGAATGTGCAGAGAATGGGCTATACTCTGTCTCGTCCCATCTTGTCACACAGACATCGCAAATACTGTATCGCATAGACCTCTTACACATAACCTCAGTTTCGTCAAATGCTGTCCTGCCTTCCGACCTCGACTCCCACATACATCGACATGCAGACCTTTGAGCAAACGACGATTTCGGAGACGCGTGACATTCACGTCGCGTAATTTATCTTTGCTGATAGATTACGTAATTAGGTTGGGGAAAAGTTTGACCATGTCTCATTTACGCAGAACAGTCACATTCCTGTGCACTGTGTGACAGCTCGTCTTATGCTGGCTTTCTCACCTCATTCGACTTTAGTCACATGGGAATACTATCACCAGATTCAATCACCAAAGCAAGTGCGTCTCCTCTATTGGCATCAAGAGGCCCTGATATGCTACCAAGTGCGCACAGATGTATGGCCAGGCGTCGAAATAATGCACATATCAGGATTTTGCTTTGTTCAAACGTGTTTCACGAAAGACATAGCATCATACAGCGACGGCATGTCTGGCATATGAGCACAGGCTGCACAGAAGACAAGGAGCCGCGTTGGTTGCCTCTTGAGACGCGCAAAACTGTAACACTAATTTTGCACCCCTTTGCTCGTCGTCCTTTAGCAACGACATGGATATACCCAACAGTAAAGATGAACGGCAGCAGCAATTGGGCATCGCAGGCTCGCCAGCGCTCAGGCAGATACCTCCTCGAATAGCTTCACCTTCCAATAATGCGACGCTTGGGACTTCGCCAGCTCGAGGCAATACCCCTTCAGCCAATCCTTTGAGATCTGCCTCGGGCTTCAACATAGCACCGGATCAGTTGGAATTCCTGACAGAAGAAGAGAAAGCACGTCGAGTTCGAGCTCATTTGCCTTCCAATCCCGTCAACAATTTAGCTTTGCCAGCGACTTCTACGCCTGCTTCTAGTCTGTCCGCAAGAGAACGCGAAGATTTCCCTTTTGACACGCAAACTTCTTCTCCCGCTGCTTTGGATAATGCTGAACCTACATATCACAATACTCTCGGCGGTGATGTGACTTATGACCTTTACAAATACGCAAATGATGTCGAGACCAAGCCTTTGAGGAGGCCACGAAGTGTCTCTTTCACTCAGACACCTAGAAGAGGGAGCATGTCCAGCAATGCAACAGGAGCTGCAGCCGAGGCAGAGGATGATCTCGATATAAGGGCTATGAGGGAACCTGGAGGCTTCAGGAGAAACTTCTTGAGAAGGAAAGCCGAGCAAGAAGGTCAAACAAGACCAAATGGGCCTTCACATACTGCGAGGTGATTCTGTCACTGTTTTCTATTTATGGCTATTTACCATGATGACTTAGCTTTGTGGAATTCTTATCGCTCTATGGACATTATGGAGGTTTGTGAAAGCTGATTGCTGATTGATTCTCGCTTACACAGTGAATAGGCGAGGATCTCGAAGAAATAGATGAAGAGGACGAAGAAGAGATAGATGAAGAGGATGAAGCCGAAGAAGGGAGAGCTCGTTCACCTGGTGCCATGAATGGTCAAACAGAGCGGAGTCCTCTACTGAAACGTTTGACATCTGTCAAGCCCAGACTGTCGCGGAAAAGAAGTCAATCAGTTGGAAGACATGGGAATGCGACAGTCACACAAGCTGTTCTAATGGTGAGGAGAAATAAACCTGCTAGTTTCTGTCTGATTTGCTGTTCGCCGGTCCACAGCTGCTCAAGTCATTCGTCGGCACTGGTGTGCTGTTTCTGTCCAAAGCGTAAATAGCATCTCCGATCCGCTCCGTGACATACTCACCAGGTACCTACAGCTTTTTCAATGGCGGTATTCTCTTCTCGACAATCGTGCTGGTCACAGTCGCTTTAATTTCCCTATACTCTTTCCTCTTACTTGTAAACACTCGTCTGGTCATTCACGGTTCTTTTGGAGGTGCGCTGAAGACTCAATGAGTCAAGACCATGCTAACATCATTGTCAAGATATTGGTGGTCAGCTCTATGGTGAATGGATGCGCTTTGCGATTCTCTTCTCGATAGCACTATCTCAAGTAAGCAAATCGTTATGGTATCAAGTGCACTGCTGAAGGGTGTACAGGTCGGCTTCGTCGCTGCGTATACTATTTTCGTTGTCAGTCTCTTCCCTAGTCACTTAATTGAAGCTTATCGTGGCGCAGGCGGAAAACATGCAAGCTTTCTTCTTAGCTGTCACCCATTGTCGGCACTATTTTTCGGTGTCTGCAATTATCTTTGCTCAGCTGATTGTCTTCCTACGTATGTTGATGCTACAGTATGGGCAGAAACTTGGCTCACAATCTATCCTAGCATTTGCGATGATTCGCAACATTCAGAAACTATCTGGTACAGCTCTTGTTGCAGATGCTTTCATTCTAGCTGGGCTCCTATACATTTTCAGCAGCGAGATCAAGATCCTTGCAACAAGCGGTCCTGCTCATGTAGCGCTTTTCAATCCTGTAGACTTCCCTCTTCTCATCGGGTACGTCTGGCTCTATGGTCCAGAATTCGACTGATGAGCTATACAGCACTGCTGTGTTTTCCTTCGAGGGCATAGGGCTGGTCATCCCGATCACGGAATCGATGGCAGAACCACGTCGCTTCCCTGCAGTCCTAACATGGGTCATGCTCTTCCTTACTGTCCTTTTCGCCGGAGCTGGATGTCTCGGCTATCTTGCATTCGGTAGCGATATTCAAGCAGTCGTCATTCTCAATCTACCGCAGAACAAGTTTGTCAACGCCGTTCAGTTCTTGTACTCTGCGGCTATCATGCTATCTACGCCTCTACAACTGTAGGTGACGGTGAACAGCTCTGTGTTAGTAGCAGCTGAAGTGCACTATAGATATCCAGCAATCCAAATCATCCAAAACGGCATCTTTTCCCGCTCGGGCAAGAACAATACTAAAGTCAAATGGCAGAAGAATACTTTGCGCTTCACTATTACTGTAGGCTGTACTTTGGTAGCATGGATTGGGGCGACAGATCTGGACAAGGTATAGACAAATCGTCGCGATTATACAATGCCTAACAACCGTTGACAGTTCGTCAGTATTGTTGGAAGTTTGGCATGCATACCGCTTTGCTTGTGCTACCCTGCTCTACTTCACTACAAAGCATGTGCGCATACCAGAAAGCAGAAGGTCGCGGATCTAGCACTCTTGGTTTTCGGTTCTCTCGTTTGCGTATTCTGCTCGGTACAGACCATGTGCGTCTATCTGGTATTCTTTTAACATCTGTCGCTAATAGCTACTGCAGATCTAAATTGTCAGAACCGGCACCTAAGCCTCGGCACCTGACATGCAATATCTGAATAACGAGCGGTGGAATAATATTTGCATTGTATATCACTTTGACCCCATGTCCATGCATATGCACTACTAATACAAACCCAGTCCGAAAAGACCTCTTCGTTGCGGAGCGCGATGATTGCCTGCTTTTTCTTGTTGAAGTTTGACGACTGCTCGTAATCTGAGTATGGAGCGTAAACGGCAAAAGTAGCGACGTAGACTTACGAGAATCCAGCTTGCCCGTGACCTGCAAGGCAAGTTAGTCGTTGTATACAGCAAAGAAAGCGACTTACTAGCTCAAGCTTCTCTTTGCGCTCTTGCAGATCTAAGTGCTTGCGAATATCAGGGTTCTGTCGCGCGAAATCGGTAATCTCTTGTTTATGTAAGTCGTAACGCGAATCAATTTCGCGAGGGAACTAGCAAACAGTCAATTCCGACTGTCCAACTCAAGACAAGAACTAACTAAATAGAAGAACTCTCCGAGGAGCTCGATGTTGATATGTTGGATTGCGGTATATGTGAGTTGAGTGGCGACAGCATTGAGGAACGCTTCAGGACAGAAAGCTTGGTTCTCGGGCCCAGCTTTACATCGCTTTGCTTTTAGTGCAGCAATGCGAAGCTTGAGCACATCAGATCGATTGCTCAAGAAAGCTGCTTCTCGAGCTACAGAGAGACATGAATAAGCAGCCATAGCTAAAAGGCAGAAACATACCCTTTGTTAGTAAATTCGGATTGTAAACTGGTCGATTTGGATCATTATCTTCTTCTTCGGGTTCAGTGGTCGCTTCACCACGAAGCACACTCGACTTTCGACTTATCCGTCTCCTTTCCCTCTCTTCTAAATCTCGCACAAAGTCCATAGCACTTTTAAGTTTGCGACCGCCAACAACGTCTGAAATCTTCTTGAAAGCGCCATCGCACTGGCTAAGTTCTCGCTCGAGCAGGAATTGACCTCTTTGACGACCGGCTTCCCATTGCGCTTCATCGACCTCAACTTCCTTCTTGAAAGGCTTGACGGAATTCTCGACTTGTTCGGCAGTAGCTGCAAAGCGATTGTGCAGGATAGCATCGGAGAGAGCTGCTATACCTTCCACCGCAGCTGGATGATGTATAAAAGGTTCCATTTCAGCTAATTTGCTGACTTGATTCCGTAAGGCATCGACAATAAGTTGAGTTGAACTTCTGCCGACACCTGATTTGGTCACTGCTGAAGCAGAAGCTTCCAACTTATGTTGCCAATATGGTTCGAGATCTTCAGGTGTGGGTACTTTTTTGGTATCGGCAGCGAATTTAGAAAGTTCAGGTAAACGTGGATCCATCCAATACATCTTTGCCAGGGTATCGGTGACTTTCTCTTCGATTGCTGCACGAAGCATTTTTCTTGCTTCTGGTTTCCCGAATACTTTGGAAAGGCTTGCGAATTTAGATTTGAGCGAATCCATAGTTTCGGCAAAGTACGATTCGGCTGATATAGATCTATCGTTATATTCGACTTTGAATTGATATGACGCTTCTTCGAGCTCCATAGCAACTGCATTGGAAATGGAGTGCAACGAACCACCCATCGATTCTTCCAGGACTTCCATCAAACGTCGTTTGAGGGTATTGGTACCAA
This sequence comes from Kondoa subrosea, assembly GCA_039545335.1. NCBI lineage: Eukaryota > Fungi > Basidiomycota > Agaricostilbomycetes > Agaricostilbales > Kondoaceae > Kondoa > Kondoa subrosea. The sequence goes on from BCIN01000009.1 coordinate 8,397, forward strand.
CTTGCATTCCCGGTCGGTTGAAATGTTCCGCGTTTGATCCAAAGAAAGCGTTTTCTTGTTTTTGAACGGGTTTGAGGAGATCAAAATTAGGTCCTTCTTTTGCGCCAAACTTGAACAAGCTATTTGATTCTTTCTGATGTTCCTGCTCTTTCTGTCCAACAGCTTTGCACACTACTCCAACATAACCTAGAGCCAAAGGATATCTTTCATTTGCTAGTACATCTGAACCAATTTGAGGAGCAACCAAATCCATCTTGGTAATCACACCAATCGTTCTCAATCCCAATGGATCTACTTTCCTACTTGCTCGTAAAGCAGGACTGTTGGCTAAATCCACGTCGGCGGAACAGACAGCTAAGATAATGTTGTTCGCTCTTATATATTTATCGCACAAATCGGTAATCTTATGCTTGAGTTCTTCAGGTTGGTCCATTGAGCTGATTTGAACATAACCAGGTAAGTCGACAAGCGATAAATCAGGTACGTTAGGGGAATGAATTCGAAGTTGAATAGGATCAGGCGAGACGGCTTCGCTTGCTGGAACAGAGAGGTTCATTTCAGTCAGACGTTGTTGGACCAGAGAGAAGTCGGTAAGGTGACCTGAATGTTCTGATGGGAACTCAGCAAATTCGATTGGATTAGGATCAGATGTTGAGCGAGGAGTATGAATGAGAGTGAGTTCTATAGGTCGACGAGTGACCATGTTGTTGCCTCTGCGGTTTCATCAGAGGCAAGCAAGTGATGTATGTCTGAAGACTGACTTTGGTAGAAATTCATGACCGACGATAGCTTCCAGGACACTACTTTTGCCACTACTTTGGCTTCCAATGACAACAATACTGGGCAATTGCAAGGATTCCCCATGATCGATACTGAGCAGAATAGACCTCACTTCAATGAGTTTGCGTGTCAAAAGCATCAGATCATTTGACGGGTCGTCAGATGTGGGCATGCTAGCGACTGCAGCGGTAGTGAGAGCAAGAGCAGCTGGACCAGGTCCACCATTCCCAGAGCTAGACGATTCGTAAGGATTCTCTGGCGATTCGTCTTCTTGGGCTTCAGATTGACTGGATTGACTTTGAAACCAATCTCGAAAGCTTTGAGCCGTTCCAGAAGCCCATCCGCTTATGCCTGATGCTGCAGAGCCTAGGCCTTCCCTACCCTTGTCTGCTACTTCTGATGCGCCATTATAAGCTGACGATAAGCCTTGCCCTACTGTTCCCAACGTTGACGAGCCCCATTCTCCCAACACGTTAAGCTTGTCCTTTGCTGCTTGAGTGAGATTATCGACTTGATGATTGGCATAAGCAAGAGCTGAAACGCCCAAGCCTCCAGCTACAGCAGATGTGCGAAAGACTCTGAAGGCAGCCCTTGGTATAGCTTGAAAGGAAGCGTTCCTAGCGACTGGCAGCAACGTGTAAGGCCTGATGCCACCTCGTCGAATTATAGGTCGAGCGTAAAGCAGAGCAGTTTGAGAGCGAAAAGGCGAGAATCTTGAAGCCCACATGCTCTGAGTATATCTTCAGCACATTGCTTTTTCCAAGCTTCTAAGCAGTGGTATCCTGGCAGCTTCAAAGCTTTGGTATCGTGTTTTACTGTCAAGGAAAGTGAAATCGCGCAAGTTGCTCAGGATCCACCATGTCAAGTTGCAGTCTGCCCTTCCTCGCTACTGCTACTCAACGCCATTATGCTACTCTGACTTCTGCATGACTTCGTAATGGCATTCCTTTATTTTTATTTTTGCCTGATGCATTTATGCGTTTGAATGCCGACCCTCTCTGGCTAGTATCCGGAGCTCCTTACTATCGAGTTTCTCGTACTCTGCTGTTTTCCCTACATCCTATCAGATTATATTGTCGCGATGCTGGACAAAATGAGCGACATGGCTTCCACTTTGGACTTGTCTTCTTCCGCTCTGCCAATCTTCATAGCATTAGGAGCAGCCTTGCTTGTGATCCTGGCCAAGCTATTCCCTCTGAATCTGAAGACTCGCAAGGACCTTCCACCAGGTCCATCTGGTCAGATCTTCGTAGGCAACAGCAAGCAACTACCTCAATCCAAGCCATGGGTGTACTTCAAAGAATTGACGGATCGTTATGGAGACGTTGTGTATCTCCAGATGGGAGCTACACCTACTATTATTCTTGGATCAGCTCAAGCAGCTTGGGATCTGCTTGAAAAGCGGTCGAGCATATATTCCAGTCGACCAAGATTCATCATGGGCAACGAACTACTTAGTGATTCAATGAGAGGCTTGATGAGCCCTACTGGTGACTTCTGGCGAAGATGGCGCAAAGTCTTGCATGGTGATCCTCCATTCTCTAAACCAACGGCACAGAAGCTTATGTAGATCGAATCAGCTGGGTTTATGCAGAAAACGGCGGATACTTACAAACCCATCCAATCTCTCGAAAGCAAAGGCTTGATGCATGATCTTCGTAAGCTCTGAATGACTTTTTCGTTATGGTCCAGTCTCATTGTCGTATATAGTACATCAGCCGAAAGACTTCCGAAAGCATCTCGAACGCTATGCTGCTTCTGTCATCGTGACAATCACTTATGGAAGACGAGTCACAAATGTCGATACCGACAAAGTTGTTCGCATGAATGCCAAATCTATGGAGACCTTGACGCATGGTAAGGTCTCCTCATCTTCGGACAGTTCAGCTGTCAACAACGGTTGACAGTCAATGTTCCCGGTCGCTATATGGTCGAATCAATGCCTTTCCTGAAGCATGTGCCAGCTTTCCTCGCTCCTTGGAAACGCTACGTGCTCGAACAGAAGAAGATCGATCAAGCGATGTACTTGGAACTCATCAACGACGTCAAACAGAAACAAGCCAATGGAGGTGCACCTCCATCCTTTGCGAAAGACTTGCTCGAAAAGCAATCTCAGAATGGCATGTCCGAATTAGAGATCGCTTATGCTGCTTCAACACCTTGTGAGTCTTGCTAAACAGTATGATGCGTCGTATTTATCATGCTTTGCTTTTAGTTGGAGCCGGAGTAGAGACTTCAAGTGGATCCTTGGCTTCTTTCTTCTTGGCAGCAGCTCAATTCGGACCAGAATTCATCCCGAAAGCACAGTAAGTCTTATATCATTCTTTGAAACGCTTCTGAATGAGTCAAAAGAGCCGAACTGGATTCAGTTGTTGGCTCTGAACGAATGCCTGAGTTCTCGGATCTGGATCATCTACCTTATGTCAGAGCAATCGTATCAGAGACATTGCGCTGGCGTCCGATAGCAGTAGTCAGTACATCATCTAGCTCTTCTGAAAATCACTCATCTGCGTTTCTTCAGCTTGGTGGGACTGCTCATGCAAGTTTGCAAGATGATGTGTATAAGGTGTGCTAGACAATTTTCTTAGCCGCATGATATTAATGAAATCTTATACTAGGGCATGTTCATTCCTAAAGGGTCGACTGTCATCGCACCTCTTTACGGTATTCATTTGAATGAAGAAGATTACCCTGACGCGGATCATTTCCTACCTGAGCGCTTCTTGAACGTGAAGCCTGGCTTTCCGGGTCGCGAAGGGCATGCTTCATTTGGTTGGGTATGTTCCTACTTTCCTCAGGTCGAAACAAGTCTAATGCTGTGCGAAGGGTGTTCGTATATGTCCGGGAAGGTATGCCCGGCTCCCAAAAACTGTCTGCTTTCGGCTCAATGGGATTCTTTCTCTATAGATTCACGTAAGTCATTGCTGTCTCCAGTTGGTGGTTCATGAACTTACTTGAGCTGAATACAACAGAGGTCAAAATTCCGTCAATATCAATGTAGCGAGGATCCTATGGGCCTTCAACATTACCAAGGCGAAAGATGCACATGGCAGAACGCTTGACGTCGATACTGTATGCCACTTTTGCTTACCTTGGCTTGTTGAGCTAATCGAGCAAGCAGCATGCATTCACGAACGGCTTCAATTCTCAACCGTTGGATTTCCCTGTTCAAATTACAATTAGATCACAGAAGCACGCTCGGATTGTCGAAGAGGATTGGAACGAAGCGAAAGATTCGCTCAAGATGTATACATGGTAAGATGATAAATGCATGGGGGGTTCTACATAGTTGTTGTGAATATATGTTGCTTATACTCCTTTGTTAACATGAGGAGCCAATTTAAGATTCTTGATGAAGTCAGAACGGGATGTAATCAAATCCCCACCCTGTGGCGCTTCAGAAGGACCACAGATTTCCTTTACGGTACCGAGCAGTGAGGTATGATTCTCTTTGAAGTGCTCTTTGATGTAACCTTCGAGCTTCACTTGAGTTGGTTTAGTCTTCAAAAAGTTCTCCAAATTGTCTTTGTCTTCGTTAGCCAAATGGAAACGGGAGATGACGCTTGGCTGTATACGCTGGGAAGAGACGTGGATTGACACTTTCGCGCGCTGAAAACCAGCGGCTAGAACACGATCGCGGAATAGAGCAACGACTTCGGGCTGAGTAATGTCGTTCAATAGAGCAGCGTCCTTCTCGTCTGTATCACAACATTACTCTTGTTTCGATACTCTAAGAAGCGACTCACAGCGTTTGAATTCCTGTAACAGGATATTCAATAGCTGAGCTGGAAATGGTATGAACGACGCACTTCTGAACCGCTTTCGATTTGTTCCCAGTTATAGGATGACTCTTCTGCCATAGTCTTGAAGGTTTCCAGCAAGCCGTCTATACAACTTTGACGATGCTTTTGAAATTCTGCGGACTCCAAATTGACTAAGTACTCTTCTTTTGCAGTGAAAAATTGGTCAATCTCTTCATCTAGTAGGGAAGGAGCAATCTCGGACTGAATTTCAGCGGTCAAAGAGCTAGTATTTCCAGCGCAAGTCCGGTAGAGAGCAACAGCATAACCTGATTATAACGATGAATATAGATAGCTCATTTCATAGATGGCAGACTTTACCCAGCTGTTTGGTCGTGCGTAACTCATCGAAGAACGGCTGTTCGAGAATATCACATAGAAGCATCAATGTAACGTGCAGCCTGCGATCGTTGGAGCAGCCGATGTAGTAATTGGTAAGGCAGACTCCGTTGACTTCATCTGGATTCTCTACAGTAAGCTGTACGAGACCATTTGTTCCAGGTTCGACCATGAAGCGTCTTGTTACAGGAGATCTCTCGCACGATTCGACTTTGAAAGAAGAAAGCCGCTCTTGTACAACTTTGGCGATCTGGCTGTCAAGCGATCCATGAATGTATGCTTCGAAGAACATGTTCTCGAAGAGCTTCTTGCCATAGGAAAGTACTTCCTCTCGAGTTATTGAAGCAATGACCGCTTCCTTCTCATCGCGGTCAAAGTATCTCTCTGCGAACAGCCAGCTGACGCGCTCGTAAGCAAAGGCTAGCGGTCCAGACATGTGCCAATTCTTCAAGCAGCGGATTAGCCTCTCCTTGATGCGATCAAAATCTCTGTCGTTAATCGTAGCAGTCTTCATCCCATTGCAGACGATATCCAAAAGGGTTTCGAATTTGGCACTGAACCCGCCGATTTCTAATGACATTCCGCGAGATTCGGGGTATAAGGAGTCTAAATAAATGTGTGAGATGGAACTCTGCTTGGACGTGAAGCACCTACAGTCCATGCCTGCTTCAGCAGCCAGGTAAGAGATTTCTCTCAAGTGTTCATCGACAACGTCGGTCCACAAATGCGTCAAAAGTGTATCTATTAAGCACGTCAAGTCTCTTGACCTCCGAAAGCATTCGTCCATGACTCACGTCTGGCTGTTGCCAGTCCTTCGGGAGTCATCATGTTCAACTTGAATGTAATTTTCGGAACTTGATATTGGTTGTCAAGCTTATGCCAGATGACGACGCCTTTTTCAGACTTGACAATAGATGGCAGAGTGTCTTCTTCTCCTTTATCAGACTTTGGTCCCGACAGATCGTACGGAATAAGGGGATTGACAGCAGGAAGATCCAAGCCAGGCAAGAATGGCGCATTTCTGCACAGCTATCTTAAGCATCAGCCCTAATTTCGACGACGGATACTTCTACTCACTTTTAAAAGATTTTCGTCTAATGGTGTTGCTGTATAGTGAGTGCCAAAGTAGAATTCCTTGTAAGTCCACTCTGTCTCGTTATTTGCATCTTGCATGGTCCGAAGCAGGAAGAAGCATCCGGGGTTAAGTTGATCAAGAATGGTCTGAACAGCGATCTCGTCCCATTCTTGTGCAGGTGCAACACTATTCAGCAGGTAATGAGGGCCCTCGTCGTGCCTGTGGCCATTTTAGGTTTGATCTCTAACAGTCTGGCTACACCTACAAACGACCAGCTAAGGTTGTCTACAATTCGGGTCAGTATTCGCTCATCAGAAGAATAACGCATCTCTCTCACAGCGGTATCGCAAGCTTCCCCAGTCTCGGACCATTTGAAGTATGTCTTTCCCATACTTTGGATCGCTTGAGCAAGAAGGACAATATATCTGGACAAAGGACGACTCACGTATTGAATTCAGCAAAAGTATTTTGCAAGGTTCGGGCGCCTCTAATCTTGAGCAATTTGAGGAAAGAGAAACAGGCAACGACAATGTCTTGCTGGTTCTTGACACCGCTGTCAGTAAGACTCATACCAATCTAAGTACCCCCCTATCAGTTATAGCGCTGCCTTCGAGTAAGGATACGAGGCCTACATCGAACTGAGCATAGCCCCTGTTACTAATCAGAATAGATCGACATCTGACTAATTTTAAACTCACGTGTTGCCATCTCCTTCTCCAGCATAGATCGAGTTCACCCAGCCTTTATGCTTCAAGTAGCTCAGAAGACTACCAGCGACTTCATGCTCGATAATCATGCCGACAAAAGCTGCAGGTTCAGTCTTCCAATGTTTGCTTTGACTATTAGCCGCATAATATCAGAATGAATCAAGCCAACGCAAAATCAGTACCAACTCTTCTAGAGGGAAAGAGATGATAAGTCTATTGACGTCTTTCACAGTCTTGTAAGTCAATTGATGCTGGAAGAGATTTTCAGGTCACGAACATTGACAAAGCAGAGCTTTCGACTTACCATTAGTTGCCTGTCGCCGAAAGGATTGGCTGGCCAAATTGAAGGTGCGACATTCGTATTCTTGACTTCGGAAAAAAGCCCAGCAGCCATTTCGATCAAAGTGTGCATTGATTCTGCTTGCAATAAGTACCCGCGGCGGTAAGGAGCACATAAATGAGGGCATACGATTTCCAACAATGCAACCTCGCATCAGATTGGCCGAGTAGCGTTCCTTATAGAACTTAAGTAGAGCGTCACGAACGTCGATGCCTTGCTCGCGAGGCTTGTTCCAAAGGGTATCGAGCGAACCAACGCTGAACTTCGTTGCGGGATGTCCTGGTCGTGCTACGGCAGCCAGCATGCCTTGTCCTCGCCAGCCATCATTCTGTAGATAGCCTTGGAATTCTGAGTTCACAGCGTTCACTTCTCGCTCTACCAAAGATTTCTCGAACAAAGGAGCAATCTGTCTTTACCTGGTAGCATGTCGTCATTTCGAGCCAAAGACTGATGACATACGAATACGTGGGCCATGCGATCTAAAGCGCCTCCCAGATTGGCAGCGCTCACGGAGAAGTAGTAGGTCGAGTCTGTCGGCCATGTAAGAAAGCGCCTAGTTGAGGAGCATAGAATGACTGACATTCATCTTCAGTTGATGCATTTGTATAGCCATTATTGGACGAGATGAACTGTAAGCAATTATTAGGCAAAACACTGGTTAAAATACAAGGCGAACGAACGTTCTCATATTCCGACTCGTTTGGATATTTCGCGGATCCACTGTTGAAGAGCATACTACAGCAGTATCAGAGCTGCTGATGCGCTACTTGATATTTAGACTGACTGCTCGCAACTGTAGCATCACAATGTCAGTTTCATGGGCTGGAAGAAACCTTCCCAAACTCACAAATGGGCCAGACCAGCCAGTTCTGATGGGTCGTGGAAGCTACCGCTTCGTACGACAACTGATGCAGCTGCCTATGAAGAACCAAAAGTTAGGTGAAAGGGAAGATCATCGAAAAATCTTACCTGGTCTGCTTCTGGGTCCGAGACCAGACAGATCTCCATGCCATTGTCCAATCGAATGATTCGCTGGTAAGGCAAAATTAATGCGTACAGAAAGAAAGATCGGAACTTTGAACTTACATATTCACGTTTATCCTTTTCGGCAGTCAGGATAGGTTTACTGTATTCAGCCCAATGATGACCATGTTTGCCTATTATCGATGAGCATCTGTCAGGGTTTGCACGAATAGAAGGAGTATCAAGTTATCCTTACCTGAGCGGATACGAGTAAAATCCTCTGGCAAATGGGTAGAATCGTATCGCTTGAAGTCTTGCTGGAAGGTGGAAGAAGACATGATCTAATATAAGAGAGAGAGCAAGAGCTACAAGAGGATTTCCAGCTCGACTATCGAAATCAGACAAAGGGTGTATCGAAGGACTACACCGAATGGCCTGACTAACAGCACAGCTAGGCATCTTCGGAACGACTTAGATTATTAACAGCAAGATGAGGCATAGCTTGGGCAGTACAGATCATGCAATGCCAGCAGTGCAAACAAACTCAAGAAGCAGAAAAAAGTGCCAAAAACGCTCAAACCCTGCCTTTTCACTGCCAAATATCCATTTATGGAGTAGAAGAGGAGAACGCATGCACAGCGAGTGCTTCCATCCTGTTAAAGACAGGCAAATTGAAGCAAAACAAAGGGAAATGTCAAGTTATTTAGCGTCTTGCTGCAGCGCTGTCACTGCTATGAGCTCAGCTGAGAGTCTCAGAGTGGGTGTGTGCTATTTGTAGGATACTCGAGATTGTCAGAATCGGCGTCAGTGACAAAGTTGAGCACGTGAATTCCCCGTCTCGATTCTTGGAGTCGTTGGTGTTTGATCTTTTCTTCTTTGCTCCTTACCACGACAACAATGTCTCAAGAATCTTACACTCAGAGCGTAGCTCCAATCAATCCTCTGCCTCAGCAGATCAAAGTGCCCAACTTGGAGCCATATGGAACACCAGGCTCAAAGCTGCTGGCAATCGAGCGAGGCAAGGCCAGCTTCAGCTCCCACGACATGGCCGTCTATGTCAGAGGTCAAGATGTGCTAGATCGTCAGGCTCGTTTGCTCGAAGTCATCCAGAAAGAGCCCGCATTCGACAAGTCTCGTATACCCTATATCGGTCGAAGCGACAAGTTTGCGCATGGTTTGGCCAAAGAGAAGCGCTTTGTACAGCTAGCTCAAGAGCAAGGATGGAAGGAGGCAGAGATGCGTGAAGCTGAGGAGTTGATTGACATGCCCGCTGCATTTGGTCTGCACAAGGTCAGCAGGGTCGCACTGCATGTCGTACCACTCTTACTGATGAGAGCCTTACCATTAGTCCATGTTCTTGGAAACTCTTCGCTCTCAGACCACTGACGAGCAGAAGAAGCTCTTCTTGGAGCCGGCCCAGCGTTTCGAAATCATCGGATGTTACGCTCAAACGGAACTGGGCCACGGTTCGAATGTGCAAGGTCTGGAAACTACCGCTACCTATGATCCTTCCACCAAAGAGTTCATCATGCATTCGCCTACTCTTACTGCCAGCAAGTGGTGGTCTGGAGGTCTCGGAAGAACAGCCAACCACGCTGTAGTCATGGCTCAACTCATTACTCAAGGCAAGAACCGTGGTATCATTCCTTTCCTTGTGCCTATTCGCGACATGAAGACACACAAACCTCTGCCTGGCTGCACAATTGGTGATATCGGACCAAAGATCGGTTACAACTCTACTGACAACGGCATGTAAGTCATTCTACCATAGCTCAGGCCTGTCAGCCGATCGATGCCTCCTTCTAGGCTGCTTATGGACAATGTTCGAATTCCTCACATCAACATGCTTTCTCGCTATACTTCAGTTGATCCCGATACCGGAGCCTTCAGCAAACCAAAGAAGGCTCAGCTCACTTACGGTACTATGACCTTCATTCGAGCCAACATTGTACGAAACTCAGCTGTTGTCGTTGCCCGCGCGGCAACGGTAGCCATTCGCTACTGCGCTGTTCGACGTCAATTTACCGATCGCGATGCACCACAGACCGATGATCGCAAACCAGCTGAATCTCAAGTTCTCAACTATCAATTGGTCCAGTACCGTCTTTTCCCCGCTTTGGTCACTGCACTCGCTCTAAACTTTACCGGTAAAGCAATGTACAAAGCATACGAAGACAACGTAGCTGCAATGGCTAAAGGCGATTTCTCAAACTTGGCCGAAATTCATGCAAGTTCTTGTGGTCTCAAGAGTTATTCAACCATTGTTGCAGCTGAGGCGATCGAAACTTGCAGAAGAGCTTGTGGTGGTCATGGATTCTCTTCAGCTGCTGGTTTGGGTGAACAGTACAACAATTTCTTGCCTCAGGTTAGTGATTGATGTTTGGTTGCGATAGTTTCGCTGACGAAAGTCGAATCCTAACAGGTCACATGGGAAGGTGACAGTTACGTAGGTGTTTTCTGTATAATTATATGGAGAGCTTACCAACAGGCGCCTGTTATAGATGATCACTCAGCAATGCGGTCGTCATCTGTTCAAAGTCTTCCGAGCTATCTGGTTCAACGAGCAAAACGAATTCAACGGCAACACTGTCACCGCAAACTATATTCGCAAGTACGTTGCTGATGTAGATGCGAAATGTCAAGTCAAATATGCTGGCGATTTCCATAACGCTCAAGTGAGTCTCTCTGTGCTCGCCATGTAAAGACCAGACTGACAACCTCGTAGATGCTGGTCGATGCTTTTGGTCACCGAGCTGCATACCTGATTGGCAACACAGTCCGCAAGCGCGAGTCAGTTCTTCACCTCCGCTCACCGTCTGTAGACAGCTGACTATCTGTGCAGTATTGAAAAGCACTCATGGAACAGCATTCTAGTCGATATCTACCGCGTCTCAACAGCTCACAGTCACTTCTTGGCTGTCAAGAACTTCGCAGATGCTATTATGTACGATGAGACGCTCGCTGCTAATCCAGCGTTGCACCAAGTAATGCAAATGTGCTTCGAACTCTATGGTCAGTGGAAAAGCTCAATCGTGTTGTATCGTTTGACTCATTTGTGTTGTTTTCGGACAGCCTGCTATGTAATGGAACAGAATGCTAGTGAATTCCTCAGCTCTGGCTACCTTTCAAGCAAACAGCACGAACTTCTTCGCAACAAGGTCGATGCGCTTTTGGCTGAAATGAGACCTCAAGCTGTACCTTTGGTCGATGGTTGGGCGCTTCCTGATTACTTGCTCAACTCTGCTTTGGGTCGCTATGATGGAAACGTTTACCCCGCTTTGGTCGATTTCGCTTCCCGTGAACCTAGTAAGGTTTTTGCAATAAATTCTCTGTATAAGTTGGCTTATTGAATGCGTTAGTGAATGGTCGCACGTACAACGTAAAGCTGGGCACAGAAGATCTATACATGGAAGAGCCTATCGAAGGTGCCGAAGGTCTAGCAGGAAGTCGACCGGAGTCAAAACTCTAAATGATGCAATTGCTGCGTTGATGAGCGAAGGGAGGAAGCATCGAGAGGGTTTCACTAGTTTAATGTAATTGTCAAGGATCATTTTTTGCAATAGCACGATAGTTGTATATATATACAAGAGGAAACGCAGATACGACTACACATTAATTAATGATACCACTATGGACACTAAGTAGTCTTTTGACACATTATCACAACTGATTAGATACTAGGGTTATACCTGACTTCCTGCGCATTTAGTCTTCCAACTCATCTATCATCGAAATACTGGTTCTGATATCCGCGCCAGCTGCAGTGAAAAGTGGTTTGAGTGATCCATGATTTCGAGTGGTAGTCATTCGAGAAGCGTAAACGCAATCCACTTGTCGACCTTGTCGATGAAAGCAGAATTCTCCACCGAGTTGCGATTGCGAACCAGGTTGTTTGACAGGTGAAGCAAGACCAGCTTTGACTGATTCGACAACTAGATCAGATAAATCAGTCAATGCGATAGACAAGCAAACTGAAGAAAAGCTTACTGTTTTTAGACATGCTTTTTGTAATGTAATCACCCTTGTCTTTTGCCTTTCCTGGATCGAGCGACTTGTTCATCTTCAAAGTAGCATACAAGCGACCAGTAGGATCAGTGTAAGTAAGAAAGTTTGTTCCAGTCATTCCTATATCAAAGGTCAATCAGAATTGTTGCATAGATGTAAAAGAAGACAAGGTCCTCACTTTGATATGGGATGATGAGTTCTGGCGAACCACAACCAATCACGACCACTTTAATATACTTCCGTTCAAAAGCTGATTTTGGAATCTTTGCCAAAGCTTCCATATACTGCACACAAAGACCACACCAGAAATGACGAATGAAGATGACGATCGTTTTCCCTCTAGCTTGCAAGATGCTACCAAATTCGACTGATTCTCCTTCTGCATCCAGGATGGGCAGTTTCCTCGCATCTGCAACTTCTTCAGGCGTAGGTAATTCTCGACGAAGTGCTTCAATCTTGGCTAATCTTTCAGCTTCTTGAGATGATTTCTCATCAGCACTAGCAGAGGAAGTTGATTTGCGGGGTTTGAAGTGGGAGAGGAAAGAAGGTGCAGAGGCTTTACGTTGAGCTTCAGCTGCTTGTTCAGCTATTTGTTTCTCCAGTAAAGCGATGGCCATTCGTTCTCGTTTGGTAAGAATTCGTTCAGGTAAGTCGCAAAAGGGAGAATCTTCAAGTGTGGATGGTTTATCAAAGGGGTAATGTTGAGCGAACGCGTCGCCAGAGATTTGCATTGGAAGCATCATAGTTGCCATGACTGATACTGATCCAAAAGATTAAGTTTGGGATAGGAGCAAGATGATGGTATGAAAGCAAGAGGGACGGCTAAGGTAGGTTTGGCCAGGAATTTGGAAAGGGCATAACATAAACAGGAGTCAACAATGCAAAGCCATTATGCAAAAGTCCACGGCCAGGACTGATATATAAGCTTGTGCGTGAACGCGTCCTCCTAGGTGTGAGCGCTATAGATTGGGACCAGTTCGGTCGAGCGAGCGAGTTGATATTTGGGAAATAAAGAGGTGTCCTGCCCAGAAAATGCATGATAGGTTCTGCGACGCGTGTGCATTGAGAGACCGGTGGCAGCCAACAAAAGAGATGGACGACCTGCAATCTCTGAGTTCGAATCGAATTGAGTTGGGTAGCAGCTGGACAACGATGGATTCTGCAGAGTGAGGCATTGCTGAGGCTTATGTAGACTTTTCCTGATGTGCCGAAAGCAGGCTCAAAGCTTTCCTGAGGTTCGCTGCTCGCATCAAAGAGCCTTCAAGTTTTGATGCCGTGTTCACATCATGTCTTGCTAGTCAGCTTCAGACAGCTCAAGACGCTGATGCTGCTGCTTCTACTTCTACCTCTGCTACTGCTTCTGTTCCCGCTTCTCCTGCTCCAGAGCCCGCTGTTCAACAAGTTGACGCAGATCATGCATCTATCATGAGCCTTCTATCTACCCTTCAACCTATTCTTCCTGCACCTGCACCTGAACCTGAGCCTATCTCTACGACAGGCACGCCTGTCGAGCCAGAAGCTCCTTCCCTGCGAAATATGACCTATACCCAATCTCTACCTTTACTTGGTGCGCTGTCAAAGGAAACATTTGAGCAGATTGTCGCTGTAAGCTTTCTTTTCTTTCTCTCGATGACTCTTTGTACAGACTAAAATGCTTGCTCGCAGCTGAAAGAGATGCAAGACAATTGGTAAGACATCCTTTAGAACCGGCGGTAGAATGCATTGTGTTAACAGTTCTGAAGGGAACTTCGAACAATTGATCAACGCAATAGGTGAGCATTAGTCGCTGCATGGAAGTTCCAAATCTTGACTTGGATATTTGAACAGGATTGCTTCAGATGTACAGCGAGGTGTAGCGAAGCAGTAAGCTGTCATGGCTTCCAGCAAATGTTACTGATGGTTGCTCAGACAAGATCTGATCGCTTTCGATCATCAAATTCTCAACAGATACGATGAGCTGAAGCAAAAGCAGCAAACAAAATTAGAAGAGGTTAGTGTGATCTCTATCGCTGACTCCTTTCCACATCGATTTTAAATTATCAGCTTGGAGTGCCTTGTATTTATCCTACTAGTGATTTGGTTGATTTAGCTCGACAGAGGAAGGTAATGAACAGTAAGTCAAGTTTCTGTTTCCAATTGCCGACAGCTCAAGGAAGGAAAGCTTTGGAGACGATGATTGACGAGGCGTGACGATAATTGAGGCGTTGTACAAGTAGCGAGTTGGAAGCAAAATGAATGCATCGCTGGCGAGCACGCAATGAAATTTCAATTCCAGTCTATTTCCCTACAAGTGATCAGAGTCCTTTGCTACCAGTGCGTAGTGCTGAGAGCATCTGACACAGTAGAGCCATAGCAAAGGATCAAGCTTGTGTAAATCTAACCTACCCTTGAATCAGCTATCGTCGAACTCATTAGGAGGCAGAGGTTTCTTAAATTGAATACGGTATTCAATACCATTCTTCGCTGCGGCATGAGCTTTCCACTGTTTCAAAGTCTGAAGGTATCCTTAAGCAGCGGATGCTCAACCCTAGGAAGCGCGACTCACTGTAGCAAAGGCTGTCGTGTTCGATCCTCGCTTTTTGGCTCGCTTCAGGTTTTCTGAGATCAAGCGATCGAATCCGCGATGCCATCGTTTGATTGAGGTAGCCCGAGCTTTAGGAGAATCGGAATCTTCTGCTGCCTCTGAGCTGTTGTTGACAAATGGGACAGATTGATAAACGAATTTGAGCAAGTTAGAAGGAGAGGCATCCATTTCTCCAAGCTGCGCGAAAAGCTCGAGGGAGAGTGGATGTCCACTGTGTAGAATTCGAGCCATCATTTTGTCGTTTCGGCCAAGGATCGCGCTGCAGCCATAATGAATACTCTCATCGAAATTAGCATGTATACATGGCTCACTGCAGCAAGAGTAGATCCATTACACCTGCGTTGTCTTTGAAGTGTTCCTGTGAAAAATTGATTAGCAGGAGCAACCAAGACGCTTGCTGACCAACTATAAGGACGGCAGAGATCAGCTCCTCTCCATATCCATACCCACCGGGGTATCGCTCCATAGTAATGAAAGGCTTATCAGATAGATACACTCCTTGAGTCCAATTCCAGCTTGACCATTTACATTCTTTAACATTCAAAGGGCTGCTGAAGACCCGATGACCTCCTGAAGCATTTTTAGTGCGCAAATACTTTTGGGGATCGATGGTGAACTGCTCGAGCAGAACAGTCGCAACACGAGATGAGATATCGACATCTCCTTCATTTTGACCTGCCAAAGCTTTTTCCAAAGCCACACCCTAATATTGATTAACTCGAGTATTCAACAACATATCAGGGGGTATGCTCACTCCGGTAGGATTCCACAGAAGTAAACAAGCCAAATCCGCTGCAAATTCAGAACGACCATACTGCAAGATATAGCGACTGATTGCGGCATTCAACTCAGGTCTGCACAATGCATCCAGCTAAGTGCTAGAAAGCAGAGAAAGAGGTACTGACATCTCTAAAGCTACTTGTTTTAAATTGTCTTCAGACGGTACGATCTAGAAATGCTTCAGCAAAGAGCTTGAATGATCGTGTCAGTCATCGCACCTGCCAATCAAGGAGAAGGGCGTGCAGTCGGTCCAACGCAATGCTATGTTCTGATATCTTGTTCTTCTTCCCTTGATCTGCTCCGATGAGTTCAACTTCGTCGTCGTCGCTGTCGCTGTCGCTGTCGCTGTCGCAAATCCTCTTTTTCCGCGAAACAGTTTTCCTGACTGCAATATCGTCTTCTTGGTCGCTGTTGACAATTCTGGGGTCGTCTTCTTCTGAATCGCTAGAGGTGACCGTCTTCTTCTTCTTCAAATGTGCAGCTTTCGGTTTTGCCTCTTCAACCAGAAGAGAAAATAATAGACCTGCGACAGCGATCTCGTGTCCCTCAAACATGTCATCGGGCAAGATCTCGATAGAGGTCAGCCACTGTAGAGCTTGTTGTGCACAGGCGCCAAAGAGTCTGTCCTGTAAGCAACAAATCAGGCCAAAGCATTGTCCACCAAGGGAAAGCACCTATCTTTGTAACGCTGAACAATGCCCCGGGACAATGTATTGCTATCGCAGATTCAGTCTGAGTGAGGCGTAATAAGTCAAAAGCGAACCCAAGAGAAAAAGGGAAGAGTCCTTCTTGATCAATGTAAAGCAACATGTTGACAGCATCGGCATCAACGTCGATGTAACGTGCGTTGGCTAGCTTGAGTTAGTAAGAAGCTTGATTTGCTTATCACTTTGCTCACCAAATAGAGCAACAAGGTGCTGCTGATCAGGCATCAATTCGGGAAGATCTTCATTAAGTGACTAAAGTTGCATAAGCCTACTATGGTACGAAGAACGCAGATCATACCTCTAGGCTTTCAAATCGAGATTCGAGACTCCCCTTTTTGCTGGTGAACGCAATCTCATTGAACACGCGATTACGGAATTGGTCAGTGATGCGGAAGCCTCCTTCCATTGCCAAACGGACGACTTCTGGCTTTACGGCAGCGGCATCCACGATAATTGAGGTCACATACACGTCACGATGGTGCAAAGGAGCGAAACCATATCTGTAAACGACTCAGTTTGGTTTGTTGTTGAGCTTGGAAGACCTAGTGCATGAGCTTACTTTGTGAACAGCTCCAGGATGACAGTCCATTGCTCGTCTCGGTGTTTGTTTTCAGCTCTGGCAGTTTTGAAAGTAACGGGCTCTTCTTCGATCGGCACGCGGACTCGAAAACCATATACGTCGTGACGAATGTATTTGAATTTTCTCCGTTTCTTCGGGACCTCGGTTGACAAACCTGCAGTCTCAACGAAACGCTTCAAAATCTCGGCATCATCCAGACCTTTGGTTGGTGCCAAGCATGGCTGATGGTTTATATTGAGCTCATGTGAATGATTCGTGCGAGAGTCGATGTACATAGAGAGATAAGCCTTTGCGCAAAAGGTGCACCCAGAAGACAAAAGGCTTGCTGTAACGTGAGCAGGAGCAATCAGTGTATGAGAGCGGGTTGACTTGCCATCGATTCTGGCAGACACCAAGTTTGACTAACATAGCGAGGAGCTGCTCGAGTATAGGCAAGTGTAGCCATTTGAAAGAAGAAACGGCTGGTTTCGACAAGATTATTGTCGATCAAATAATCCACTAATGCGGGACTAGCGATAGATCCAATCTTCACAGCTTCGTACAAGACATGTCGAGGATGATAGTGAGCTAATAAGAAGGCCGCACGAGCGCGAAAGTCTCTGGTGATGGCTCGAAAGCGCTTGCATACTTGAGCGAACAAAGCGGGTCCCCATGGCAATTGAGCAAAGATGGCAATAGTGAGCTGTCGAATGTAAGTATAAACAGTAAAGACGAAAAGCAAACTAACCTCATCTGACAAATGGTCGAAAGGTCTGTCCAGAGTCCATTCTACCGAAGTCCTGTGCGAATAGTCTTCCTCTTCTTCTTCTTCCTCTCCTTTAGCAATAGCAAGAGCCTTGGCTCGTTTAGCATCACGTTTAGCTCGATCTTCAGCAGTCAATTGGAATTCAATAGGGTCGATATCTTCCATTGGTGGGTAGACATGACCAACAACGCTTGAACCGTCCCCAGAACCATGGGAATCGTCTTCCTCCTTGATCTTCTTCGCCCTGCCTTTCTTGCCAACGCTACGTTTTCGAGATGCTGCTGCGGTAGGCTCAAAATCGCTATCGCTTTCCTCCTTGGCTTTAGGAAGGTCTTTCTCGCTCCAAAAGTCTTCTTCGTCCTCAGACACCAGGACAGAGTCATGTGCTGGCGGTACATCAAGCGGAGCTTCCAAATCAGACAACTCAGAAAGCGAGAATTCGTCCCCAGAAGCGAGTCCTGAAGCCTTGAGCGCATTACAAGCTGCCAAAGTCTTCGTACGACGTGTCATTTCGAGTACAGATGGCAGTTGAGAAGCAAGCAGCGATGCTTAGAAGCTCGAGCGCGCTCGGTTGTTGTTTGTTGAGTGACGCGATATGCATGTATGCAATGTGGGAGCGAGATGAATGCAACGCTGGCGGACGGAAATCAAGTTTCTATTGAAGATGTTTGCCTTAAGTATCACAATTATCTGCTTGCAAGACGGCAAGCTCAGAAACTGAGCATTCGACCGGAACGTCGACACTTCGCCCAAAACCGCAATGAAAGAAATAAAGCAAGCCAGAAGTAAAGGTATCATTGCAAGATATGCTACGGCCGTCTCACCTTTGCTTGCAAGTTACTGTCTCCGCTCGCTATGAGCTTTTCGAAATTCGCATGTCAAAGTCCTGGTGATCCAGTGATTCACTGTTGTCTCATCCCTGTGCTCTTCTGCTTTGCTCCGAAGACTGCTCCGCCATGAACAAGTCCCCTCCAGTCCGAAGAAATTTGCCAAGTTTCTTACTCCATTTTCGTAATTCTTGTCCTGACCTTGCCTGGGCGTCAGCATCACGTCAACGTTCTTTGCAATTCCCCGTCTTTACGATTCTCCTTTTCTTGATCTCTCTGCTATCGCCATACCCTGCAAAAGATTGATTACCCTTGCTTACAATGTCAAGGCAGAACTATGACTTTCCAGACTATAGCCCTGAACTGCAAGAATACTTGCTCAACTTCAATGACAACGTTGCGTACTACTATTGGGCAGGCATAGGCGCTATGTTGTTAATCGTAT
Organism: Kondoa subrosea; assembly: GCA_039545335.1. NCBI lineage: Eukaryota > Fungi > Basidiomycota > Agaricostilbomycetes > Agaricostilbales > Kondoaceae > Kondoa > Kondoa subrosea. Next base: position 27,074 of record BCIN01000009.1, read on the forward strand.
CTGCATTCCACTGGATCGGTCGTTTGCAAGGTCATTACCGTAGAAGAGGTGCAGGATTTAGGACGAAGCGCACGATACCCAAGATGCAAGCTGAGAAAGAAGGAGAAGAGAAGAAGCCTCAATATGCTTTCAGATTCATTTATCCTGCTATGTCGGCTTTCTATCGACGATACAGTATCAAGCACAGCAATATCGCCGAGAGGGTTTACTTGGGCAACGTTGCTCAAATGGGTCTCATTGCTGGTGGGTTGCTACAGTTGCCTTTGATTTATGAACCACTTTCACAGCCAATACACAGCTTACCTCGGCTTGAACTTTGGGTTGATTTTTGGGGGGACAAATGGAGACATTGGTGAGCTCCCTCTATGCTGTACCTATATAGCTGACACTTCAGGCAGACTGGATGGCGCATCATGCAGCAAAGCTCACCTATGCGAATATTCCCCTAGTGATCGGTCTGGCAGGCAAGAACAACGTCATCTCCAAAGCCACGGGTTTTGCCTATGAAAGTTTGAATGTTTTACATCGCTGGAGTGCTCGCTTCATCATTATCTCTTCTGCCATTCATGTAAGTTCGTGTTTGCTCGCGCTGCCATTGAGTTCCAACGGTTGCGATAGATCGGTGGTCGAAGTAAGCTCTTTCAGATAACCTATCTATTGCTTCTGAGACCTGATCAAGTTCATGTCAATGTACCTAGTGTCTTGGCTACTCGCCAAGGTGTAAGTCCTGCCTACGAAGGGTCTCACCCATTGCTGAAGTGACCTTTCTTTGTAGGGCGCGTACATCGCTTGGGGCTGGCTAGCTTTCGCGCTCTTCATCTACATGATTGTAGCAGCCAGTCGAAATATTAGAAATCGGGCATATCAATTCTTCTTGGTGAGTCGTGCAGCTTTTTTTCGCGCGTATGATGCTGATCGGGAATTAGATTCAACACATTATCTGTTGGTTCCTTATAGTCGCTGCATTGGTTATCCATAGACCCCAATTGCAAGGTTGGATCTGGGCCGGTTTCGCACTTCACCGTGAGTACGAATTTTCAGTATTTGAGTAATACTCAGTCTCGACTAAGTACTCGATCGTATTGCAAGAGGCTTGAGAATCGCTCTCTATCATTTCCTCAAAACGGCAGAAGAGATAGCGAATGAGCCTACAGCGCACGTCAAAGTTCTGGATGAGGATACCATGCTAGTCAGCGTGGTTACGAGACAGAGTGAGTCCTATCTAATCGCTCGATCTCGTAGCTCATTCGTGTGTAGACTGGATCCCCGCTCAGCATGTCTACCTTCATGCTCCAACTAGTATGTGTTCGCATTTGAGCATTGAAAAGCTGAGTAACATGATTTGCAGTATCGCCTGGCGGCCATCCATTCACAGTATGCAACATTCCGCGGAAGATCAACGATACGACAAACGATAGACCTTACCAATCAACACAAGAATTGCTCATTCGGGTCAGAGAAGGGATGACCAGAAGAGTCTTTGAAGAAGCTACCAGTTCCATGGATGAGGAAACTTTGGTCGATGGTGCTAGACCTGCTCAGCGAGAACCTTATCCTATGAGAATGTGGACAGAGGGTAAGTCTTTCGTATCAATCGATCAGTTCTTGCTGACATTTGGTGTAGGTCCATATGGCAAAGAACAGAATTTGGACAAGGACTACGACACTGTATTGCTCAATGCAGGCGGTTCTGGAGTATCGTATGCTTTGTCAAACGGTTTAGACCTGGTGCGAAGAGCAAGAGCAATGAGATTGAAGGAAGCTTCGCCTGCTACTGCTATTGCTACGAAGCGACTCTTCTTTTGCTATATGATCAAGACTGCTAAGCAGATCAAATGGAGTGAGTGTCTGTTTTCTCACTACATTCTCGAATACTTACAAATACTTGATGTTACTTCAGTCGAAGATCATCTCAAGGTTTGTAAGAAGGCTGCTTACTAGGGCGAAGATTCTGATAGTTTCGATAGGAAATGATCACTCATGCCCCATCTGGCTTCTTAACTGTTATTCTACACATCACAGGCGAAGTCTCGGACGATGATCCTGAAATCCTGCCTGGTTTCATTACTCACGACAAGCGAAAGACAAAGAAGGACAAAAAGGACAAAAAGTCATCTAGCCAGCAAGAACCATCAAATGAGAAAGCGACAAAATCAGAAAAACCTACTGCGGACAAGGCAGAAAAGCAACCTGATATCCAAGACATTTCAGATGCAACAGAGTCTTCTATGGCAGCAGAACAGCAACAAAGAGCAGATATTGAATCTGAAGGTCCGCAACAAAAGGGTCGACTGCAAGTCGAGCATCAAAGTACCGTTGAATTGTGGAGTGGAAGACCAGATTTCGATGTCGTTGTGGAGAGGTGTATTGCCGCTAGCGACTTCTCTGAGTAAGTCATCTCACTATCGCTTACCCCGATGTGCGCTCATTTTGATTTCAGTTGGTTCGCTATTGGCACTTGCGGACCTCTTACTATGAACAAGTAGGTCCTCTCTTGCCGCTTTGAAATGTCTGCTAAATCACTGGAATGAACAGCTCCTTATCGGAAAGTGTCTCGAAGGCTATCCATCCGAAGGCCGTCCTGCGCGGGGAGGTAAGCTCTTGACTTCACAATACCAAGGAGCGCTCATTGACTCTACTGGTAGCTACGGAGAGCTATCGCATTCGAAGTAGAAGAGTTTGGCTGGTAGTGTATGATAGACGCAAGGACTTTGTCTCATAGCTGTAATGATCACCGATACCTATCGTATTGATGCTTTCTACTCCTGGTGTTCCCTCGACAGTCAAATGCAAACACGAAGGCTTGAGCTCCAGTCTATATTGTTTTTTCGTCAAAAGTCACAGCTGACGCGCAAAGTCCTGGACACTGAACTGCTTTGGAATCACTTTCTCATTAACATTACATTAAGATTCATCAAGTCTCTGTGACTTTAGGTGCAGCCGAATCCTGTTGCTTCTTCGCTTGTAGAGCAGTCAAAGCAGCTGTTCGAAACATCAGCTTCACTTCTCTCGCACGCACTATGACACTCACCTCCTACACCAGATCCATCTTTAGCCAATCCAATTTGGACCTTCTTTTCATTGTCGCCCAAAATCTCTTTCAAAGCACCTCGAACCCTTTCTTCAAACCTCGGGTAGAATTCGACCAAACTTCCATCCACACCCACCAAGAAATCTTCTTTCTCCTTTTCCGCATTCGTTTGTTTGAACACTGCAGCAACAGCAGCTCCTGATAATCTTGCTGCTCGAGTTCCAACAATTTCCGAACATCTTTGTACGACCAACGCATCTCCTTCTCCGATATACTTCTCTTCTATACCTAATTGAGAAACGATGATCTTCTTCAATGCTTTCGAATCAGAAGAAGTAACGTTTTCCAAATCTGACATGACAGCCGTATCTAGTCCATAATGGGAATTGAGGACTGACGAGTGACGACCAGAGAATAATAAGTTGGAGTCGACGAGTGTTAAGAGGATGTTGCGTAAGATTTCGCCCAAGTACATGCCGGAAATCATCTTCTCGAATGCTTGTTTTCTTGGGTTAATGGACTCCCTGTCGAGCTTATTGTCGTAAGGTGTTATCCGTAGTACTTTGCGCTCGTTATCGAATGCTCCCCATTCCTATTCAGTAGTGTCGGTTGATGAACATCACTTAAGAAGGAAAGACTAACTGTATTGATAATCATATGTTTCTCTGGAGTTGATTGAGTCAAAGTCTTGACATTTGAATATTTCTCCAGATAAGCAGCATTCGTTCCAGTTCCAAAGATTGCTCCCAAGACCGCTCCACCCGATTGATATGCTCTACTCAACATTGTGCCAACTGTATCATTCACCAAAGCTGAACATTTCACAGGCACTTTCTTTCTATCCAAAGCATCTTGTAACAATTGTACCACATCATGACCTTTAGCGTTCTTTGCTTCGAAACCTTTTGTCCAAGTTATGAGACTACCGGAATCCAAGGCGGTTTGTTTAACAGGGAAAGAGAAGGTGAAGCCCAAAAAGAGTTTGTCAGCGTCAGCGGTAGTACGTGTATCGGCAGCTGCTTCAGGTAAATGATTGTCCAAGAAGTTTTGAACCGATTCGGCAATATAATCAAACAAAGCTGATGCTTCGCCAGTCTTCAAGGCATCTGATACTTTATATTTCTCTTGCTTGAGTGTAAAAGATTGCTTGCCATCCAAATCTACACTGGCAACTCGAAGGTTTGTTCCGCCCTGAGATTATTAACATAACTTTCTTTAGTCCAATTTCATGCGCATAAGCGGTCGAATACTGACCAGATCCAAAGCTAAGAAAGTGCCCTTCTCTGTACCATCCGGTACGTTGTGAATAAAAGTAGGACTTTGTTCCCCGCATTGAATCAGCTTACAACCCGATTTGTATACAAGTCATCGCAACTTACATCATAGGTAAGTAAGTATCGGCCTCTTCAGCCGTATGAGCGACTTTGGACAAGCCCTCATTGAATTCCCACAAGAATTGCTTGACGACTTTGTTCAACTCGGAAGCATTCAGATCAAAGTCTTGCTCGAGTGCATTCAGAGCTGAGAGTTGCTGTGATGAGACTCCAGAATCATTGAAGGATTGCAGGTAGCTTGGGTGAGCTGAGCTTGACATTCTGCGTATTCGATAGTCGAAAGGCAAGAGCAAGGCAGCGAATAGGAAAGATAGAGAGGTGAGTAGGACTCTGGTGAAGAAGCGCAGTGTGTTTTATGCAAGTGTCCTGCGAGTCTGTCTGAGATGAGTGGGATTGACGTAACGGAACAAGCTTGTAAAATATGCCAGCAGTTTTGCTCTTGAACGCGATCAGGGATGCGCATAGAGTCAGCTCCACTAGTTGGGCCCTTATGCAGGCACAACGAGCATGCTTGGTGCAGTGTCCTTAAAAATCCCGCTCCGAGCTATGCATTTTCGAATACTAGTCTCTGCTTGCTGCTGGCTACTGTGCTGAATATACATCATAACGCGCTGCACATTGCAAGATGCGAGTCTTCACTATCTCTGATGAACTTCGGCCTTTTCATTGCCGACTTGCATTTTTGATCAAACTTGGATTTCGCTCTATCTCTCCGTTTCCTGTGATCGACGACTTCGCGTAATAAACATATACCCTACATTTGACTCGTACTACCATTTGCGTGATAAAGAGAGAGGACTGCTGGAATAGTTCTAGAATGACTTCATCAAATCCAAAATTAAAACGGGCTGCTAGCTTCAATCTTACAGCAGATCAGATGTCAAGAATGCCTTCAGCTTGTTGTATGCCTTTCATCTCGCTATGTTGCTGCTGGCTGAAAATCAAGTACTTGTAGGCGACGTGCCAGACGAACAAGAGATTATTCTGGATCGCAAGTGACAGCCTCTTGATAGTACAGGTCCTCGCTAACTCATGTATCATCAGATGTGGATGCACATCATTCACCTCAGTGAGTTTCGACAACCAAATCTAAACATAGATCCCACTCTGATCTTGCTCGTCACAGCGAGTGAGCTATACTGTACGGTCGCAGATGCATTGCTAAGACTCAAGTGATTAGCCATGAACATTTCTACCGATCTCCGTCTATGTTCCGAGCTGCTAGCATGCGAAGACCTGCAACAGCGGACAACGATTCAGATCAGACCCTAACTCATACAGATCCAGAGAAGCAGAAGAAAGACGTATCGTATCCTGATGATCTGGTGGATTGGGATGGTCCAGATGACCCGCAGAATCCAATGAATTGGAGTACCCGAAAGAAGCTCAGAATAGTATGTTATTCCATCTACTTGTGGTTACAAGCTTATACGAAGACAGACAATGATTCTTGGCTTCTTGACAATGGGCGCGACTCTTGCTAGTTCGATCTTCAGTGCATCTTTTCGGCAATTAACGGTGGAATTCAATATTGGTATACAAACTGCAACGCTTGGTATTGCTCTGTATGTGCTCGATTGTACGCCTTCTCATATCTGACTCTCTTTCAGCTATATTCTAGCATTCGCTATTGGTCCTATCGCTTTCGCACCTATATCAGAATACAAAGGACGGAAACTTTCAGTATTGCCGGCCTACCTCGTTTTCATCTGTTTTACGGCCGCGACGGCTGTATCGAAAGATATACAGTCAGTAATGATTACCAGATTCTTTGGAGGTGTATTTGCGTAAGTCGAATCTCACCCATGAGAGACTTCGTGCTGAAATCAGGTCTTTATTTCAGCTCAGCGCCCGTAAGGTATGCCAGAGCTCTTCCAAGCAATAGCTCTCGTGATTGCTCATGCTCTGTGCGTATGCAAAAGTAATGTTGGAGGAGCCTTGGCCGATCTGTGGCCAGCAAAGACAAGAGCTGTAGCTGTTGTGCTGTGTAAGCCCCTACTTGCCATTGATGCCCGCATAAGCTAATATCGATTTAATAGATTCGTTCGCTGTGGTAGGTGAGCTGACTGTCTCTTCGTCAGCGTCAGTGTAAGCATACTCAACCCTCTTCGTACTCCTAGGTGGCCCAACTCTAGGTTTGTCTTTTCTGCTGGCAACGCAGGCAGCAGAGCTGAGGCGCGCTATATACAGGACCACTAATTGGCAATGCTGCAGCAACAAGCTACTTAGGATGGCGCTGGACGATGTATCTCAGTGTCATCTTCTCGTCAACCGTCTTTATTCTCGCTATCGTTGGAGTTCCTGAAACTTATGCACCTGTTCTGCTTACCGAGAAAGCGAGACGACTCCGATTAGAAACACAAAACTACGCTTTACATTCCAAGCAAGAAACGCAGGATCTATCCATCGGAGTATTCATACAGAAGAATGTGGTGCGTAATGTATTTCCGTCGGATGGCGAATTGGAGCTTACGAGGTGCTGCAGTACCGACCTCTGACTATGTTGACCTCTGAACCTATCCTTTTCTTTGTATGCATGTACAACGGATTCGCTTACGCCGTATTGTAAGCTTTTGCGACAAAGTGCCAAGTTCGTGCTTACATTTTATAGATACGGTCTCTTCGAAGTCTTCCCGATCGCGTTTGAACAGAAGAGAGGCTGGACGCCTGTAGTTGCATCTCTACCCTTTCTTTCCGTACTAGTCGGCGTCTTCGCAGCTGGAGCTATCAATATTACCTATTCGCTCAAATACTATGCTCCAGCAGTAACGAAGGGCAAAGGCAAAGTTCAACCGGAAGTTCGACTACCGCCTATGATTCTGGGTGGATGCTTGTTTCCGATTGGTTTCTTCTGGTTCGGCTGGACTCAGAATGCGCACTGGATAAATCAAGTTTTGGCGGCTGGGTTGGTATGTCAAGGGCCTCTGCATTAGCAACAACATGATTCGCTCATTTCTATGCTTCTAAACTGTCCCAGATAGGTTGTGCCTTCCTCCTTATCTTCCAGGTGACAGCAATCAGACCGCGTCTTGTATATCATGCTTATCTAGGAAGTCTTCCAGACTGGAATTAACTACCTGATCGATGTCTATACCGTCTACTCTGCTTCTGCATTGGCAGCTAATGTAAGCTAGTACTTGCAAATTTACCATCACATGGACTGATGCAGGTGGAAAGACCTTCATTCGCTCAATTTTTGCCTGTGGCTTGTCTTTGGGCGCACGTCCGATGTACAACAACCTCGGAGTAGGCTGGGTATGTTTGCAAGACTTGTGCTCCAATACATGCTTATGATTTCTTTGAAGGCCACATCGCTGCTCGGTTTCGTTTCACTTGCGTTGGCTGCAGTACCTGTCCTCTTCTGGCTGTACGGGGCTAAGCTCAGAGGGAAGTCAAAAATGGCCAGTAGCTTTGCGGCAGGGAAGTAAAGTAGACATTTTGAATCGCATTTTTCACCTGTACAGCACACAATATTGCATACAATAGAATAACTAGAAACCCTTAACCTTGACAATGACACTCTTCTCTTCAAGCCAGGCATCGAGTGAGTTTGGTCCTCCTTCTCGTCCCACACCAGAGGTCTTGAACTGTTCAACAAGGTAATTAGCAAAGGTCTTAGTTCAACAATGTTTGACGCACCCCTCCGAATACCATGTCTGGTCCTCCTGAAGGCGATGTGCAGTTCACGCCTGATGAAGAGTCAATACCTGTATATAGAAAGCCCAGCGGCAGACTCACCGACTGTCCCAGCTTCTAGGCGCTTAGCTACACGCAGCGCTCTGTCGATATTCTGGGAATAGACAGCAGCATATAGACCGTATCTGCGAAAAAGAGGTCAGCGAAGCAAGCAGTCAGTCAAGCATTGAGCACTGACTCGGTGTCATTTGCTTTGGCAACAACTTCATCTTCATCGCTGAACTTGTGTAAGATGACAACAGGTCCTGCAGCCCAAGTAAGCACATACTCCGATATCGTCTAAAGTAACATACCGAAAACCTCTTCTTTGTTGATTCTGCTGTTCTCTGGAATGTCTGCGTAGACAGTAGGCATGAAGAAGCTAGATCTCAGAGTCAGCGCAGTTTATTGTCTCAACAGAAGACCTACTTGTCTCCCTCCTTGCTTTTCTCTCCGCCCATCAATACTTTGCCATCTTGCTTTCCGATGTCTAGGTATGATTGAACTGTTTTAGCTTGAATTTCGTCAGCTTGGGGACCCATCGTGGTTGCTTTATCGAGCGGATCGCCTTGCTTGAATTGTGAGAAGGAAGCAGTGAAGCGTTTGGCGAATTCATCGTAGATCTTCTCGTGAACATAAAGACGACTGTTGGCCACTACTCGCGAATTAGTACAGATACTTGAGGCAATTGCGTAAGCATCGAAAGACATACTGCAGATTTGACCACTGTTCCAAGCTATGCTGAAGGTGCAAGCAGGAACGGCTTCATCCAGATCCGCATCATCGAAGATCAAGGTAGGACTCTTTCCACCCAATTCCAGAGTAACAGCTTTCAAGTTCGAATGTGCAGCAGCAGCCATGATGTATCGACCAGTCCGGGTAGATCCAGTGAAAGAAATCTTGCGAATTCGCATATGTTCACTGATGAGCTTGCCGGTCTCTCCTAGACCGTTCAAGCAAGAGAAAAGACCATCTGGAATACCAGCGTCGGTCGCTAGTTTGGCAAGAAGGGTTCCGCTTAGAGCTGCGTAAGGTCAGATGTGAGCGAATATGATCGCTCAACAGAAAGTTTGGCATACGGGATTTTTCAGAGCTCTTGATAATGATGGCGTTGCCTGCTGCAAGGGAAGGGGCGACCTTGAAGCAGACCATAATGATGGGGACGTTCCATGGAGTGATACCTGCTGTAACACCGAATGGCTAAGGCAGTCGAGCATGAATATTAGCGATCTGAAATGCTACTATACAGGTCTTGACAAACCTGCTTGACAGTGAAATTCATGTGACCAGGAGAGAGCAAGGAGCTGTGACCATGAACATTTTGTCCGAGGCCCTACAGTACGACATAAGCCGATCGTTACATTGGCACAAAGGTGACTTACAGCGTTGTACTCGATCCTTTGGGCAGCAACTATGACAGTAGATCAACCAACCGTTCTACTGCAACATTTCCAACTTACGCATCGCATCGTGATTGCCGCTGATAGGTCTACCCATAGCCAGACCATCCAGTTCGCCCAACTTTGCTGCGTTTTCACGAATCAAGGCAGCCCATTTGTTCAGCTTAGTCGCTCGATCGTCAGCAGAAAGAGCTGCCCAAGCAGGTTGAGCCCGCTCAGCTGCATCTACAGCCATTTCAACTTCATGTTCTCCAGCGCATTGGATCTCTCCGACTTTGTCTCCAGTTGCAGGATTGAGCAGAGTGAAAGTTTTGCCTGTACATCTATGTCAGCGGATGGTTCTTTCTCATGTTGGACTGCTTACCAGATTTGCAGTCGACATACTGTATTCTTGACGCATCAGCCTCTGACTTCCTTTAACAACGTTCGAACGACTCACTTTGCCGTCAATGTAAGATCGTCCTTCTACAGTGGGTGCCATTTCTGTATTCGTTGCGATCGGTTCGTAGAAGGAAGCGAACTAGAAAGCCCATCGAATTGATTCTGGAGCAGTAAGCAGGCAGATCTGATTAACCGAAATAACAGCGAGATTTCAAAGAAGGAATTGATCGAGCAGTAGTACAGCGAGCGAGCGCAGAATTCAGAGCAAGCTGGGTGATGCCTTCCCAGGCATTCTGCAGTGAGATCCAGTGAACCAGTTAAGCAGTGGCAAGATCCTGATATGATAAGGCGATAAGCGCGAACGGAGAGTACACTCGCATCTGCATTTCAGCTGCTAGCCGTACGGAATTCATGCACTCTTTTTGCAAACCATGAGCGCCGAAGAAACAACTCGAGCAGGATTCGCAGCAGGAAGAGATATCGTCAATCTGGCTCGCACAAGAGCAGAGAAATCTGAAGAATTGCTGAAGGATATAGGCAATCTCACAGGAAAGTGCATTGTCGTAACAGGTTCGCTTTCATTTAGAGTGGCAGAGCGTGGAGCCCCAAACTCAGCTGACTCTTGCGCATATATAGGAGGAGCTTCTGGATTGGCTAGGAACTATGCTATTGAAGCTGTGAGTGCTTAGTAATGCGTACTGACGTTAACTGACTTTCACATGACAGGCCAAACATGGGTGAACATTGTTCTAGCGGACCAGTTAGCAATGGCTCATGTAGTGACAGAGCTAAAATGGTAATTGGCGATCTAAACGAAGCAGGTGCTAGTGAAACAGTCGCGGAAATCAAAAGTGCAGGAGGGTCAGTTCTGCATGGCTGTTCTGCGCCTTCTCTCTGACCATGGTCGACAGACAAGCCGTCTCTATACGATGCGATGTGACTGACTTCAAGAGTCAAGTTCAGCTCTTCAATCTGGCTAGGAAAACTTACGGTCATATTGACGTTTGCGTACCTGCTGCTGGTTTAGGCGAAGTCTCGAGGTTGGACATGGAACTACCTAAAGGTCCAGATGGAGAATATGAAGAACCAAGGATGTTACAATTGCAAGTAAATCTAATCGGTGTTATGTTCTGTGAGTGATGTCTGAACCTCATACTCTTTGTTGACTAATATTTGCAAGTATAGCTGTACAACTGGCAATGAGTCATATGAAGCACAATCCATCGACTGACAAAGCTATCGTTTTGATCGCTTCAATGGCGGGCTATTTAGGGTTGCCTGGAGTGAGTTTGCTCATCCGCCGCAGTATTCTTGCTCATAATCCGGAGACAGGGTTCGATATGTAGGTTTCTGCTATGATTCCTGGGCAAGCAAACTTACCAGCACTATAAAAGATGCCGCCTCGAAACATGCTCTGGTCGGATTATTCAAGTCTCTTCCCCCTCAAGCTGCTATCGAGGGTATTCGTATCTCATTGATCGCGCCCTTCTTCGTCGATAGTAAGTACAAAGCGAGTCTTTGCTCATTCGATTGAGTCAACTATCCTTGCAGCACCTATTCTGGTTCCTTCCACTAGATTATTATTGCGAGGTATCCCTCTGGCCAAAATAGAAGATGTTTCTACGGCTTTGCTATGTTCTTCGAGTTCCGCTTCTGCAGCTGGTGCGTGTCGTAGAATTTCTCCAAGAAACTTATCTAACCATCTGTCAGGTCGAGCCTATATCATTGACCCTGCTGGAATCTATAGCTTACCTTGGGATGCGACGGTCGAAGAGACGAACAATGGTAAGCTTTCATCTCCAGTTTCTGCCCAAACAGATCTGAAATCCAGCGTCTAGTTTATGCTGCTCTTGCATCAAGGACTATGATGGGGCTAGGGTGGGTGTTGCAACCCCTCAGCTGTCCAAAGGGCTGATGTTGAATGTTTGCTAGACTCATCAGGCGCGTTCGAATGTTGGACAGATCACTTTCGTCAGTAGGCGGATTAAAGACTGTCGCTTTAGCTGCAATAGTAGGTCCAGCAATCATGTACTTCCGTCGCAATGGCTTCAAAGCTCTGTAATAATATCATCCTCGTTTGAACTCATTCGACGACTTTCCAACCTAACGCGTTATACCCCCTTCTTTCCTTGTATTGCTCAGCCATGAGTGCGATAGGCGAGCGCCATAGTACTCCAGTCGACGTACACGAGCTGAGAATTGTCACTCAGGCTGTTCAATCATCGCTATTCTGGATTTGAAGGGCAAAAGCTTGATTCAACGCTCATACCGAGATGACATTCCCTCCAACACGGTAGAGAAATTCATGCCTTACATTCTGGATATGGAGGAAGAGAATCAAATGATCACGCCTTGCTTTACAATGCAAGGCATCAACTACTTGCATATTAGACACAACAATCTCTACCGTTCGCTCCTCTCCTCTCTGTCATGTGTGTGTGCTCTATGATGGGCTGACAATTGGATGTTGTACGGACAGTCCTGGCCTTAACTACTGTCAATTCAAACGCTATGGTCCTGCTCACTTTCCTTCATAAATTAGCAACTGTATGTCTAAGACAAAACACGTAGTGGCTTCGCTGAAGAAGGGTCACCTACAGGTCTTGACTGAATACTTCAAAGAACTAGAAGAAGAGAGTATACGAGATAACTTTGTCATCATCTATGAGCTTTTGGATGAAATGGTAGATTGGGGTCATGTCCAAACAACGGAGAGCAAGATTCTACAAGAGTGCGCCTTATCGCAGGAGCTTTATCAGGCGTGGCTGATAGATCCTTATCGTGCACAGATATATTACTCAAGAATCACATAAACTAGAAATTCAACAAGTCAGACCTCCGATAGCGGTCACTAATGCTGTATCTTGGAGGTCTGAAGGTATTAGGTATCGAAAAAACGAGGTCTTTTTGGATGTGGTGGAATCCGTCAATTTGCTGGTTCGTACTCGGGGTCAAGTCAGTTTGCGGACTGTCTTTGACTTGCGTGGTCGGACAGGTCAATGCGAATGGAAATGTCGTCCGAAGTGAAATCTTGGGCGCTGTCAAGATGAAGTGCTACCTCAGTGGCATGCCCGAATTGAGGTTAGGCTTGAACGACAAAGTAATGTTTGAAAGCACAGGAAGAAGTATGCTTCTATTTCTCTTGTCTTTGTTCCTTCAATGTGCTGATATCGTATTGTCAGCATCGAGAGGGAAAGCAATCGAAATGGAGGATGTGAAATTTCATCAATGCGTCCGATTATCAAGGTTCGAAAACGATCGAACCATTTCCTTTATTCCACCAGATGGAGAATTCGAGTTGATGAGCTATCGACTCAATACTCAAGTCAAACCCCTTATCTGGACAGAAGCGGTCGTCGAACATCATAAAGGCAGCAGAGTCGAATATATGGTCAAGGTTCGTTGATTCAGGAGTTCATCAGCGTCTAGTTGCTGAGTTTCTGTTGATTTGAACAGGCGAAAGCGCAATTCAAAAGGAGATCAACAGCGAATAATGTCGAAATCTATGTGCCAGTACCAGAAGACGCGGATTCGCCAAAGTTCAGGGTACGGAACCCATGCATCAGATCGCAATAGTATGCTGACCATCTGTCACAGGCCTCAGTAGGAACAGTGCAGTATCTGCCTGAAAAATCTGCCTTTGTTTGGAAAATCAAACAGCTTGGAGGAGGTCGAGAATACCTGATGCGAGCGCATTTTGGTCTACCAAGTGTAAAAGGGGGTTCGTGTCGGTTTTCATATATCAGCATAAAGCTGATATGTATGTCTTCTCGGCTGCGAATAGAAGATCTAGTGGATTCAAAAGCACCAATAACAGTCAAATTTGAGATTCCCTACTTCACCGTATCTGGAGTACAAGTGCGATATCTCAAGATTGTAGAAAAGAGTGGCTATCAAGCTTTACCTTGGGTTCGCTACATAACGCAGCAAGGAGATGATTACAGGTTAGCTTTTCCTTTATATCTTTTCGTGGTCAAGCTGATTGCGATGTACAGCTTACGGACGAATCAATCAAAACAAGCCAATGCGAGTATCGCACCGATATGAGGCTACTATTGTAGATTGCAATTTTGATATTCCCATCGTTTTCTCGTTCTCGCATCGGAGACTTGCAACACCGATGGGCGCTTGTCTTGACGCCAAAAGACACAGCCAAGGATTGAGATCGAATCACTGAACTACAGCTATCTCATCTGTCCTTGTCTATTTATAACCCACGTCGTGTCCAATTCGGGAACCCCTTTCAAAAATCTAGCTTCGAACTGTCTTACTAACCACCATCCCAGCGTTCTCAGCAGAATTCCTCATATCTATACCCTTGCTCTTGTAATCTTCTGTATACCTCGCTAGAGAGATTCCATTCCATTTTCATCTTAATCAGATAATCTTTCACTCCTTGAGACTTTCGCAGCGGATCAGCAAGAGCAAATATGACCAAGTCAGAAGAGCAGGAAAAGCAGCCTCCAGGTGGTTTCGATGACACTCCTCTCCCAGAACTTGAACAAGGCTGTGAGTTCACCTGACTAAGCCAGGAGCTCTGTTGTTAATTACTTTGCTTTGCGGCAGTCACTCTCCGTTTTATCTTTCATGGAGCTGTCAATCTCCCGATAGCAGATCTATCGAGTCGAACGAGTGATCCCTTTCTTTGCGCTGAGTTGAAGACTTCTTCTCGAACTCGTCATCCCAAAGAAGATCCACCAATTACATTCAGAACACCTACTGTTCATAAATCACTCGAACCTGAATTCAATTCTACTTGGGTCGTTGCAAATGTACCTCGAGATGGATTCAGAATGAAAGTTAGAGTGTATGATGAAGATACAAAGAATCATGATGATCGATTGGGGAATGCTTATGTTACTGTTCCTTTCTTGGAGGCGAAATGGGAAGGGATTCAGAAACAGCATTTCAAGATCATGAAGTCAGTTTCTGACTTAACTTCATTACAACAAGAGCTCACTGTGCTGGATCATCTAGGCGATCTGGAAGTTGGCGAGCATACGCATTAAGAGCAGCGGCTACTGTGATTGATAGGAAACGAGATATGCGAGGAGAATTGATCATTAGCGTCGAAATGCTTGGACAGAGTGAGAATGGTCAAGGAAGAGTCTACACTGTTTGTCAAGGACACGGGTAACAGGAGCAATGCCTGATATTTTCCATTGGGCAGGTCGGCCCAGGAGCCTGGAGTCAACATTATTCACCACTTCTAGGCAAATTGATCAAGAACAAGGATCCTGAAGATCAAGATGACAGCAATGGTATCGAGAGGTTTGAGTAAGTGAAAGTGAGACTTAGCGAATTCGGTAAATTGATATGTCGTCCAGCTTCCAGGCCAACAAGATTCAGCTATCTGGGTAAGTATATGCTCGGCTCACCCCGCTTCATGATTGAGCTGATTCTGGAAAAGTCCTGTGCCGGCAGCCCTCTATCATCGCTTTGTGGAATTCAAGCCTTGGGTCAAAGACATGTTTCAGGATTCTGGTTTGCGTGGATTCGTATTGTCAAAACTTCTGATCCATCAACATCGCAACATATATAACCATGCTCTTGAGTACGCTGAGTCTCTAGTCTGCATGAAGTTAGCTGATGACAGTGTAGCACCGAATATGGTGTTGTTCCTGAACCGGGTCTAGAATTGGCAAAGAGGTTTCTCGAAATGGTTCACTACGACAAGGGAGGGCGAGTCTTCACCTGTAAGCACGCTGATCTCTCTCTCACTTCATTTTCTGCACCGAAGCTGACACTTGAATCGAAGATGTTCTCATGTTGGATGGACAACTCCGGTTTACTGAAACTGGCAAAGAATTTGGCATTGATCTTTTATCGAAACACACCATGCATAGCAATGTCACTCAGTACATTGCTATCTCCGGAGAATTCTTCGTCAGAGCCAAAGGCCAAACAAACGGATCCACCCACCCAAATGTTCAGCGTACCGAAAGCTCAGAATCACCAAAAGATCCTCATTTGTATGAGCTCGTCATCGATAATGAGTGAGTCTGTCAGATCACACTAAGCAGCCTTGTACTGATTTCTTTACCTGATAAAGGAGCGGGACGTATAGACCAAAGAAAGAACTCCTTCCTCAGCTTCGAGATTACCTCAAATACAACTTTGAAGGGCTTTCTGTACTAACTATGGCAAGTGGGGACGACGAATTGACGAAATTGAAAGAACATCAAAGGAAGATCAAAGCAGAGCAAGGCGATTCAAGAGTCTTCAAACAGACAGGCTCTTTGCAACCTGGCGGAGACAGCGATTCCTCTTCCATCAGCTCGAGTGACGAAGATGAACTGAATGCGAGAGCCAATAAAGCTTCTTCTTCTTCGTCTGGTAATGGTTTCACTGCGGAAGTAGAAGACGCGACTGCAAGGCTCAAGAACATGATGAAGCCAAAGAGTTCCCTACTCAAATGGGCTGGCAAGTCGACATGAGGAGAAATGATCAGCTTTTGAAGGTAGACAGGATTGGCACATTGAAGGACAATCATTTTGTAGTAATGCTGTAACAGGTTGTACCAGTTTAGTTTTCTTGTGTTTGCATACTTTTTGATTCATGCAAAGCCACTTATCAACTCTATCGTGCATTTGAAGTGATCGCGGCTTTCGTGCAATTATTGATGTTCTAATCAACGATGCGATTTTCCGCTGATGTCGCGCTACTGGCAATAGCGTGTCTCCTCTCTCAAGCTACTGCCCAGTCAGAGCACCCTGAGGAACCTCCACTGATCCTACGTAAGCCAAAACTTCACACGTCGGAACGCAAAATATCTTAAAGTGTCAATGTATTCATTGTAGCACCGCTCAAGCGCTTGCCTGAACATTCTTTTCGAAGCGTTGAGGAAGATTCACGCGTTCAAGGATTCGACATTTCTGGTCATTCGACAAAATTACCGACGTCGAACGACTTCCTTCGTCTTGTACCTCCGTTGCCTCTCAGCTATGGCGCCATCTTTGCAAGCAAACCTCTGCCAAATTCAGCAAAAGACTGGGTTATCGAGATAGCCTTTCGAGTTCACGGTCAAGCCAAGCGGTCGATAGTCGTTCCGGGCCAGAGCTCTTTACAATCTTCAAGCGTAGGCGGAAGAGGTCTAGCGCTTTGGGTTACCAAATCTTCCAATCCTACTTTCCTCACTCTACCTTCTGATCGAAGGAAATCAGCTACACCTGCACCAGCTCTTTTACCTCAAAGACCTAAAGATCCAAACGATGAACTCGTCAGCTTCTTCGGCAACCGATCACCTTTCGATGGTCTAGGCATCGTTTTCGATTCTGCGCCTACTTCACCTTTATATCGAAGATCAGAAAGATCAGGTTACTCTACAAACGAGTATGGCCAGAATACCGCTTCGGCAGATGCAACGGGAGTAATATCAGCAGTCATGGATGATGGGTCAAACGATTGGCTAGAAACGCCAGAGTTCCGATCATCCACAGCGGGTCAAGCTTTGGTTGAAGCGAAATATTTGACAAATAGCTTGGGTGATTGTGAAGCTGCTTTTAGAAACGCACCTGGTTTGGTTTGGGCAAGAGTATCGCATCTCAATGATCAAATTAGAGTCGACTTGGATCTGGCTCCTCATACTACTCTTTCCACAGCTGCAAGAGATTTCAGTCATCATTGTCTTACAGTCAAAAATGTTCGATTACCACCTGGTTTCCATGTTGGATTGACGGGATTGGCATCTGGTAATCCCGATCCTGATTCAGTGGATGTGTATGCTTTTGAGGCTTGGGAAGTTTTGGCTGGCGCGAGTCAGGAGAAAGATGAATATCGTCAAGATCCTGCAAGCAAAGCGGGACATCAACATGCTCTAGCAGGGACATCAGGCAACGATGCTGAAGCGGTAAGTTTGCTTTGTACTCCATGCTGGCTCGACTGATGAGATATAATAGACCGTCAATTTCGCTCAAGAGGTATTTGCTTCTCAAGCTAAACTACTACAGCAAATAGAAGTTCTCGCACATCGACTTGATCAACTCTCAGCTCAAGTACAAGGTGGCAGTGGTCAAGGGCAAATCTTCAATGGCGAGAGTCATCTAGAGAAACGACTTGCAACGATTGACAATCGGCTGAACGATTTCTTTGGTAACAAAGGATCAGAATCGGAGAACTTCTTGGTCCAACAATCGAATAAGATGGTTGGAGACTTGCATCGTCTGCAGTCATCTGTCGAATTACTTCAAGTGCGTTAACACACTGCATTCTGAAATCTATCGCTGACGAATTATTTAAGACAAAGCTTGGAGGAACGCTAGGTTCAGTGCAAAGCAGAACTTCGGAACTTCTAGCCATCGTAAATCGAGCCTTGCATCAAATGGGTGAAGATCGTCAAACGATGCATTCTGCTATTACAGCACAAGCGGCGAATGGACTTGGAAGAAGAATACTGGTAGTATTACTCTGGATGTCAGGGTTGGGTGCAGCAGTCTTGGGCGGGCTTAAGCTGTGGACATTGAGGGGATCGAGTGGGAATCGGTATGGAAAGAAACTCATTTGATAGACAACATCATTGCATTCATGTCGTTCATCTACGCAAGAGTAATGTCTTGTCTTCTTGCATATACCTTTACAATGCCTTCACTACTGATTCCCGTGTAAATATCAGTGGTTTTACCCTGTATGCGCGTCTGTTCCGCGCTTTCTCCATGTTTTGGGTTTTACCCCGTTCGAAGATTAACCGGTCTGGCTCTCTCCGCTCGCGCTTCTTCCGTCTTTTCTGCTTACAACAACCTCTTACAACTGCTCCTGTTCCAACTACTCTCAAACAAACCGCAATCATCATGCCAGCTGCTGTTACTCCGCTTGGAGCGAATGAGAGTCGTGAGAATTCGATGAAAGGCGCTGTATACTATGGCAAGGAGGACGTCAAAATCCAAGACGTACCTATCCCTTCGTACACAGATGATCAAGTCTGTGAGTGCTCCGTTGTCGGGTATCTTGGAAGATGCTTAATTGGTAATGGGCAGTGATAAAAGTAGCTTGTAAGCGCTATCTGCAAGCGACAGATATGTTGCTCATAGTATGAACAGACTGCGGTATCTGTGGTACTGATTTGCATGAATTCCTTGATGGTAGGAACCTTCCCTCTTGCAGCCTCACGAAGGTTCTGATTACTTGTCTGACGCAGGCGCCAACTTCTGCCCATTACCCGACGCCCCGCATCCTGTATCGGGTGTTTCACTCCCTCTTGTACTCGGGTCAGTCATCAATTCCTGAAATTCGAAGCAACATCTGAGACCCTCGATAGCCACGAATTCTCTGGCACCATTGTCAAGGTTGGCGCAAACCTCGCCTCGAAGTATCAAGTTGGCCAGAAAGTGCAAGTGATTTCGGAAAGAGATACGACTCTAAGCTAATGAATCTACATAGAGCCGCTCAGCCAGACTTTGGATGCACTTCTGTAAGCTCGCAAGAGGGTTCGTGAATGCTTTCTAATTGACCGCCTGGTAACATCAGTGCTACGAATGCCAGAACAAACAACGCAACTGCTGCGCCAAAATGGGCTTCGTTGGTCTTTCAGGACCGCCAGGCGGTCTTGGACAATACTCTGCACTTGGAGCCGGCAACATCCACATTCTGCCTGATAGTATTCCTTTGGATATCGGAGCTCTAGTTGAACCACTTGCGGTCGCTTGGCGTAATTTACGCTTTCTCTCATGCAATATAAAGCTGATGACGGTTAACAGATGCTGTTCGAACAAGCAAGCTGACGCCAGGTCAATCTGCGCTCGTTATTGGTTCAGGTCGGGGAAAGCATTATCTTACAGTGGGCCACTCAAGCTTATGTCCTTCGCAGGTCCTATCGGAGCAGCAACCATTCGATCACTGAAAGCGCTTGGTGCTGGGTAAGTCGCTTTGTGCATAAATGATCTCAGCTCACGGCTTCACTGCAGAATTGTCGTGTGCGCCGAACCTACCGCTCAGCGTCAAGCGATAGCCCGAGCTAGTGGAGCTGATGTTGTTGTGAATCCAATCACCGACTCTGTTGTTGATGCTTGCCGAAAAGCTACCAATGGTCGCGGTGTTGACGTTGCGCTTGATGCGTACGTGCCTTTCCTTTGATGAGGGTCGGTCAACTGAGCTCTGCATAGTGCTGGTCTTGCCAACGGGAGCACCCTCAACACTTGTATCGATTCCACCAGAGCTGGAGGAATGGGTAAGTCTTGAGTTCCCGAAAGTTTCACAGTCTCATTGCCTTCGTAGTCACCAACATTGCCATCCACAATGCAAAAGTATGATCAATATAGCACTCTATTGCTCATCTGCTCAACATTGAATAGGTTCCTCTCGATTTGGTATCTCTATATATGCGGGAGCGAACCTTAAACGGTATTATCGGGTATACACAGCAAGGTTGGTCTTTCATCCTGGTAGTGCGCGAATGCCTGACTCTGCTCTAGATTTTGTGGAAGTCATCGAGGCTCTAGCAGCGGGAAAGCTCAAGGCAGAAGACATGATTACCGGCAAGATTGCAGTCGAGGATCTGGTGGAGAAAGGATTCTTGGCTCTGAAGAACGAAAAGGATAAGCATGTGAAGATTCTTGTAAAGATGGCTTAAGTTTAGCGTCAATGTATTTGTTGAAATTGCTTGATTGCCTAGAAGCCTAAGTGTTTCTTTGCATGCTATGTGTGATAAAAGTTTCGATACGTTTCCCATCGATTACGTAAGCGATTTAATCCCTCTGCAAAATTTCACATTAAGGCTTGTTTCTGCACGAAGAGTCCCTCAAGGCTCTTTGTGATGTCCTGTATACAAGATCTGATACCAGCTGGCCTCATTCCGGAGCTCTATAGTCACCTCACCCCTTTTGAATCTCTCAAACTTGCTCAAACATGTCGAGTGTTGCGCTCTGAGCTCTTCCGTCTCTTCACACTGCATGCTCGCAAGTCTATCGGTTACTATGTTAAGGACATACGTAAGCGCTGCTCAGACAGGTCTAAAGCTTGCTCACAAGCTGAGCAGCTCGTTTCTTTTATTGGCTTCGAGCTCACACAGCGTATCTCTCCGGATCGCTAGTGGTCTCGATCTTGACGGGTAGATCTTTCGGAGAGCGGTCTGACTTGGACATCTATGTTCCAGCAGATGCAGCTGAGTGAGGCTCGGCTGGTTGGTGCATCATCGCTGTCTGAATGCCACACGCTTTAGTTGCTTGAAGCTGTATCTGGAGCAGATCGAAGACTACAAAGAAATACCCATCACTTTCGCAGAGAGCCAAAATTACGGTTTTCAAGTCGCAGAATTTCCTTCTGATTATCATATGTGGGGAGGACACAACTTTGAGAACTTGGTCAAAATGCAAGGTCCTGAGGATCAGAAAATCGATATCATCGAAGCGTCCGAAGAGGTTCGTCAATACACTTCAGATGCTCACATTGATATTAGATTGAGTCCGTTCCAGGTAGATCCGCGGAATTTAATCTTCGCTTTTCATTCTACAGTGGTGTGCAATACCTGGGATGGACTTGAATTAATTTGTTACTATCCCAATCTAACCTTGAAGGAAAAGAATCAACATATGACTGCCAAAGTCACTCGTACTATCGATATGGTCAATGTGAAATGGCGGAATAGAGGTTTTGAGCCAATCGATGGCTTTGCAGTCTCGAATGACCCCGATCGATGGGATCCTCAAGATTATGCCACACCTTTGCCTGCTTCGTGAGGTCTTTACTTCCTTTTCAAATACACAACTCATTGGTACTTAGAATCCGTTGCTCTTTTATCGATGCATCAGATGATCCAGTTACTCGCATGAGGGAAGCAGAAGCAATCGACGAGAATTCCGAAAATGAAGACGATTCAACAAAGAAGATGAGCAGGCTTATTGGCACTTTCTCTAAGGTGCTCGAATATCGCATGGAAGATTGCTGTCAAGTAACTTGGGACCTCCGCCAGAATTTGCCTTACGATTTCCCACCTCTCAACGCGACCGTATAAACATGAAAGAACATCGTCTTATACACGAAGAGCTGGAACGAAGAAGAAAGTGGATGAAGATGGCAGTGTAGAACTTCTTGTGATGAAGGGGTGATCGAGTGCAAAGTCTCTTAAATTTTGGCAATGTCTTATCGCGTGAGGTCAGTTGTGCATGACTTTAGACATGAGACTCTTACTCACATCACAGTTATGTAGACACTTTACACTAGGACGGCCTTCTTCGACAATATAGGCAAGAGTCATCAGGCGAATCTACGTAATGCGAAACTTATGGGCTCGGAGCCGACTAGGAAATTCATCGAGTGCACCTGAAGCGCGCGACCTTCTTGGAGCTCAATGGGATAGCGAAACTGCATGCATAGCCCTGCTGTTATCTGCTCAGAGAAAGAGGCAGTCGTAACGCAAAAGCATTGCGTAATGACTTCCTTCTGAATTTGTAGATTACGTAAGACTTGGCACCTTCTGTTCGCAGCAGTGTACATACACTTGTTATTCTATTGGCTTGCTCTGCCCGCGTCCTAAACAATCCGGGCTGTGATTCGGCTCCAGAGCCTTTGGCAAAGACCGCGTCAGTAATACCTGTGTTTCTAAATTTTGGTCTCTCTCCTCTTGCTTTCAGCCACACCTGGTCTCGCAATCATGTCTGCAGCAGAAGGAAGCACAGAACCAAAGCCGTCTAGCTTGCCTGATAGCTTAACCGCTCTGCTCGTCAAACCCGAGGCTTCCTTAAAACCAACTCCGGAAATAGTCGAATCCCTAGAACGCTTCCAGCGGGCTGCAAACTACCTTAGCGTCTCGCAGATCTTCTTAAAATGGGCCCCTCTCGACATGGCAGAGCTCAAAATCGGAGATGTCAAGAAACGTTTATTAGGTCATTTCGGTACTGGCCCTGGACTTTGCTTTGCCTATGCCCACACCTCGCTCTTGATCAAAGAGACTGGTAGTCCGATGCTATTTGTCACCGGTATGTCATTCGCTCGCTTTCACTTCCGGAACTAACCATTGCTGATGTCTAGGACCTGGTCACGGTGCACCTGCAATTCTGTCCTCGCTGTACTTAGAAGGCTCGATTACTCGCTTCTACGGCAAGTATGGCACGAACAAGTTAGCCATCTTCCGTTTCACTGTCTGCCCTAGCTAAATAATGTATCAGAGCTGGACTTGATGCATTTACGAAAGCCTTTTCTTGGCCAAGTGGTTTCCCATCTCACGTAAATGCTGAAACACCTGGTGCAATTCACGAAGGTGGAGAACTCGGTAAGATTGTCTACATTTGCAAAAGGTCTGCAGCTGAAGAAGAAGTAGGCTACGCCCTCGCGGTTGCCTATGGTTCCGTCTTCGACAATCCAGACCTTATCACCGTTGCTGTTGTGAGTGCATTCCATTACTATTGGCCGGTATCGGTCCCTAAGTGTATTTTCCTTATCCACAGATTGGAGATGGTGAATCTGAAACCGGCCCTGTAAGCTTTTTGGCAACTGTATTAGATTCAGCTGACGATAGTCACCAAGACCGCAACAGCTTGGCAGTAAGTGATGGCTTGAATGGGATCATGTTTTGGCTAACAACAAATTTCTCAGCGCACACAAGTACCTGGATCCTGCCGAGTCTGGTGCTGTTCTGCCTATACTTCATGCAAACGGGCGCGTTATTAACTTCACTCACCGCATGCATGACTGACCTCGGACCATTGTAGATTCAAGATCAGCGAACGAACCATCTTTGGTACAATGGACGATAAAGAAGTCGTCAGTCTTTTCATTGGCTATGGCTACCAAGTTTGCATTGTCGAATACGAGAACATGGCTGTTGCATCAGCTGCATCAGACAAGAAAGTTCAAGAGGACATGTACGCTGCTATGCATTGGGCCTATGGCGAGATTCGTCGCATTCAAAAAGCTGCTCATGATGGGAAACCGATTACCAAGCCAAGATGGCCGATGGTAGGTCTTTACTGCTGACAATCAATCAATTATTGAGTCACTCATGTAAATTTCTGGTATGCAGATCTTCATGCGAAGTAGGTGCGGAATTAGCCACTGGAAAATATGCTCAGTCTCTTTGTATAGCTCCAAAAGGCTGGTCTGGACCAAAGAAGCTTGGTAAGCCAAATGTCTCTAACGCTGATGTGCTGTGTTCTTATTTCTAGTAGATGGCAAACCGATTCTGAACAGTTTCAGGGCGCATCAAGTGCCTCTGCCGGAAGCTGGAAAAGACGAAAAGCAATTCGAAATGCTCAAAGAGTGGTTGGCTTCATACAAACCTGAAGAACTCTTCGATGGAACATCTGGAGCGCAACTCATTCGCAAAGAGACTACAGAGATCTTGCCAACTGATTCCAACTTGCTCCTCGGTCAGACTCGATATGCTTGGCCTGAGTATGAAGCTTTGAATTTGCCAGAAGATTGGCAAGTCTTCACTCAAGCTGCTGGAGAAGAGACCTCACCGATGAAAGCCAGTGCGTCAGTCCTGTAAGTATCAATACTACTAGATTCTGATTACGTTTCAGTTGGTCTCTACCTCAACGAGGCATTCAAAGTTTGTTCTCGTGCGGGATGATATGCCACTCACTAAGTCCTGGCTCAGGCTAATCCTAAAAGATTGAGAATGTTCTCACCAGATGGTGTGTCTTGTCATTCTCGGAAGAATTGTACTGATTCGTCTCGTCAGAGCTCCGTTCAAACAAGCTCGACTCCATTCTCGACTTCACGAACGTATGTCTTCAATAGCAACAACATTATTCGCTCATGTTTATGCTTCTTGACTGCCCATAGAGAGATTTCCAATGGGATCCTGAAACTGCTCATCGTGGTGGACGAGTTATTGAGATGCTCTCTGAACATACACTCCAAGGATTTATGCAAGGTTACACGTTGACCGGTCGCACGGGTATGTCGAGATTGCAGATCTGTTCGCGCTTGTGCTAAAGTTTTTGTCAGGCATCTTTCCCTCATACGAAGCCTTCCTGGCTATCGTCGATACGTGAGCAGCCTTCGCTATGCTTTCAACACTGACTAAGCACAACATCTCAACAGTATGATCATCCAATTTGCAAAATTCCAGAAAGTCGCTCAAGAAACAAACTGGAGACCACCCATTCCTAGTTTGAACTACGTAGAGACTTCTACTCTTTGGAGACAAGAGCACAATGGTTACTCCCATCAAGCACCAGGGCTCATCAATACTCTGCTTACTTTGCCTGCACACCTCGTGCGTGTCTATCTTCCACCCGGTGAGCTTTGTTTCTGTCCTTTTTAGGCACTGCTAAGTGAATTCAGATGGCAACTGCGCTGTCTCTTGCATGGATCATATGCTCAAGTCAAAGGGCTACATTAATCTACTCGTTGGATCAAAGAATCCAGGATCCAATTGGCTCTCTCCCAAAGAAGCAAACGATCACTGCGTTGCTGGTATCTCGATCTGGAAGCGATT
Source organism: Kondoa subrosea (assembly GCA_039545335.1). NCBI lineage: Eukaryota > Fungi > Basidiomycota > Agaricostilbomycetes > Agaricostilbales > Kondoaceae > Kondoa > Kondoa subrosea. The sequence continues at coordinate 52,271 of BCIN01000009.1, forward strand.
CTCAACAGATGACGGCAAGGATCCCGATGTTGTTTTGGCCGCCGCTGGCGTTGAAGTAACCACGGAAGTGATTCATGCTGCTGCTCTACTCAAAAAGGAGATGCCCAACATGCGAGTTCGTGTGGTCAACATCGTTGGTAAGTTAGCTTGTCGGCATATTCTTGAGCAGACCTGATCCGAGACACAGATCTTCTGGTACTTTCTGAGCCAGGCAGTCATCCTCATGCACTGAATGAATCGGCATTTAACTCAATCTTCACCAAAGACAAGGTGATTTTAGCGTGATCGCTACCTTGTTCTCCATCTTGACTTCTCACTACAGCCAATCATTGTTAACTTCCATGGCTATCCTAGCGCTGTAGCTTCACTTCTATTCGCTCGTACGAGCCATGTCTCCAGAGGTAGAGTCATCATCAAGGGTTACATGGAAGAAGGTATGCCTTGCGAATAAGATCTTCGTGACAAGCTGATGTTCAGATTAGGCACTACTACAACACCTTGTGAGTCCGGCCAGAGAATACAGTTGACTGTCTGATGTTGTTTTGTCCAGACTCCATGTTGAGACTCAACGGGTAAGTTCTAGCTCTTCTGATCACTGCCTTGGTCTGATGAATTTTAGTGTCGGCCGTTTTGACGTCGCTGCTGATGCAATTCGTGCTGCCGCCTCCAACTGTACCAAGTTCGATGTCGACGCTCATCAGAAGATCACCTACTTCCAGCATCAGAACAAGATTGCCGAAAAGTTCGCTTTGGAGAACGGTGATGATGATGAGTGGTTCCAAGTAAGTCTCCGTCATACGTACGAAATGTTGTTGACGCCGTCTCTAGGGCGGAGCTCAGTTATTTGAAGCCTGAAGAGTTGCAGCTAAAGATTTCTGTGCCTTACTCGAAGATTGCCAGGAATGATTAAATCGAAATGTATATAGACTTTTGTGCAAATAGAGATCAATGACCCTTGCTTCTTCTGCTTCGTTGGCCTGAATGAAACTAAAAGGAGCGTCCTCGTATTTCGCGAAAGACACGAATTCCTTGATCATACGATTGAAGCATTCATTTACAATCCTCAATTGTCCTTTTAACGCTTCTTCTCCAGTTCTACTGCCATCTCTGCACAAACAAGCTCTTCATCTGTCAGTACTCGCAACAAGGCAATCTTGCTGTTGTCCGAGCTGATCTTCAGAACAACATCCTCCCTAGCTGAACCATTTCTGCTTTCATCGATTGAGACACCCAAGTAGTCGAGCTGCTTCGCTATGCTACTTCTGAGTTCCTTTGACTTCTCGCCGATGCCGCCTGATGGTCTGTGAGCTCAAAGATCTACGAGTAGGTTCCGACTGACCAGAGAATACTATAGCATCTACTTCGTTCTTCAAAATCAGTAAGTAAGCTCCCAAGAAATGCTGCGAGCCCATTCAGATGTGATTGTCCGCGCGAGAAACGCATTCTCACCAGTATACGATTCTCGAACACTTTTACAGCTAAAGCTTCTTTGTCTGAACCTTTTGCAGCTTTCTCTGTGATTGCTCTGTAGTCCGTCGTACCAGTCATGCCCGAGAACTGCTATCATCAGCCCATAATCTATCGGTGTTGATAGGTAAAACTTACACCAGCGCTTTTGTTCAGGTGATATTCGCCTTTGGAAACCGTTATGCCTTTTGAAGTGACATCATCCGAAGCGCTATCTTTTCCAAAGAGATGGAAAACCAGAGAAGGATCAACAGAACCGGAACGAGTCCCTCCTGGTAATCCTTCCAAAGGTGTCAAACCCATCTTTGAGTTCATTTAAGTCGGTTACACTGGCAAAGGAAATAGATAGACATACAGTGGTGTCCACACTCTTTCCTTTCTTGATACAGCACATACTAGCTCCACTTCCCAGATGACAGATGATCAGGTTGAGTTCGCTTGTTGATTTCTTCATTGATTGAGCAACCGATCTGAGTATCGATGCGTAGGAAAGACCATGGAACTATCGAAAGGCAATTGAGCATTGCTTTGAAAGAACAGCCAAAAGAACGAACGCCGTATTTCCGCAAAGGTATTGGTGTTTTGATTTCAGGGGTTCCAATAGGATAAGTATATACTTCAGGTGAGATTGTTTGATGGAACTGGAACTCTGCAGTCAGATGAGAAGAACAGCACAGTGAGCGTCGTACAAGTGTATCAAAGCAGAGTACGTTCTTTGCCTTTGGTAAAAGCTCCAGAGCAGCTAATCAATTATGTCAGTAGGCTGATCGTAAAGCCTGTGTATACTTACATTTGACTACGAGCACAGCATGATGACTATTTAGCATCAGCTTAGCTAGGCTTTAAGTACTGAAATGCGGCCTACTTGTGCAAAGGTGCGAAGCTAGAAAGCGACTCCATGAGCTCGAGACCTTGTCTGTAGATCGATAAGCGTATGATGGCTGATGCAGGCAGTTCGACTAACTGGTGATCCTTTGTTATGATCATAGGTTCGGTTTCTTCAGCTCCATGCACAACTGATGAAGAGCATAAGAAGAAGAAGAAAAGAAAAGGACAAAGAAAGAAGCAGACTGCGATGCGTCACTAGCGAAATCTCATGGTCTCCAATCACCTTACGTAAACCTTTGAGAATGTCGCTGAAGATTTCATGATGACTTTCGCCTTTTGCAGGATGTTTGTCTCCTTGTATCTTGAGCTGAGCATCATCAGTACCTATGGCCGAAGCTTGTCCAGACGCTTTCACTTGGAGCGAAGGCAATGAATAAAGCTTGAACTTGAAACTTGAGGAGCCACAGTTGAGAGCGAGCAGATACGACATCAGGTGACAGAAGTAGATTCACGTCGAAGGTCGAAGTGACTTGCAACGTGCTTAGCTAAGCTTGCTTGTTCCAGGTTGACGACTGAGCCGAAAATATACCAGAGCACTGTAGACAATTCCTCGAGCACAGAGATACACAAGCATGTCTCGTCTGTTGCTACCTATCGAACTCGAAGAAGTGCAAGAACAGTTCTTGTGGGATCTGCGTTGGCTGGCTCAAAATTCACCTTCCGTCCAAAAGGGAATGACTTGGGCTGAAGAGGTACACGCAAGAGCTTCTGGCGTGCACCTGTTGATTGAAGTCGGCATTCACATTGTCAAGCCGTTCGTTTGCTCGCTCTTGAGCAATGCGAGCCAGAAGTAATACTTGTCTATCTAAAGCAATTCCCGCACTATCTACACCGCTGCAATGATGATGCATCGTTTCTATGCCCTAAAAGCAATTCAAGATTATCCTATCCAAGTCTGTCGACCCATTTCTGAGATGTTGTTCTCGTGTCTGACGCATCCAAGCTAGATCATCGCCCCGACATGTCTTTTCCTGTCAAGCAAGATAGAAGAGAATCCTATACCGATCAAAGATGTCGTTTCTGGATTTCTTTCGCGCGAAGCGAGTATGAAGAGGCAAGATACAAGAATATCAGAAGCAACTCCAGTACGAATCCCTTTCTGCTGCTTCACCTCTGGAAAATGACTCATAAGAATGATAGGAATACAAATCTGTTGAGAGACGGGTGCTGTACTACGAAGACTTCATTCTAGCCACACTTGGTTTCAACTTGGAATATGATCATCCCTATCCTTACGCAGCAGAAGCGATTGAGCGTATCTTTGGTTCATCCACAAGGCCCAGTCAGGTATGGGATGACCGCGTTGCCGAATTACCGATAGCATGGTATTTGCAAAAAGCGACCTGGGAATTCTGCTGCTTCAGGTTTGCCTTTTGTGTCTCATCACATCCTTAGACTGAGGCAAAGGACAGCTTTTACTCACCTCTCTGCCTCTTCGCACCACCCAACGTTATCGCAGCAGCATCACTTTGTCTAGCAGCAGCGCACTGTAGTGTGAACCTATCTGGAACATATGAATCATGGCATAAGCAGCTTTCCGAACGCACCTATCAAAATGAGGTGGACCCGGATGAGCTGGTGACGGAGGAATGGGTCTCTATCTTTCAAGCTCTCCCGGAACATGTTATTTGTAGGCCCTCGCTTTATTCCGGATATTTCAAACAGAATCTGATTCTGATTCAAAGATGCAAACGAAATGATTTTGGACGCCATGCAACTGGCCAGACCAAAAGAAGCCGATATGATTGATCAAGTGAGCCCATGCACAGTGACCGGCCCTTTCTTGATCTGACATGGCAATATTGGTAGATGTTCTCTCAGGGGCGTCCTATGCACAGTGAAGGTCTCTGGCCACTCTTCCCTACGGCTGCTCAATTCGCAAGCGTAGCGACGAATGCGACCAAAGTCAAGCATGAATCAAGTAGGAATGATCCTGGTTTTTCGAGTTCTTCGCAAAGTCGGAATAATCAGAAATCTAAACAGACCACTATCGGAGAAGATGTCGAGCCTGTCATACACTCTGACCTTTCGCAAACCAAGTCTCCGGCCTACTCTTCTGCCGTTCGCCAGAATCGTTCGGAAATCATTTCGCCTTCCCTTAAAGACGAAACAGATGCGACTCCAAGTGCGACAAAAATTCTGCAAGCTTCACCTCAAATCACGGAGAAGAATGCATCGTCGCAAAAACAAATCGCCTCGCCCAGTCTCGAATTGAAAGCAGAAGCAAGTCCAGCAACTAAATCGACTCCCACCCCTTCAGCAATCACAGTAGTACATTCTGGTCCTCAAGACATGCAGAATGCTACCTCTGCCGCGATGGAACAAAAGCCATTACTTTCAGATACATCGCTCGAATATGATCGAGCTATTCCTCTTCATGCAGAGGTAAGATTAACAGAAGCCGCTGCTGCAGAAAAGGTCTCCCAGTCGACACCGACTACCACGCTACTTCCATCACGATCCGAGATGGAAATCGATGAAGCCTCGACGGCGGATGAGCAACTGCCTGCAAAAACGCTTTCTGCCACCACATCTGTACCAGCTCCGAATGACCCACCTCAGACTACTCCGGCCCCCTTCGACTCTACAAGCGCTCAACTTGATCCATCTATTTCGGATGCGCCATTCCCCTTCTTTGCTCAACCACTACGCAAAGCAACAGAATCACCTCAGATACAAGCAGGAGCAGGAGCTACCCCAATTTCTGGTGCACCGATGCATGAACCAACAGGTAGCACTGCTTTGCACGACGAGGAGAGAATAAAAGTGGAAGCTGGCGATCGCGAGAACGAAGAATTGAGAAGGATGCCTGAATCTGCTTTTGACCAAGAAGATCAAGAGATGGAGGAAAATACAGAGGAAGCCAAGTCCGAAGCTGTAGAGAAGAAGCCAATGCCAGAAGCAGTAGCGGCAGAATCTGTGGAACCCGAAGCCAGCAACGAAGGGAAAGTTGCATGATGCAAAATCTACATTCTTATTGTTATTGCATTATCGGAAATCTACAATTTGTTTGTTGCACCATCTGCTGCTTTTAGAGCTCTCGAAATGACCTCAGCGCTTGCTAAAGTCGTCTCGCATCTGTATTTGCGACCAACGACTTGCAAGCAGACAGGCGAGCCTTGCATGAGCTCGAGATCATCTGCGATCGGTGCTTTCAGCCTTGCCTGCGAAACAAAGAGGGAAAGACTGACATCGCTTCTGTATACCGCTATCAGCATCGCTTGCCGGTTTGTAATTAACAGCCACTGGATCCTTCTTTGCGTCGACAAAGGTAACGGGGAAGACTGTAGCTGGCAAATCAAGCAAGTTGAATAGGCCTGCGCTTGATGTCAGCGCTGTCTAAGGCAGACCTGATTCGCCTGACCAGTATAATTGATGTAGTCGTTCTGTCCGAACTTAGGTGCGGTAACAGGAGCGACAGGAAGGATCAGTCCATCGATAGGTTGACCACTTGCTGTTTGTGAGGCGGTCGCGAGCCATTTCTTGAGCATTACACCTTGCAGGGCTTCTTTCTCTCGATTCAGTTGGTACAGCTCGTAGACGGAATGAGGTTTTGTTGTGTGCGCCATACTACTGGCTAGCTCATCCACAAACGGCTGTGAGATGCACTGATCAGCTTCCTGTTCTGATGTCTTAACGTCGAAATTTAATTACCTCTTTGATAGGGTCGATAATGGTTCGCAAGTCTTCTCCACCATCTGCCATCAATATGTGCCATAAGAGATACCCAGATCTTTCAAAGCCGTCCAAGTTGAAATCGATGACTGTTCCACATAAGATCGGACTATGCATGCAATGAATTCGGACTCACCTTCATATCCCGCTTTCTGCAAAGCTTCCTTTGTCTCCTTCAATGCTCGTAGTATCGGTGGACTTGGCATAATAACGTTATCCCACTTAGCAATACCGAACGTCTTCGTTTTCTTGCCTTGCGTGGTAGCGAGGTCATCGCGGAAAGGTAGAGGAATAGCATAGGGATCGTGATCTTCTGGCTGATGGTCTAAGATTGCCTTGAAGACTGTTCGACAACCATTGACTGATCTGCTCAAGGGTCCAATTGCCGAGAAGATAGCTGAATGAAATGAGCCAGAATTATTCAGTCTGCTTCAGAGCTTACATTCTTGACCTAGAATAGAATTTGTGCTGCCTCCATAAGGCACTCGCAACGCGGTTGCTGTGTGCGCAATCATAAGTCCCTTCCAGATTTGCCATCAGATCTCACCAACTCACGTCGTAATCCAAAGAGACCGTTGAAGTTCTAGTCTCACATATATGAGCCATTGACATGCAAATGCTTCGCTTTCGTACAGATGGTATTCTGACGGAGCCACCGATATCAGTACCCAGACCACATGCTATAGAAGCTGAAGCAAAGGTCCACATAGAAGGATAGATCTACTTACGGCTACCCTTGAGTGCAATCAAAGCACCTTCTCCTCCTAATATAATATAAAATGTAAACAATGTGAAGTGGGTGAAAGGCAGAGTATGTACCTGAAGATCCACCACAAGTGAGAGAGTTGTTGTACGGATTGACCGTTTTGCCATAGACATGATTGTTAGTTTCGCCGACCTAGACGTGATTATTAGTAACCCAGAGTGACATAGTAGATTGTCAATTTGCCATTAATGTTTGAGGCACGTTCGCTGCTCAAAGGTGTCAGCGTACAAGCCTGCACGATCAATGATCTACTTGCTTCGACAATGGAAGACAGCTCCAGTCTTGCGCAAGACTGCAACAATCGCAGAGTCGTCCTTGCTGATCCGACCGAGATAAGCACCATAACCCATGTTGAGCTCTTTGCCCTTGATGTCAAATTGACTAGATCCCTTGCTTTAGCCGAAATTCAGGTATGGCATGAGAAGCACATACTCTTTCAAAGAGATAGGCAAACCATGTAAAGGGCCAATTGGATTACCATGTTTCTCAATGTACTCGTCAAGCTCTTTGGCACGAGCGATAGCGTCATCGAACAGGAAGATAGTGCAGCAATTGACTAGCTGATGAGCAATAGCCGCTCTTTTGGAGTAAGCTGTTTGTGATGAAGAAGCACAAACGGCATAAGTGGTCGAAGACCTTGTGACCGATAAGGTTTGTAGACATACCAGTCGTAACTTCGACCGCTGTCCACTTGCGAGAGTGAATGTTAGCTAGCAGCTCATCCACATCGTCCAATTCGGTTATTTCCAAATCTCGCTTCGAGAGTAATCCACAGCTTCGAGGGATATCTAGAACATTGGAAGGCAGCTTTTGCAGTGTCTCCTGAGGCAATCGCCAGTCTTTGGGAATAGACTCATTAAGCTCTTCGCGCTCTACAAACGTCTCAATGCACAAAAGATGCGGGGAAAACAATGGAGAATCTACTTTTGGAGCAGGCTTCGCGCCAATTGTCTGCTGTGAGCCCTGGAGTTGTAGTGTGGTAAGGAGCGATCTGCTGATCAATAGCCATTTTGAGCGTTGTTCGTGAACAAAGAAAGCGATAGTATACATTCAGCTGCTAATCAAGAGACAGCCGGCGTAAGGGATCAGCCTTACGTGAAAGTTCAACTATGCAATGGAGATCGACGATGTACAATGCAGTACAATGCAATGCTACAATGTACAGAGTAACAGCAACCAAGCAACCAAAGTACAAGGCTGTTCACGAATCATCCTATGGAAGGCTGATTCAGCGAATAATACTTTGTGAACAACACGTCAAGCGTACCTCTTCCCCTTCAGCATCACGATCACTGTCAGCCTCCTCTGTCAGGCCATTACTTGCTCTGACCAAGTTATTGGTGACAAGATCCTGTTCGGACTCTTCATCAAGTGATGAAGAATCACGTTTCCTCGTTCTCAAGCGCTGATGGGCAGGTGTCGGCTGATCGCCAGAAGGAGAGCGATGCATTTCCGAGGCTGATGGTGATCTAGGAGAACCTTTTCCATCGACATACCCATTAGTAGGCCGAAGCTGAAGCTCGTCTTCTTGATCGCTGTTTTCAGAAGACGAAGATTGAGATGCGTTGCGGAAGATACGCTGGGATTTTAGATTAGCTGGAGAAGAATTAGGTCGAAGCTTGCGCAACAGTTTTGGTGAGCTTCGAGTCGGAGCAGGAGAAGTTTGGACATTGCGCGGAGACTTGCGTGATGCTGATTTCGGAGGAGACTTGAGGATTAGAGCAGCAGATTTAGGTGGAGAACCGTTCTGACGGATCGACCTTTGCGAGCCGTTCGTTGGCGAAACTTGCGATTCCGAACCATTCTGTCTTGTTGCCATAGTTGAAGACTTCTGATGCTCTTCTGGTTCGGCCATTTCCACATCTTCCAATCCAGGTGACTCGCTCTGGTTTCTTTCTGGGAAGACAGCTTGTTGTTCCGATTCTCTTTGGCTCATCGCTGCAGTAGCCAGCATTTCCAAATCCTCATCTACATCCCCAATTGCATTTTGTGAGTCATCGATTAATTCCGCTGCAGCTAAAGCAGTAGTGGTTTCTTCTATGGCGGATCTGGTTTGAGATTCTTCTTCAGCGTTTTCCGGCTCAACTTCTAGCCCATTCTCATCCACTACAGCTGTTTTGCCATTCTCCAGGTTCAGAATATCAGCTGGAGATTGACCGCGCGGAAGCACATTGTCTACAGCTGTAGAGGGGTCTTTGCTGTTCATGACTGAATGTATATCTTGACCTTGAGGCCCACGCGTAACAAGGAAAGGAGTCCAAGAAAGAGCTTCGGGTTTGAGCTGTAGATTGCCTTTTGCTCGCCATTTAGCAAGGTGAGCGTTGACTTTCTCCATATCGAATTTGATCTTCTCGTGAATCGGTAATCGGTTCTCAGCAGTAGTCATCCGTGGGATAACTTCAGACATTTGCGCTTGATCCATTGCCTTGCTCGTTGAGGCTAAGATTCTAGGTGCCGAATTGACGACAACGTTTTCACCTCGCTCGCGCTCGGCAGCAGCAGCAGGTGTATCTTGGATAAGCTTCAATTCAAGCAAAGTCCAATGCACATCTTCGAGCATGATTGAAGTAGCCGCACTTATACCTGTGAGTGATCAATTGAGCATAGTCTTAGCAATAGTAGTAGAGGCCACTCACGTTCAATAGTATGCTCTTCTACTGGTGTTGACGAGACATACTGGTAGATCACTAGCACCCAATAGTTGTAATATGTAACGAAACCAAGATCTGAAAGCGGTTTTTCTGGAGTACCAACTCTACCTTCCTTTTTAGACAGTAGATAGCCTCAGCACATCATTAGATGATGTCTCCGGTGGTACTGAAGAACGACTCACTAAAATCAATCAAAAAGTTCCCCCAACCTCTCCTCTGCCTGACTGGTAAAGTCATGATACAGCTGACATTGTTGGTTGCGCTTCTCTTCTCTTTTGAGAAATAGCCAACAAAGCGTGCACCCCCTTCATCTGTATCAGTCATAACGTAGAAGAGAAAAGGATCCACATCATAATAGAGGGTTTTGTGATCTAAAAACATTTTGGATAGTAGACACAGGTTTTGACAATAGATCTGAAGCCTCCCATCAGCATCACCCGAAGGCACTTGATATGTCTGGCAAACCTTGTTCTTCCGCCCATCGACCTCATACACAGAGACATTGCCTTCGCGGTATATCTCATCGCCAGGCGGATGCCTTGTTTTGCATTTTTGCTGTGGGAAAACAAAGATCACGAACCGGAGAGACTGACAGCGAGAATCCTTGACCAACCTTATGCCTCGATACCTGAAAAGCAGTCTTCATATACTTCAGACACCATTCGCAAAGCCACAATGTGCCATCTGGTACATTAGCAAATTCTTCAGGATATGGCGCTTGGTACCAAGTTTCAATTTCATATTGACCAAATCGAATCCTTCTGATATTGGAATAAGAACCTTCAGGTAAAGCAGTGAAAGGTGTGCCAGGGGTAGAAGGAGAATCAAGAAGATCAGCCGAAGAAGGAGTCTTGATCGCTGGAATCCTCATCCGCAGATTATTGGGCATCGAAGCCGATCGACCGAGTTCGTTATTCCGGATATTGCGAACTGCCGAATGTTGAGGTGCACCAAACGGTATTGCTCTCGACACTTGATTCGCGGCAGCCATACGAGCAAAAGAAGCCTGTATGAAAACCTTGCTCTTTGAGCTGTTTGACAACACACCGGTAAAATCGAACGCACATCAGCTCTCATTTTTCCTGTCGTGAATCTTCTCTTGTCCTCTTCAGTAGGCTTCCGATCACCAGGAGCAGCTTGAGCCTCATCCAAAATGCCACCATAAGGTAATTCCTCTTCTCCAGGTTCTGCATTTTCACCAGCACCTTCATCTTCACTCTCAATCAATCGCCTCGTTTTGGCTCTTTTCCTCTTACTACTCCCAGGAACGATCACTCCTTCTTCATCATCCGATCCATGATCCAAAGTATTCTGACTAGTCGAGGCTTTCAAATTCGACGGAGTTCTACTAGTCGCTCTGCCTAACGATAATTTGGGTGGTCGAGCTCTACTTCTTCTTATCGAATCAGGTGGGTTGGAAAAAGCTCGAGCTTTGCCTTTGTTCTTCCTACTTGATTCCCTTACGGCCGGAGTGCTTTCGTTGGGATCTGAAGGTGTATGAGAAAGATCTCGAGTGAGATCTTGAACTATCGAAGGAGACCGAGCTGATGATCGCCGAGAAAGAGAAGATTCGCGAGCTAATCTCTGAATCGCGGTATTGGGTTCGAAAGCAGCTGGAGAAGGTATTGTAGGATCATGAGCCAAAGAGCGAGGGGCTTGAAAGACTGAAGGCATTGTGGGAGCAGGTTGAGCTGCTTCTTTGGCGTATTCACATACAGGGCAGTGAAAATCGCCTGGGGACAGATCAGCACCAAGTAATTAAGAACTTGTCAAGCTCACCTTTTATGCTCGTGCGTGGCGGAAGAAGACATTTTCCATGGAAGCCGCGATCACATAGATCACACAGAAGGAGGTTGACCTGTTAAGGCATCTTTACTCGTTTCGCGGCACAGCTCTTTCGGGCGATGACTTACCGAGTCTTTGCCGCAATACTCGCATACAGTACAGTTCTGACACGTCCATTCATATGTTCCGCATGCAGCCACCAATTCAGGCGCATACTTTAAGCAGCCAGGATGTCCAGAACTTCCACAGCTCGAGCACGAAAGCATCATAGCACCAGTTTCCAGTGTCCCATCTTCAAGGGTATGATTTTCTTCTTCACAGAATGCACAAGTATCTTCAGGAATCGCTCGTCTAGTTGTCTTTTTCTTGGGCAGAATATGGGCTGGAGGTTTTCTTGGATTGACGATCAAGCTGGAAGAGGCAATTGGTATGGAAGAAGAGCTGCTGACTGATCTCGAGGCGGCTCTACTTGAAGCTCTGCGCTGATTGTTGCTGCTTTCTTCAGGCAGAGAAATAACTGGACTTGGAGGTGCCGTTTCATGAGACAGGCTGGAATTGTTCCTTCTGTGACTCCTCGGTGATGGTAGAGTGTTACTGGGAACGTAGACAATGCTAGGGTAGGGCATAGTATCGATAGTCAAGCTCTGACTCGGTTGCGTCGAAATTGCAGGCGAAGACTGCTGAGACGTGACTGAACGCATGCTAGAGCGTCTAGCTCCGTGCATCGTCATGATGAAGGCCTTCGCTACTGCCGCTGCACAGACAGAGCGAGATAGGGTGCGAGAATGGCTGCACGCTGAAGAAAAACAAATATTGCCTTGTACACAAAGCACCTGTAAGACTCTGTAGAATTCAGCTGAGCTAACTCCGCAAGCGTATTGCGACGTGTTCTATGCTATCCTGAGTCAATATGGCTGACCCAATTTTCATACTCGATAACGGCGCATACAAGATCAAGGCAGGTTGGGCTCACGAAGATGACATCCAGTCGGTTTCGCTGTGCATATCTGCGCACAATGTCTCAATGCATGCCCTAGAACCTTTCCGAATGGAATCTTTCGCTCAAAGCCAGACAAGAAAACCTATGTCGCTGATCAGCTCGACCTGGATTGCTCAGATTACTCTGGACTGATCTACAATTTACCTTTTGAGAAGGTGAGTATGCCTTCTAGTTTCTTACAAGTGCTTATGTATCGCTATCAGGGAATCTTGACGAATTGGGTTCGTCAGAAATATCGCACATCAGAAGCAGTGGGCTAAAATCATGTATAGGACGTCGAAAAACCAGTCTTCGATAGAGTTTTTGAATCATGTCAAGTGAGGTCTCTTTCGAATAGGCAGCCTGTAGCTCATCCAAATCATTTTCAGGTCGATCCTGTTTCTTCTTCTCTACTCATTACGGAGCCCTGCTTCAATCTACCGAATGTAGCAATGCATTATGATCAGATGATCTTCGAAGAGTACGACTTTGCTTCTTATGCTCGCTGTCCTTGTATGGTGTCTTTTATTCACTTTGAAATGTCATTTGAGACAACCTTTTAAGCTGCAATGTTTGTACCTTATGGCGATTTACCTGCTTCTGAACAAGATGTGGATGGTGCATACGATGACGGATCGTTGCCGGAATGCGTTATTGTGGTGGATACCGGTTACAGCTTCACACACATTACGCCGGTACTACGCGGGAAAGTGCAATGGGCAGCTGTCAGAAGGTGTGTCAAGATCTTTTTAATGCAAGCGTTCTACTTAGCTCCACGGCAGGATCAACATTGGCGGGAAATTGCTCACGAATTACTTAAAAGAGCAAATCTCTTTTCGACAGTGGTATATGATGGAAGACACTTATATCGTGAATGCAGCTAAAGAGCGCTGTTGTTACGTTACGATGGATCTAGAACGAGATCAGAGCATTTGCAAGTGAGATCTTTGCTCTGCCTTTGAACGATGACGATGCCTGATTTCACCTCAAATAGGAATCAGAAATCGAACGATATAGTACAAAATTACGTCTTACCTGATTACTCTACTTCCTCAACCAATAGAACAGGCTATGTTCAAAGCTCGGCTCAAGCAGAAGCATCCGGGCCTTCCCTCTCTTTACGCTCGCCAGAGAGACCCAAGCAGAAAGGAGGATTCGCAGCTGCTAACAAAGTCGACGAAGGAGAAGATCAAGTCTTACAATTGGGTAATGAGAGGTTTATAGTACCAGAGCTGCTTTTCCAACCTGGTCTTATTGGTAAGCTGCGCGATTTCGCCACGATTGTAACTCGGAATCCTAATGTTGCGTCAGGCATGAACCAATGTGGTCTAGCTGAAGCTATCGCCCATTCAATAGCTGCTTTACCTGATGAGTTGCAAGGCATGTTTTGGGCTAACATCACCTTGGTCGGTGGAAATGCTCTGTTTCCTGGCTTCAAGGACAGACTGCAAGTGATTGGTCCGCTGTTCAGATTCAGGCTGATCATTGGTACAGCCTGCGAGATCTCCGGAGTCTCGCTCCTTCAGACTATTTTGTCAGTGTACGACTTCCGTCAGAGTAAGTTCATGTCCTATATATGTATTCCGCACGAAGACTGATACGTCATCAGTCCAATCAATCACCCTTTCAATTGCATCCGCCATCACCTAAATCTCGAAACTTTACCTTATCCTAAAGCAACAAATATCCGAGAAACGTTTGTCACTCGAGCAGAATACTTAGAACACGGCAGCAATATCTGTCGAAGAAAGTTCTCTACTGCTCCGTTACCGCCAGATTGGGCACCTCCTGCAGCTATCTTGCGAGAAGCCGATGAAGACGATGATACAGAAAGTGTTAGTTCAGGTCATTCGGTGGAAATGGCTCGAAAGAGAGCAAAGAGAGCGCAAGCGGATCGTGGGTTAGGTAGACAGCAGAAGAAGAAGAGAAAGGATAAGGAAGAGAAAAGCTTCAGGGTAAAGATATGAAGGCGCGTCATTAAGAAGGCGCTTTGAAGTCTTTGGCGCATGATTGTCAAAGCTGTCTATACAAAATGTTTTGCTTGTATGCTGTCAATCGATTGAGTTCGCACTATTCTTACCGTGGAGCCAATCAGGTCTGGAATCGGCAGAGCAGTTTCGCCAAGATTCGATAAGCAGGTTTATTAATTTCTTGCGGTGCCTTCGTCTCAAGCGACGAGTATCGTCTGCTGTCGACTCATACATTCAACCTATCGCATGGCATTTCAAGCTTTGACGTTTCCTTCAACTGTGCCTCAGGTGCGCTTTCGCTGCGGATTTTCATGAAGAGATTAGGTGATATCAAGTCTTTTTGACTGTATAGTGCGGAATTGCAACCTTGAGTTGGACGACAACTGGTCTCAATGTTGTATATCCAGCCCGAGTAGAACTATACTATCAACGTGCGTTCTCCACTCGACCCGCAATAAATTCATGCGTGATCGGTCGAATTCAATCAGAGGGCAATGGACCATGGGACACAACGGGTCGTATCTTCGACGTCTACTCAAGTCCTGCAGAATTGCAGATCAATGTACCAAGTGGCATGAGTGAGTTTACGGTTCCACATGATCTGCTTGGCATTATCTTCTTACTACGCTTTTTCTTTACAGCTGTGTGGCCCACCAGTATGCTCCTACTTTCATTTACAAGATTGTGATCATTGCTGATCAGTTCTGGCTAGTTGTGGGAAACGATGGGAGTTACTCCCAGGTGAACGTCGGCAGTTTGGTCACCTCGAGTAATGATGCATCGTGCTTGACTGTCAAAGGCACTTCGTATGTCTCGTTCCATGATTTTGTGAAAACAATGCTTAGAATATTTCAGGACGATCACAATCACCACCACATCACCTCAAATAGCTACACAAACTATTGAACGAACGAATTTGCAAACAGTCACGGAAGAAAAGACAAAAATTGTTTATGCGACAATCATACCGTCTGCCGATCCTCAGTGCGTATATCTCTGACCAATTCATAAAGTATGATGCTTATTGACCGTTTCAAGTGCTAACGAAGATCCTGAATTGCCTTCAGCACTAGCATCTTTATCTCAGTCGTCTACAGTAGCTGCAGGAAGTAATTCAGCCGAAATGGGTTCGCTCCAGCCACAGCAATTGAACTCGGGCTACAAAACAGCCACTTCTGTTCTAGGCGCCTTCTTTGGTCTGAGTTGCCTCTGCATTCTTTTCTTGCTCTTCGTCTTGCGTCGTACACGTCGTCGAAGACAAGCTCCGCTTCGACCTCGTTTGGCTCGATTCACCGATGATTCAGTTGGCAGTTTCATGTCCGAGCAAAGTACTTTTGCGCCAACTCTAACAACAGCAGGAGGAGGAGGAATAGGAGGCACAGCTTCTTCTAACCCATTCTCTGATCCTCAAGAAGAAGTGGTTGTTCCAACTATCATTCGTTCGCCTACATTAAGATCTTCACTTGGGTTCGAAAGAAGATTATCTGTTCCACCTCAATCACCTGGTCCGGTTTCCGAGCTCTTCTTGGCTGTTCCGCCTAGAATGCACGCCGCTGGTGCTGCAGATGATAATTCAGTGAATGAATTGAGTAGAATTGGAACCATCAATTCGGTTGATGAACGGCAAGGGTTGCAAGGGTTATACGTGAGAAATCATTCACAATTCACAGTATGCTTCTTTCCTACCGTTCCTCTCTCAATAACTGTGCTGACAATGTTATATAGCTGCAATCGACAAATACTGAAAGATCTCGCTAAATGCTACGAAAGAAAAAGACAAAATGTGCATACAAAGAGGAAAGAGCCGTGGTTCAAAAATGCGCCAAAAAGGTTCCTGTCAATAGTTTGAACTTTGGGAATAAAAGGACTTTGAGTATTGTTTGATAGCATTTCTATTCTGATTTAACGAATTCTCCAGTTTAGCATACGGTTGTGTTTAGTAGTATTGTTAGTAGCATCCATTCATTGAAGTAATATGTTCTGTCGGAAATATTGTGAGCGGTGTTCCTATAGAAATTAGCATCGCATCATTCATGCAAGATTTATGCAAGTGAGCGGCGAACAATGAGTAAACACAGATAAGCGAGAGACGAAACACGAAGAGGGCATAGCATCCAAATCGTCAGTGATTTAGGATGGTAGACAACCATAACAGAACTAAAAGCCCAAGCAATCGCGGAAAAGTGAAAGCGTAAATGAAGTACAATGCAGCAAGTCCGAGCTATACAACATAAGAAGCCTGTGGATAAAAAATTTCAGCGGATAGTCGGAACGACACTGTGTTAAATTCTCCCACCTAGGTGATGTCCCAAGTTCAAGCAGGTCTTTCCGTTCTCGGTACGCTACAAGACAGAAATCAGCTCGAGACCGCACATGCATAAAAGCGACGGCTCACCTCCAAGCACAAGCCAAGATGAGATGATCATAAGGCAATCCATTTATCTTCTCCATGGCCCTTTCGGCGTCTCTTCGATCTTCGAAACTAACGAAAGCGAAACCTTTGCATAAACCAGTTTCTTGATCTTTTCCCACAAAGATACGATGAATTCTTCCATGAGTGTTTTTGAATCTTCCAAACAAATCCCACAAATCTTGTTCAACAGTTTCTTCCGACAAGTTTGTTATTCTCAAAGTAGGTAAATCATCACCACCTCTTGCACCACCTTTACCAAACATTGTTTCACCTCTTCTGTTTTCAGCACCTGCTCTCATTGAAGGTGGAACGTATTTCCCATCTGTTGTTTTAGCTCCTGGTGCATTGATATCCGCTGGACCGTTTGAGTCTACTCCTGCGGCTTCATCTTGCATAGCTATACCGCCCAAAGTTTCTTTGTAAGGACAACGTGTAGTGTAATGATTGCCTTCACAAAGTCGACAGGTGATGCTTCTTGAAGTAAGGGATTGAACCATTTGAGCAGATTCAGTTTTTTCCGGTTCAGCAGCTGCCTGTTGACCGACAACAATCCTCTATTCAGCACATTCCATGTACAGCAAGGAAGAGAAGGGAGACGGCACCTTCTTATCTACTGACAACTTGACTCTCACATCCTCACCAACAGTAGTAGTAGTAGCATTATCAGCTCTTGTAGCTAACCCGAATTTCTTGAGTTGCAAACGTGCAGCTACTGCATGATTGACTTGAGTAGTCACCAAAGTTCTTTTGATTTTCCTAGTAATCTTGACTTTTTGACCTTTTTCGTTTAATTTGTATTCGACTACTGTTTTTAAACCTGAAACTGGGTCTATAGTAGTTGTAGGTTCCCCTAGAGTATCTGCGTCCTGTTATCGAGGGAATATTGTGATGAGCTCAAAGGCAAAGAGAGTCCGCGCGAGTGAGTGAACGAACCACATCGTCTGCCCAACTATTGGAACACATAAGGTCAGTCACAAGCCATAGCGATTAGAGGTGTCACGCACTTTGTACGCTTCTCTTGTAAGATTGCCATCGTTGCTTGAATCCAAGAGTGAGCTGTCCTTTTTACAAGACAGTCACTTAGTCCCTTGACGCCTCTTGTGTCTGCCTCTGCGTGTGCCTGCTATTTGCTAGAACTCGTGCCGTGTTATTGGAGAGAAGACCAGGCGAGGAGGACCGACTTGCATAAATTTCTACAAATCGCAAAGTTGATAATTCAATGCAGCAAGTACTCAAGCGCAGCTCTAGACGGTTACAAAGGACATGTCTATCATGTAAAGCATCAGGTCTGTCTATATTTGCACCCTTCATCGTGCGATTTGTGCTGAATCTGTGTTGCCTGCTCTCAGCCTATACAACTGAACCCTTGTCCAGTAATGAACCACCAAAAGCGTCTACTTCTTCTTCCCCTTCTTCTCCAGTAAGATCCTCATCATCAACAGCTTCTATACTTCACGATCCATCATCTTCAACCATCTCTTCCCATCTCAATTCTCTCTTAGCACCACTCCCTCCTTTACCACCTTCTCTAGCACTACGTCTCTCAACTCATAAATCCTATCAAGACAAACGTGGAGGAGGAGGAGGAGGAGGAGGAGGCAATCACAACGCTCGCTATTCTTTCCTAGGTAGAAGAACTCTACGTTCCTTCTTAGCTATGTTTCTATTACAACATTCAGATTCCTTACCAAACAAATACATTAAAACTTCTTTGTTGGATTCAGTTTGTGAATTAAGACAATTAGGAATGAGAACTGGTGATAAATTGAAGTTGGATGAAACTCTTAGATGGACTCAAATTCAAGGTCAAAAAGGAAATGGGTTTTTTACTGTGAGAGGTTTAGGAGTAGAGAGTTTGATAGGTGGAATGAATGGTTATTACGTGAGTTTTAATTCCTCTGTTGATTTGCAGTTTATGAATTGCTCTCAATAGGGAACGGCAAAAACGCAAATGTGGTTTCATTGGAAGATCTTGCCTACTTTGAAATTACCGCCAGAGATTGGTCCAGCTGTACAATCGCTCTCAGCAAAAGAAGGTCAGCGGTTGTTGGAGCTATCCTCATCGTCATCATCGCGAGCAGGAACAAAAGAGCAAAAGTCCAGTGTAGAAGATAGGTTGTTGATCGATCCGACATGGGTGGAAGGAGGCCGTCAAGAAGCGAGTATATAAATGCTGTGTTGACAAATGCATACCATACAATCAATCATTACCGATGGGTATACCTGCTTGTACTACGACAAACGACCTGCTCCAAGCATAGGCGTAGACTCTATCTTATCTCTTGCTAATCGACCAAAAGCCAATTTATGGAAGGTATTAAGGCTAGCAATAAATTTCACTCCAACCTGTTCAGACACCTCGCTCATAAGCTTATTGATAAGCAAAAGAGCAGGAATTTCCGAACCGGATGAGCCTCGATGCTCAAGAACAAATCCACCGTGGCATCCCTTGTGATTTTCGATGGGTGAAACAAACCAAAAGCCAGTGGTAATAATCCACCATTATGAGGAGGTAAATAGCTGAGCAGCTGTGAGAAAGAGAAACTGCTAATGAGATGGATACTGATCAGCAGCCTCTTCATTCTCACCTCAATGATCTGAACGTCCGTCTTGACTGATTTTGCCAAAGTAGTGAAAATAGCTTCGACTTCCGCTCGAGGTATATTTCTGCTTATCCTTAGTCGAGCAAGTTGATGTGATAGATCAAATTGTTTCAAGGAAGAAGAAACCAATCGATCTTTTGCGTCCTGTTCGTCGATCCCATCTGCACACGATTCATAATCGTTGAAGAAAGGCAGACGAACCTGTCTATAGACTTGATAGCTTCTCGTCATTCTCCATCCTTCGATCCTACTAGCATTGAAGACCAATTCCCTTCCACCTAAATCAGGTTGCAAAACCGTTCCACTGCCCAACCCATTCGTCGGCGAAAAGTTAGAAGAAAGCCATCCTAGCGATGTGCTCTTGTATACTTCTTCTTCGTATTTACTTGCTATTCTTAATAAACGCGCAAGGTATTCTTGGAATTTTGCTCGGATGACCGTTTCTCCTACATGGGCCGCCATAAGATGATGGATCTGTTCGCACACGATGAAATGAGCACAACAGTGCCAACTTCATCGTAGAGACGAACCTCTTCCATGAACAACACATCGCTCATGTCTTTCTGCATATCTTTCTGCACTCCTTGACCACTCAAAGCAGGTAGATTCCCATACTTGTTCTCTCCCTTTCCATTGATCGAAGTGGAAGGGGGTAGAATCTGATCTTCCCAAGGTGCAACAGAGTTTTGATTCGATCCGGTAGGACTAATTAAAGAAGCCGCTTCTTCTGATCCGCTATGTATGGACATATTGCTGGATATATTAGATGGAGATGTAGCTCGATTAGATAAGTCGCCAAGTTGAATATCTTTTGATACGGTTATTCGGCCTGTGTCGATATTGCAAAACACGTCGTAGGATTTCGTGAAAGCCTCAAATCGAGGATTGGTAACTCCAGCAATATATCCAGGTCTATCGCTTTCGTTAGAAACCAGTCAGATGCAAGAAGATCAAGAAACGCACATAGCTTCGTGATTATCCCGATTGGTCAAATTGGAATAAGGGAAACATCTTTCAGTCAATGTTCGCAATAGACCAGACCCTCCGCCACTTCCCAAAGCACATGCAGCCAACACGAGATGAGCGACCTGATTTGCCGGTAAAGAGCTGCTGAGGAAGATGATTCTTTTACCCGTCAACAAAGCATTAAACAGGAGGATAATAGGAGGAGTGAGAGCTCCAGTAGTATGCAAATGAGGATGAAAAGGTGGTGAGAAGGAGTGAGAAGTCTGAGGGTTATTGAATACTTGTATGAGGTTAATCAGGGAATAATCGCCAACTTCATCGTCTTCTATTCCAACAGGTATCCGAATGGGTAGATTGATTCCGTTGTAACTTAGCTTGGTGTCGAAGAAATGCGTATCGCGAGGTCGTTGTTTTGGTATTGAATGATGTGAATCAGCCGATTGCATTTCAGGTCTTCGTACAGAGGCAACAGGATCACCACCAGAAGGTATTCTTGGTCTGACCCATGTTGAAGTAGAGCCAGTCGATCGATCCAATTGACCAGAAGAAGAGGTTTCGAAAGAAGTAACAGAACCTTTGCGTGACGATTCAGAGAAAGCTCTGCCTGGTCGAGTCTCGGCGCTATGTTCAGAGACAGGTGGAGAAGGTAAGATAGCTTCCACTGGATAGGCGGGCGAGACGGAAGGTGGATCGGAAGATGTGGAAGCGCCCAAGTCAGGAAAGCGGTCTTCGAATAGATCTTTACGCTCGGAGCAGCGTAAGATCATTCGTTCCGCATGAGTAAGACGAGGCATATGCGAAAGATCCATAGCTTGCACAGAATTATATAGCGCAGCGAGAACATCGATAGATGGGTTATTGAAATAGTCTTCCAAAGCGAGAAGAAGCAGGGGCTAACAGTTGCTTATAAGCGTTACATGTTCATAAAGACGCGAAGATATACCTTGTAGATCTGTACATAGGGTTCAGGCGAACATATAGCGAGCGCTTTGACCAATGCTCCTCTGATAGCGACACATTCTCCCACTTAGAGCAGTCCGCAGATCTCAAGCAGATGTATAGGCCTACCTTCTAACCTTCTCATCCTTTTTAGTCCTAACAAGATTGAGCACATAAAGCAATTTGCTTTCCTCTTGAACCCCTTCTGTTGTAGACTGGCTAGTAACCATTACACTAGGAGTCTGATTCAACCAAAACAGAGTCCAATCTTCAGCTCTACTGTGAGCTCCATCAGGTAACATGAGTTCCGCCAATAAATGTTGATCAGCTCCTGTCGCGTTTGGGTATTCATGCTTCAAGATAGAGCCTTCGTCTATATCGAATTCACCCAATAGAACGAAACTCATGGTGTAATCACGAGGCACAAGAGGTATACACTGCTTAGCTAATCCATGGATGTCGCAAGACAAAAGATGTGAAAGTTGTAGAACGACTAGACAATGTTTGCATTAAAAGGCTACATATCATATAAGGGTGTGTAAGTATTCTATGTACAGGGGAGTTTTGCAGCTGTATATGCGATACAAAGTGTTGTAGAAGTAACAGATTACGGGTTTTGGAAGGATGATGTCTCGAAGAACAGCATGATTCTGTTGATTACAAGAGTGAGCTGACCGGTCGCGAAAGGAAATACGCAGGTGCTCACAGATAGCGTTGGTTGAGCCAACTCTGTCATTGGAAGGAGTCATGTTGTCGACCTTTGCTCCAACAGAGGTCTTGTGCAGGCTAACGATAACAATAAGCTCAGGTCAAGCAAGAAACACATCAGGAACTTACTCTCCATCAGTAGACTGGTATTTGCCAGAAGATGACCCAGTTGTGGAATCTCTGGAATGAGAGTGAGAGTGACCAGAGCCGAAGACTGAGCTGCCAAGGTTGAGTTTTTGCATCATCTCTTCAGCAGGGCCGTTGATCTCTCTTTGGCAGTCATTGTTATCCAGCAGACCACTTGTTTCGTGAGTAACCTTGGAATCGAGCTTGCCTCCTCCTTGCAAGAAGTCGTTTAGAGAAACTGGGGCATGAGTAGAAGACTTGTGGATGATAGGTGCTTCGTGAGTGACGTGGTGAACAGGGATAACGCTGTGGAACGAAAGTCAGTTTGAGGCCACAAGTAGAGGTGAGCATTCAGACTCACGTGTGAATCCTGTGACGTTCAACGACTTCTTGTTCGATAACAGGTTGAGTGACATGGCTACAAGAGAAGAATAAGTCCCTGTCTGCAATGCCGAAAATTAAAACCAAGCTTACTGAACATGGTGGTGGACCTTTTCGTTGATCTTCTCTCCCAAGTCAACAACAGTGCGTTCCTTAGGTCTGTGACTTTCGGAATCGCGATGTTGAGTAGCCAAAGACTCGAAAAGCTTAACATCCTCTGGAGTGGATTGGTGGACTTCGTGGACCTTAGTAGGTGCAATCATGTTCTCAGAAATCTTCTCTGGCAAAATTTGCTTGTCGAGAACTGGCTGAACGTGAGTCTGGACGTGGTGACTGGGCAAAATGTCAAAATAAACTCAACAGTGGTACGAACAAAGCTTACATGTGTCTGTCAACTTCGCGTTGACGTTCGACTTCCTCAACTTCGACATGGCGAACTTGACGGTGAGTAACATCTGTACAATTTGAACAATGTCAGTGATGAAATCACAGACAGTGCAGAGAGCTTACGTTGCAGATGCTGGTGATCGTGAGTAGCAAGCTTAGGGTCGAATTCGTGGTGTTCACGGCTGGCGATGTGACCAGCTTCGTGTGGTCCGACTGTGAAAGAACAAACTTATAAGTCATAATTTAAGAGCGAGAAAGTAGAAGACCCACGACCTGAAGAGCTTGAGCTCAAACGACCATGACCAGTCTTTTCGGTAGCAGCAGGTACAGCAGCAGCTCTTGAAGTGTTGTCAGCAACAGGAACGTTTCCAGCAGTGTTTGCACCAGTGTGACCAGTGTGAGTATGAAGAATGTGATCTTGAGCGCCCTTTGCAGTGTGAGGTACAGATTCTTGAGAAACGACTTCAACAATTGGTCGATCGCCAGTGGTTCCGGCGCCGGATGAAGATTCAGGGTGAGAACCGACTAGACCTCTATGAGAACCAATGTTGTCCAATCCTTTGTTGTGGATTCCTTTTGCGTGGTCGTTATTGGCATGAGAAGTGGCAGAACCGACCAAGCCTGGGCTAGGACCAACGCCAGCTGGTCCATCGTAAGCGCCCATTGTAGAAGGTAAGTGGGTAGCTTCAGTGTTGTAGCCAGTAGTAGAATCGCGGTTGGTGTTGTTGAGAGTAGAGGAACGAGGTGAAGATTCAGTGGTATTTCTCAAAGGGGCGGTGGTGTTGTTGTTGGAGCCTGAGAGGGATCTGCGGTGACCTTCAGTGTCGCTAGAAGTGGAAGTAGTAGTGTCGTTTCCAGATCGGGCTAGTTCATCGTTCTTCCTCTTTGCTTCTTCGGCGTATCCAGAAGTGCGGCCTTGGGAGCCAGTAGAAGCGTGACGGAGATCTCCTCCATCAGTGGCAGACTCATCATGAGAGCTTGATCCGAAACTGCAGTAGTTGAATTAAGACAAGTGATCGACGAGGCGGAGAAGCAGAGGGAGGTAGCTTACATTTTCTTGATAGAGACCATTGTGTGCGGAAGTGCTTGAGTGAAAGTTTAAAACACAAGACTGTTGCAGGAAAAGAGAAAAGGTGCAAATTATAAAAACGCCCTGCCTGAACATGACATGACATCACGTAAACTTGTCCGGACACTTTTTTCAGTCCAGGCCCCGGATCGTCTTATGTCTCTCGCACTGTACTTGCTTTCTTGGGATCAGCGCTATGCTCTCAGGATCACTACGGAGGGAACAAAGGTGTTTCAAGCGACTCCGTCACAACGAGCTTGCGGAGAAGACCAAATGGTAACGAGATATGTATATAAGGAACGTTAAAAGATAGGCACAAGCCTAAAGTACATGTTAGCTCTTTGTGCTATATATATAAAAGCAAGGTCCTGGAACTCAACTTAATCGACTTCAAATTGATTATATGAGCGAATAAGCAGAGAATGTGCTCCGTCTTGGCCATGCGACCAGGCAAACTTAGTACTTTAGCGTGAACGGTTGGTCGGAGTAATAGAAATTGACCAAGAGATGAACTTTCAATGATGACAAAGCTGTCTTGACATGATAAGGCGCTAGTAACTAACAATTGGAAATCTTAGGCCAGCCGCATGTAGCTCAAAGGGGCAGGACTGGCATATACAGACGATCAGTCATAAGACATAGTCCGACGCTCTATCATTGAATGTTCGCCATGGAAAGGAAAGCAGCTCGGCACAGCATGACAGACACTTTGTCCGGGTCGACGGAATCAAGACGAGAAAAAAGCGCGTGGATATTTCTGAACTTGCGCTCGCAGGGTTCATGTAGGAGTAACCTTACTACTTGCTCGGAAGCAAAGAGAGAGAAGATCGCGAATGCATTCTAGAGTTCGACAGAAATTCTCGAGACATAGCAGCACAAAGATCAAATGCGCGCAGATTCGCTCATGAATTCAAAGCAAGTGACAATGCTGAAGAGCTACCTAGCTTTTGAAGCAAACAGTCGGTTGTTCGAGTGTAATCGACGCGTCTTCTTCCAAAGTTGTTTTTCGTGTTGCTCTTTGTCTCAAACCATACTACCCTCTCGCAGATGGTATACCTCAGCAAGACTGCCTACGCGCAAGCATACAACTCTATCCTCTCCTCAGCACGTAAAGCGATCTCACTCCGACAGGCCAATTCTTCTGCAGCAACAGTTTTGATTCTCTGCGCACCTGACGTGGATGCATTATGCGCTTCTCGAATCTTAGTCAACCTATTGAACGCAGATTGTGTTGGTTATCGCGTCGTACCCGTTTCTGGTTGGAGTGAACTCTCGCGAATCAATCAAGAAATGGTTGAAGACAATATCGATCTCCGTTCTATAATTCTCATCAATCTAGGATCTCTAGTAGACTTGTCTGAATTCTTCACTTTACCACCTGATTCTTGTACTTTACATGTTATTGATTCTCATCGACCTTGGAATTTGAACAACGTCTTTGCAACTGGTCCTGAAGCTGAACAAATTATCGTTTGGGATGATGGAGATGTAGCTGAAGATCTCAATGATGAGAGAACAGCCTATGAAGCTTTACAAGTCAGTTCTGGCTTTTTGGTTATTCCTTCTATTTCGTTATAGTGACTGGTCTTTCACTTATAGTACGAACCTGAAAGCGATTCAGATCAAGATTCAGACGAAGATGATTCAGATGCGGATCTGCCAGCTGTGCGGAAAAGAAGAGTTGTGGACAGCGAAGATGAAGACGAAGTAGACAGTGATGGTGAACCGCGTAGAAAGGGTAAAAAGAGGCAGCGCTTCGATGAGGACGGAAATGAGATAGAGGATGTCAGCTTCTCATCACTTCTCACCATGGATTTCGCACCTAAAATATGTCAAATGACTACAGGACGAGGAACCTCAAGCGAAACGAATGTCAAAGAAAGAACGCAAACAGCATCGAAGTAAGCTAGATCGCTATCACAGAGCAGGTACCTTCTATGGTCAATCCGTTGCCGGTCAAATGTATATCCTGGCAACTCTCCTTCAGAGAACAGATAACGATGCGTTATGGTATGTTTCGTACCGTTACCGACAGTCTCATCATTCTGACTAACTGATCTAACAGGCTAGCTATACTTGGTCTTACATATCAATTCACCTCCAACTTGATCGACAGAGAAAGATACGATACTTATGTACAAGTTTTCGCCAATGAAGTAGCTCGACTCAATATTCATGGTCAAGACTTGCATCAAGCAGGTGCATCGGCTTCAACTTTCATCACTGGCCCAACGGATCGTTCGATTAGACCATCAGAGGAACTGAGGTTCATGTTGTTTCGGCATTGGAACTTATACGATTCCATGTTCCATTCTGGATATGTAGCTGGTAAATTGCGGTTGTGGAGAGAGAAAGGTAGGAAGAATCTGGTCGGCTTATTAGCTAAGATGGGGTGAGTGAATTATACTTTTGGAGAAAGCAGTATAAGAAAGCTGACGATGACTGAAACTAGATTCTCGCTTTTACAATGTCAACAAACTTATGCTCATATGGATATGAAGCTCAAACGAGCTTTAAGAGAAAAAGTGGAATCCATCTGTCCAGAATATGGATTGGATGAATTGGTTTATGGTTCTTTCGTTCGAGCGGCAGGCTATCAATCTATTCTGTCAGCAGCAGATGCAGTAGAAGCCGTTGGTGCACTACTAGAAGCAGGTCATGGAGTCAGGTTGGACTTTGGAAAAGAAGATGGGTTCAAAACTTGGAACGCTTTCGTTCATGGCGAAGAAGACAAAGAGAATAATGGCCCGACTGCGCCTGCAAAGAATCAGCAACAGAACCATCAACAGCAAGACCAACAGCAAGAGGAGGAGGAAGATGAAATGCCAAAGAAAGAAGATGCTTGGTGGGTTCAGAATTTCTGGTCTGCCTGGGGTGCTTTGGGATCAGAGTAAGCCTAAGTATGCATGGTCTCTCTTCTTGCCCTAACCTTTTGGCAGCTGCACTGCTCTTCGGTCTTCTCTTCAACTTAGCATGGCTTTACATCGTTCAGTGATTCGACAAGGCACTTCCATTCTAGACAAGCAAGCTATCAAAACTCTTCGCTCTTTCCGACTCGCTATCATCAAAGAAGGGCCTGATCTAGCAGTCTTCGCGCACCCAGCTACATTGTCTCGTTTAGCTGTTTGGCTTGTTGATGCTGTGCGAGATTTGATTGATAAAGAAAAAATGGGTCGGAAGAAATCACTACCCTTCGTTGTGGCTTGCATAGACGAACGAAAAGGATCCTATATGGTCGTAGGCATCAATGGTGCAGAGCAATTTGGCGATGTGCGCAAAAAGTAAGCTCTACTTGATTGCTTCCGGTGCTTGACTAAACTGCCTTGATAGTCGCTTTGGTCTTGCATTTCAGCAAGCTGCTCAATTATCAGGCACTCGAACGGTATTAGACAAGTTCGAGAACAGTGTCATAGAAATCCAAGCGGACGACCTTTCAGGTAAGTCTCGGCTTCTATTATAAGGGGCCTCCTACTGAACTCTGCTGGCAGAATTCATTGAAAAACTGCATCTAAGCATGGCTGCATAGTTCTCCTTTCGCATTATTTGTACATATATCGCTGTTTCGTTCGTCGATTGTTGTAACCCTGCATGTTTGGATCACATTGACACATTGGTAGCGCTAACTAACGACTTGTATTAAATCTTTGTGGTATGCTTAGTATTACATCTCCCTTAAAAACCGCTTTCCAATGCAAAAATGCTACTAAAACACAACTGATGATTAAGGCCGAAGAGGTGTTAGAGGTACTTGACGGAACGACATAGATCCATTGTGGGGTGTGGTAGGTCTTGTAGGAGCGGGAGTAAGACTAGAGGTATCAATCAGCTACTTTGTCACTTTGAAGTTGTAGAAGGACTCACTAGGTATGACCACCTGTCGCTTGAATTGTCTGAGGCGCTGTAGGAGTAGCCGCTTGACTTCGATTGTGAGCCATATGAGACTGATCAAAGTATAAGCGCAAATACACCACATGAGAGGTAAAGCTTACTTTGACTAGATGTCCCGCAGCGAGAGCGCTCATGAGCGAGAGCTCACCTGCCATCACTGATGCGCAAATGATCCGCGCTAGTCTTCTGGAGTTCTCTCCGGGACTGGTCGAATGGGGTCCTTTGACTCCCAGCATATCGAGCATTGCTTGTTGCGGATCGAGAATCGTGCCTCCACCGATCGTTCCAACTTCTATGCTAGGCATGGAGCAAGTGATGAGCAAGTCTTCGCCTCCGTTGACACTGTTCAGCAGTCAGCACGCATATGGGAAACGGAATTCAAGAAAACCTACGCTTCCATCAAAGTCATGCAATTTGAGCTCTCTACGTTTTGTGCTGGATCTTGACCAGTGGCCAAGTAGATTGCTGTCAGAATGTTGCTAGCGTGAGCGTTGTTTCCACCGATACTTCCAGCCATTGAAGAACCGATCAAATTCTTGGTGATGTTCAATCTGACGATATCAGCGACAGTAGTTTTGAGAATGCTCTTGACAACAGCGCCAGGGATTACACCTTCAGCTACAACACTCTTGCCTCTCCCTTCAATCCAGTTGATTGCAGCGGGCTTCTTATCCGTGCAATAGTTACCAGAGAGGGAAGTCACCGACATATCGGGGAAGTGATCACCCATAACCTCTAGCGCACGTTCACAACCCTTCGAAATCATGTTCATACCCATAGCATCTCCAGTTTGGCAAGCGAAGCGAACAAAAAGCGTTCGTCCAGCCATAGCGGTTTTGAGCGAGATTAATCGGCCAAACCGGGTAGTGGAATTGAACGCTGCCTTCATGATATCAGCTCCCTCCTCGGAATCAACCCAAGCTTTGGCATTAGCTGCGGCAGTGATGGAGGGGAAGTCCAAAGCAGGGCCTCGAGTCATAGCATCCTTGTGCAGAACAGTAGTGACACCTCCGCCAGCGTTCAATGCTTTGCATCCTCTCGACGTCGAGGCGACCAAAGCACCCTCCGTGGTAGCCATAGGAATAGGTAAAGCGACACCATCGATTCGTAGAGGACCAGCGACACCAACAGGAATAGGTGTATAGCCAACCACGTTCTCGCAACATTGACCCATTACTTTAGCATAATCGTAATGCATGAAAGGTAATAGAGAAGTTTCGAGAGTCTTGGTTGAAGAAGCTCGAGCTGAGGCAAGGCAATCAGCATTGTCAAGGACATACATACTTAAACTCACAAATCAGAGCACGACGAATGCGGACAGCCCTTTGATGCTCCTTCAAGAGTTTCTCCAAGGCATAGGCAGCGACCTTGCCCTTTTGCACCATCAAGATAATCTCTTCGTCAGAGAGTAAAGTGGCTCCAGATCCATTAGCAAATACTTCAATGCATTCCTCCAGACTACGAGGCTTTCTAGGTGTCAGAGCATTTTCTTCCGAAAAGGCATCTTCAACAGTAGTAGCAGGTGTATCAGTTCCGCCAACGACAGAGCTTGAATATTCAGAGGCAGAAGGAGTAGTGACTTCAATTGATGGCTTCTGGCGCAAAGGTCGAGACTCTGATTGAGAAGCTGAGTTTTCACCAGTAAGCGACGATTCTGTTGTTGCATCTAGAGGATTGGTACCGCTTGGTGAGACGAATTTGCCATCTGCCAGAGCACGTCGAGGACGAGGCATCGCCAAAGTTAGTGGTTGCCTCTGGGCATCCCCTTCAGATCCGCTGCTTTCTGTTCTGGTTCGTTCGTGCTTCTCTTCTGCGATTGTCGGCTCAGCAGGTTGTTGCCTTCCTGAGTTATGAGCATCTCGGAGTGCTTTAAGCGGATCGTTTGCACTCGTCGTACTGTGTCGTCGGAGAGTCTTGCCCGCCTTCTCATCCTCCATTTCAATCTGACCAGTAGCGGCCAACAAGATTCTTGCAGCAGATTCAGCAGCTTCAGCTCTTGATGTACCCAAAGCAATACCCTTGAGCAAATAACCATTGAGGAAGACACTAATAGCGAGAATGATGACTATCCATTTAGACATTACTGGATCACCAACGAATCTTGTCCAAGAAGTCATAAATCGGTCCAAGATGGCTAGCGGAGTATCGCGAGGTGCTTCAATCGAGGAAGAAGCTTCCGTATCACCAACTTCTGTTGAAATGCCAGGGATGTACATTTGTAGTACGACAGGCGCAGCGACATGAGCGATCAGGTCTGCATTGATTCCGTGAGCGTTTGATAGTTGTGAGAGAGCGTCAATAATGGAGGGAGAAGACATGTCAGCGCGATACCTTGAAGACATGCTGCTTTGACGAGAAACGACAGATTTGGTTGTTACAGTGGTGCAAAGGTTGAGTACATGTAGACCAACGAAAGAAGCAAGCAAGAAGATCTTAAGACTAGAAGTAGGGTAAAGAGAATTGAGCTTCTGGCCAGGTGCATTGCCAGTGACGAGTTTAACAATAGCTTGCTTGTAGGTGAGAGAACCACCATCTTCAGGCGATAGAGGAACAGGTGAAGAGGTTCCATCATCCAAGATTCGGGTCAGATCCGCTGTTGAATCTGATCTTTGCGCAACACGCATGACTTTGATACGTCGGACCTTCTCGCGCGTTTCATCAATTCGTTTCGTTTGATTTCACAGCTTTCTGACAACTCACCTCGACCATGATGGTGAGAATGGCGATATAAAAGCCAAACAAGAAAGCGCAATCGAAAGCCAAAATCAATGCTCCCAATTGACAAAACTCCTTCAATCCACTAATTCCACTCAAAGCACCAACAAGGAGTACACCGATTTCCACAGCGTATTCTTTGACAATTTGCATACCATGCTTGTTGACTGCATGAATAGCAATATCCCCAGCTGGTCTCATTCCTGTTCGTTCTCTCAATAAAGCGGATTGAAGAGCTGAATCTTCGCCCCAGCTCGAATTAGCTGATCTCCGATCTTGGTCGTAATCTCTAGCGAGAACAGAAAGATCGGGTCGTGAAACAGGTCGAGTTGATGAAGGGTTCTTAAAGACTGCTCGAGCTAGAACAAATGGTTTATCGAAGCCGACGATGAGGACCAAGAAAGGTAAAGCTTCAGAAAGAGTTACTGGATTGACGGGAATATTCAGAAGGTAAGCGGTAAGAAGGGCGAAAAGGAAGCCGAAAGTTGATGAAACCAGAACAGAGCAGGCTGTAGGTAGAAAGAACAACATCAGAGACATGACTGATTGACTGCGCTCCCAAACCCACCCAGCCAAAACTTGCTGCCAAGTTGACGCATGTTGAGAAAAAGCGTAACGAAAGTTCCATGCATAAAGACATATCCGCAAAGCATGACAGCGATATCGGCGGAGTCGGCTTTCTGTAAAACGCCGTAAACGATTATCAGGTTCGAATCTGAGAATTGTTCAGACGCCTTACCTTGGCTAAAGTCCAAAATCGCAGAACAAACGTCTTGGATGCGTAGATCAACCATTTCACACCTCTGAGCTCCCTTAACCCTCCTTCTCTGTAGGAAAGGCTTCCAGCTCGAGGCGAAAGAGGTAAACTGAGACCGAGACCAGATTGTGTGCGAGGTGCATGCAGTGAAGAATTGACAGCCGAAGTAATCTCTTCTGTACCAGAGACAGGACGAGCAGCAGAAGAGGGAAGACGTAATTCAATATTAGACGAAGTAGTAAATAGATAGGCGTTAAGTGATTCGAGCGTCTTCGAATCTTGTAGTTTGACAGCCCATTCATCTGCTGCGTCTCGCGATTGGGAAGAAAAAGCGTAAGTGAGAATTATCTTGCGACTTGATGCATCGTCATAAGCCAAAGCCAAACAAGAAGAACTGCTTGGTAGTTGATGACAGAGATCTGGATCAAAGACGAGCTGGTTATCTGCTAGACCGAAATGTTTCCGTATGGCTTCATCCACGATTTTGAGATCGTCTGAAGCCGTTGTGATCGCTTTGGCTGTACTTGATTTCTTCGCATCTAGTAATACTTGCTGCAGGTAAACTTCTTGGGCTGAACCCTGATTTGCTGTATTCACTCCGATCCATCTGTTCTGACCACTTACTTTCCTTACTATTGCTGATCGACTTCTAGTCGGCGGTGAAACGCTTGAACCTGTTGACCCAACTGCGTCGGCATTGAGAAAATCTGATTCTTTTACTGCTTGTAAGAGCTGAAAGTAGACTAAAGTGACCAAAATGAAGCCAAAGACCTGAAGAAGTAGGTTGAGCTGTGCGATCTGCATCGCTAAAGAAATGCTCTGACAATCGTTTCCACTGGGTATCTAGCTGCTATTCTTGACAACAGCGATAGCTTGCTTCGTTTAATAGGTGATGCATTCCGCGTCTTCATCTTGCACAATACCAGCGCCGGACAAGTCACTCAATTTCACTTGCAGGACAAAAAACGACTTAGTGCTTTTCGAGGGTTCTTTTGTCGAACGCGCGTGAATCAATGCGACAGTCACACCAGGAAGTGCTGATCTGCAGGCTTTGAAGAGCTGGCTTGCTGGACAGCGAGAAAGAGAGCACCGGCTATACTGAATCAATTTCTGGGTTATGTGCCAAAAGTGGAACCACAATGCGTGTTCCCAAGTTCGCGCGGTATACGACAGGCCTAAAAGGTATGCAGCTGTTGAAGCTAGGCTGGGGACGGCAGTGACTGAAGCAGACCAAGCTTTAAATTTTGCTTTTGGCATCTTTCAACCGTGTCTTTGCTTTGGTCGCATGCTTGCCTTGGCCTCTATCATACCGTACAGCGGCTGCTGTCCACATCGTCTGTATAGCGCTGTGTCGGAAGCGAAGCCTGTGATCTTGATGTCTTTCTACTATCAAACATAAATCGCGGGCCGTTCTTGCTATTTGCGCTGTCTCGTTTCATGCTATCTGCCTCGCTATGACTCGTCTACTCCAGCGGACAGCAAATCGTTGAGCTCTGTCTGATGTTTCTGCGTTAGAGAGTCTTTCAGTCTGCATTGTCAAGCCAACCAGATGACCTAGAAGTGCTTGCTGCAGCCAAATTAAGCTCAGCTAAACTATTACAGCTGCGTGACAGCACTTGGATTAGTGGTTACGATGGATGTCATTCGCTATTTATCCTTTGTTCTATACTCAAAACTTTATGGAGTTCGGTGCATCTTCTACAGGTCTGTACTCAGAGATCCATTTCGCTATGATGCTTGACTTCCTCATGGCTTCCATATATCTTCGTTATTTTCTCGAATTTTGCATCGCCTTTCTTCTGAAACAAAATGGCGAGACAAATCAGAATACCTTCTTCTCTTGAACCATACAAATTTTATCTTCCTTATCTCATCATCTCAATATGGTGAGTCGTAAAACCTTAGTCAGTCAAACAGCTGATTGAAAAGCTTTCGCAGCCTGTTATTCAACTTGATTACATCAACGAACCTATGGCGACACTTCCAGCACCGCCTGGGCACGTTTGGAGATATTGTCTTCGCTTGCGATGCTCGGCTTGTCATGCTGCGGACACGTCACCTTCTGCATGTCATCATTGGCCTGTATGTCGGTCGTTTTTTTCGATTGGAGTCGGCTGATTTCAGGTATAGAACTATGTAGCTCATCCGACAGGCACGACTAAACATACATGGGCTCCCTCCGAACCCTTCGCTTCCGATCGGACTGCTAGAGATTGGCTGTCTTTGGAAGCCAACCGGAAGCACGCTCATCGCCTGCCCCATATACATTGGCTCGCCTCAGAATCAGCTCTGCCAACCAATCCGCACCTCCATATCTGGCGCACGGTCTTCGTTTGGGACTATGTTCCGATTGGCCTCCATATTTCGACTCCTAGTACCACTCCGCCTCCTCACGCTGCGCATACTCCTGGAAGCAATGCTGGGGCTAGTTCAGTACATCATTGAGCTCACATATGTCAGATTCGAGTTTTGCATTCCATGATTTATCCTTTGTCTGTATTTTACGATTGACGTAGACTATACTATATCTGCCCATCATACTTGAGGCCCTAGCTCTACTTCTGGCGAACTAGACAGCCTCTCCCTCTTCAACTCTTCCAATCTTTCCTCTTCCGCTTCCTTCGATCGAGCTACTTCTGGAATTGCCTTATTGTAATATGTCTTCACTCCATACTCTGCCAACGTATCTGCAGTCTTTTTCAAACGTCCATGGAGTTGTAAGAGGTAGGATGTGCTTGTAATATCTTCTTCTCTAAGCAGTTTGATCAATCCAAGCATCTTTTCATCCGCTTCTTCATCCAAAGGGCGCTCTCCGCTCTCCATACCCACATGCTTTGGGATTCCTTTCCATATCTATTGTTTGTTCAGATAGGAAGAGTAAGAACTCGATTGCATCTTTAGTAGAATCAGGAAAGAGTTGAATAGCCGAAAGATGTTTGTTCAAAAAAGGGTCTACAGCAGAGGAGAATCATCCATTTTAGCAAGTCTATTCTTAGGTAAAGCTTTCTTGACTTCAGCTTGTGCTTGTGTAACATAATTCTTCTTTGCTGTTTTGCTGTTTGCTTTAATGAAAGCTTCTGCTTTGATTGCTACTGCTGGATCTTCCATGAGCTTCATGACTAGTTTCTTGAGTAATGGAGTAGTGAGCATAGGTAATAATTGAGCAGGTGCTAAACATGTTAATGAGCACATTTTGCATTGACAAGTCGATTTTGAACGCGTCTTACTTTGTCGAAGTCTTTTGCTGGGTCCCTGCTGTTCTCTATCATCTGCCTTGCGCGTCGCTCGGACTTTGGCTGGCATCTTTCTCGTATGAATTAATAGCGCGTGGAAAGTCGTTGAAATGGAACAAGCGAAAACAAGAAAAATACAAGAGACTTCGAAAAATAGAAGAGATGGGAGTAAGAGGAGCAGAAGAACAATGCAGGCTTTCATTCGGAAGAGACGCTAGCGTTTGAAATGGGCAATACTCTTGAAATCATGTCCAAGCTGAACTTGATCATAGAAGGGGAAGCTGTGCAGGCGGAGCAGACGATTGAGGATCACACAAACAAAGAAACACTGCTGATTCATCTGTCAGTACGCTTTGCCGCAATATATTGCTGACTGATTGTCGCTCTCCAACAAGCTTATTAATATTTTCTTTCGCAAACCATTTCCTCGCAAGGATGAATCCCGAATCCTCCAATACCCAGCCAATAGAGCCTTCTACGCAAGATGAAGTGTATGAGATGGACGACGATCAAGAATTGATGACTCTAGACGATGCAATAGAAATTTTAGAAAACGATGAGCAGCAAGCAGGTTCAAGGGAGGACATAGATTCAGACTCAGACGACGATGACGATGGAGAACAGCAACAACAACAAATTGACAGACCATTAGTCAAAGATACTTCAATAGCTCATTTCGCTTCCCATTCCAATTCAAAATCAAGTTCTGTCTTTTGCGTTGCTGCTCATCCTGTGACACCGTTATTGGCTGCAAGTGGTGGTGAAGATGATCTAGGTTATATTTGGAGAACGGATACAGGCGAAGAAGTTGCCAAACTATCAGGACATGAAGATTCAGTTGCGTGCATTGCTTGGTCAAGCGACGGTGAGATGATTAGTACTGGTGGATTGGATGGTAAAATTAGAGTCTGGAGAAGAGTGAAACGAAGTAGCGGAGGTGCTTGGGAATGGGCTACATGGGAGTTCTTGACTTCGCTTGAAGGTCCAGATGAAGTTACTGTGCGTTCGATAGTTGTGCCTACTGTTGTTATCAGCTAAGACTTCAACATCATCTCGTACAGTCACTCATATGGCATCCTAAAGGTCCTGTGTTAGTAGCTGGTTCTACAGACAGCACAGTATGGATGTGGAATTGTCAGTTCTTTACTTTCTTCTCTCCTTTTCTGTACATCCGCTCATTCATCTCACAGTACCTTCTGGTCGAACAATGACAGTCTTCTCCTCTCACACCGCACCAATCACTTCCATGTTTTGGTCAACACCTTTAGAAGGCAAACGACTCTTGACAGCTGATTCTGATTCTTCCTTATGTATATGGAATCCACAAGAACCTTCTCAACCTTTACATCGACTTACTTCAGCTACTGGTCGATTCAATTTACCTGGTGGTATAACATGTATTACAACAAACGATAGTGGAAGTTTAGCTTTGTTAGGTGGTGCTGAAGAAGGTGCTTTAAGAATAATCAACTTATCTAATGGATCTCACGTTGGTTCACTTAACGGTGGTCATGGAGAAACATCATCTGTTGAAAGCGTTTTATGGGTGGATTTGAAAGTTGGGAGTGGATTGTGGTGTTCTGCAGCAACGGATGGTACAATTTGTTGTTGGGAAGTATCAAACGGTGCATTAAGATGGAGAGTAGATGTATCGAAAGAAAACTTGCAAGAAGGTGAAGAAGAAGCTGCAGTTTCGAATTTATGTCTACATCCAAACAAGCAATACATTACTTCTAGTTGCGCAGATGGATCAGTCAAGACTTGGGATGTCAAATCTGGGAAACAAGTACAAGAACATGAAGGTCATAATTCAGCTGTGCATGGTTTGGCTGTTTCGCAAGATGGGAAATTGATTCTTTCAGCTGGTGATGATGGACTAGGGCGAGTACATGCGTTTGAGGTGTAATGAAGCATTTCAATTGCATTGTCGGTCGAGACTCACTTGTCAATTGGGCTATCTCGTTTACATCGATTCTTGCAAGCGTGCTTGGCAGTAGCAAAACAAGCGAAAAGGGTCGGTTCGGATATAAGCAGAGCAAGATCGAGTGT
Organism: Kondoa subrosea; assembly: GCA_039545335.1. Classification (NCBI taxonomy): domain Eukaryota; kingdom Fungi; phylum Basidiomycota; class Agaricostilbomycetes; order Agaricostilbales; family Kondoaceae; genus Kondoa; species Kondoa subrosea. The sequence goes on from BCIN01000009.1 coordinate 88,686, forward strand.
TCATGGACTCGATTTATAGCCTGGTATAAAGAACAACAAACTTTGATAACGCAAAGCAAATAAGCGTGGAGAATAAGTGCTACCACATAATTTTACAAGATGCATATATACAATGCAGAGAATACATGATACTGATGCGATCAATCTTGAGCAAATGGCTTGCGATGTAGAGCTTCATTTGCTGACTTCGAACCATCTTCAGCGGTCTAAGTGCACTGTTCAGACTTGCACTTGTTTTCCTGTAGCATGAATGACTTACGACTGAGTAGCTTGGCAGGTCGTCCTGAGCGAATTCCTTTGCCTTGTCGCGTAAAGCCTCCAGATAAGAATTATACTTCTGTGCTGGGAAGAGATCAACAGGCCAGCTGCTCGTCTTCTCGTGAGATCATTCACTGCTGTTACTGCGAGCAATCCGGGATGCCAAAAGCGCTTGAGACAGGAGTGAAATGTGAGCAAAGATCCGTCAAAGAGTTTCATTGGCACTCACAACAGGCTGCTTCCATTTGTTCAAGCCTTGCACAGCGACCTTCGACATAGTGCCTGGTTTTACATCTCTTGACCCATTGACACTCCAGGATCATTGCAACATCCTCCAATTCCATACTAAGAAACAACTCCATTCGGTCCTTGATCGTTGCTGCCGGAACAACACGGCCAAAGAGGCTTGTAACAGAGGATAGGATATCCTCCTTGAGCCATTCTTGCACGATCCCTTCATGCCTGGAATTCCATTCAACATCTTTTATAGCTCCAGAAGAGAATGCTTGTGCAAGCTTTATGTAGCGATTATGTTCTCTAGAGCGCCGGATCACAGTCATGTCGTAGTTACAAGTGTCATACGTAGGCTTCTTGTACATGGTGGTCGGTTTGAAATGAAATGCGGATTGTATTCACAGAGGGACGAGGAAAGAGAGCATGCCCAAAGGAAGAAAGAAGAGACTCGATAGCCCGGTAGCGATCGTGTCAAGTCCAACTGTGCTACCGGAAAGAGAAGATACAAAATGGAGAGACAATGTTCCCTTATCAGCAGATGGAGAGTTCGATAGCTGGGCAAGCATAGATCACACAGACTTCAAGCGAAGAGGAGAGACTCAAGGAACATGACAACGCAGATCGATCATGGATCGCAGATCAATGTTCACCTGGCAGCTTTGAATCAACTTAATTCTCCAGCACTACGCAGATCGCGCATACATTAGTGCCTCCATATGCGTAGCTTTTTATCCCTCCCTCCGCTTGCCACTTTGTCTGCAACAAAATCAACACAATATACTTCGTCTGTATGCCCAGGTAAATCAACCCGTATCTTGTGGGTTTTCAGGTCCCATAGCTATCGGACACGCAGAATAGCACTTGAGCACACGCTTAAGCACACCCGGCTTCACTGACCTTGAGTGTCGAGTCTTTGCTTGCGCTAACGAGCATCCTCGAATCCGCCGACCATGATAGCCGATAGACAGCAGCTACATGTCCTCTCAGACTAGCAATGAACCTGTAAGCAAGGAGATCTCATCAGCAAATCTCTCGCCTGGACAAGCAGAATCAGACGCACTTTCCAGTTTTCCCTTCCCAGAGCTTAACGGAATTATCAAAACTCGCACTAGCTACCAATCTCCCATCTGGACTGAAAGCAACATGATTCACTTGTTTTTGGTGACCAGTCATTCGAGCTAAAGGTTTCTTTGGGTTCGTTATCGTTTCGCTCGAGTTGATTGGATGCCAAAGGAAGAGAGTGTGATCGTCTGAGCCAGAGATGAGTTGTTCTGGTGATGAAGAGGTAAACTTGGAGTAGCGCTTGAGTGCAAGCGATTTGGCTGCAGAGGGGTATCAGTCAGAATAATCTCTTCTATGAAGGGCATGGCATACCTTCTTCGTCAGATGCAGGCTGTTTTGCTTTCTCATCATAAGGTCCAGTTCGCAAGAGGAAATCAGTGTTGAGCGCCAAAGTGTTGACCCAGTGCGCATGTTCCGAAAGTGTTCGTATCAGCTTGCCCTACACATTTACATTAGCAGAGTTCAACGACTTGCTCATTCAGGATATACCTCTTTCGAATCCCACAATTTGACTGTTCTGTCGCTACTTGCTGTATAGATGACATTCTCGCCGCCCCATCTCACAACATTGACACTGGCTGTATGTCCGCCCAGAGTGAATGCTTTACTTCTTGCTTTCGGATTCCAAACTATGACAGTAGTGTCTTTCGATGAGGAAGCCAGTCGCGGCGAAGAAGCATTTCTGCGGGGAGTTAAATCATGTCAAGCTATAATCAGTCGACGTAGGACATCCACTTACGAGTGCACAGGCTCCCAAGCTAGCGAAGTAATCCATTTCGAATGACCTTTGAGCGTTTCGCCTGTCTGCTTGCCAGTTTTCGGATCCCAAATCCTGATTGTTTTGTCCATACTGCCTGTTGCTAATTCTCTTTCCATTCCATCCCATTCTACACACAATACCCAGCCAGTATGACCAGTCAGGTTGTGTCGAGGTGTTTCTGTATCTAGATCCCAAATTCGAGCTGTATTGTCGCCGGAACCAGTTGCTAGATTTCGACCAGTAGGTGAGAAAGATGCGCAGAGAATAGCAGCTCCATGACCTGATCATTATCCTTTCATGAGCTGTCATCTCGTGGACAGAGTCAAGATGAAGTACCATCTAGACTTGAGCTACATCTGTTGATTTCCCTGACTCGAAAAATAGCTTCAGGTTCACAAGCGACCGTAAGGATATCTTCAGTTGATATCAGATCCGGATGTTCCCTCAGTGACACTTGGAGTGATTTATCGATAGTCAATTTGAGACTTTCTGCTCCTTCTTTTGCAACGGAGACATGGAAAGCAAAAGGTACTGGATCATCAGAGGTACCTCGAAGGTTGTTGGCCAATAATTCTAAGCCTTGCTTGCCTGTATCGCTTGGTAGAGAAACTGGAGGACCCAATGCAGCTCCTTGAGCGTCGGTGAATTGGACAATGACATTCTGAACAGGTGTAAGAGGAGTTTCTGGAGCGCTTGCATTGAGTCTAGAACGCTTGGGAGGCGGAGGAATGACTGTAGCCATGCTTCAAGAAAAAAGATAGATTGCAGCCGAAAAACAGAGAACGGTATTAGAAGCTTTGAAGGTAAGCTCGTGAGGGTATAAGAGGCTTGGGTAGTGCTTCCTAGAGGTATTCAGCAGTAGCTCGTTGCAGTAGAACAGCTTTCAAGCAATTTTCATTTTATCTTCTTCTTCCTGCACCGTCATGCATTCGCATTCACATTTTGATGCGCGACAGCTAGTGTAAAGCTGTACTCAGCCAAGAAAGCGGATGAACCTGGCCCACTACTGCGCTGTAGAAACGCGCGCTTCCGAGCGAGACTAGAGCTTCACATCTATCATAGATACTTACTCCTATCCGTTTGAGCGGCTGTTGCCTTGTCCTTCTTTACTCTTTTCTTCTGCCACTACATTTCGTGCTTTGAATCTTTTATTCATACATTATCTCATCGGTCCTTTACAATATCACATTCTTTTGACTATGCATCATTCCGCTCCTTTTACCATCACCATGCGTATGTGAACAAAGTCTCTCGATGGCTAGGCTTATGTTTATATCTAGCTGTTTTAGGCGACTCTACCTTCCAGCTATCTCACGAACAGATAGTATACGACTCTCCCAACATCTTCACGACCGCTTTCTTGGAAGACGACTGGACAGAATCTGAAAGCAAGACTATGAAACTCGATCGCTCTCCTGAACTCTTCAAATTGATCACAGAATACATGCGTTCGTGATTCCATGACCCATTGCTGCAAATTTGACTTTGGGAATAGATGGCTATACCATCTTAGCAATTGATGCTGGCAATTGTCCAGCAGGCATGTCAATCTCATCAGCAACAGCAAACCTAAAAGCCGACGCTCTTTACTATGGATTGGACAATTTGGTCTCCCTTCTGACACCTTCCGCTCCTTCTACACCAATTGCTCCTGCTGCACCTTTCCTGGCTCCATTGGACTTCAGTCGCGAATCTTGGAAAGGCTCTACGGCGGCTTTGACTGGACCTATATCCCTTTCAAATGTGCAAGGCAAATTAGCCGGTGCAGGCTTGACGGAGAAAGGGTTTGTGCAAATGGAATCCGTACCTAAAGCGATTGTCTTCAGTGCGGAAAAAGTTCACGTCAAGTTTGTCGTTTCCGAAGCAGACAGAAGCGAGACTGACCCTGATCATAGGCTTATCATCAACGGACAACATGGGATCATCGACGCCCAATGGACGGCCCTCATGCCAAATGATCGAGCCAGACTACAAGCTGTACGCCTCCATTGCAGATTCTGTCTCGGAGTAGCTGATACAGGAAGTACAGATCATACCTGACTCACCCCTAGGAGAGACTCTGAAGACGGTTTGTGTGCAGGGATCAATCAATAGGTGAGTTATTCTTCTGTGTCACTTGAATAGTAGCTCATTCTCAACACAGACAAATCACGCTGACCTACGGCAACCATTCTTGCAATTTCGATTCCTTACTCAAATACGTAGTGGGGAACGTTACAAGACAAGAGTCGACTCAATCGACTGCCGCAAGTGCTTCGCCTCTCGACGAATTGTTTGGCGAAAGCTACAAGCAAGCTTCTAACCTAGATCCAGTTCATCTCTCTTTCGTTTGCGAAAAACTGCTTTTCTGCATCTTCAACGGCGGAGCAGTGGATACGCCTATTCCTGGAGCTTACATCGCACCTATTTTGATAAGCGGCGCTCAGAATATGAGCCAGTACTGGTCGACAATCGCAAGCTCAATACTGTATCTGGTCTTGCCTGTTGATACGAACCTTGTACCGCTGTAATTAATGTAGCAGATCTAGAAGTGTAATAATAATGCAATAATGCAGGTGAAATTTTATTGTAATGCTATGCAAAGATCTACTTTATCGCAACACCTGCTGCGGCGAGATGCTGTTCGAAGGCCTGCTTAAACTCTGGTCCTATGCTTGCCATCAACGCAGGGAACTGTTTTGTCGATCAGTTGTGCGCCCATGCACCTGAGCGGGACAACTTACTTTGCCTGGACTGGCTTGAGAAGCTGCAGCCAAAGATTTTGTGAGATACTCTCTTGCGTCCGGAATAGCCGCGACTGGATCTCTTTTTGCCGGTTCGGAAGCTCCAAGTTTGGAGAAAGATGCTTGGTAGCCCAATTCATCTGGGTCGACAACTGCTACATCGTCTTCCTGTGTTGTGGAAAGGTCTTGAGGCAGCAAGAACAACTTGAGCAGAGCCTCCATTGTTGCCGGCCTATAATATATAAGCCTCGTGCATGTCATAGCACGATGTACATACCATTGTTGAACAGTTGGCTCGCTCAGCATACGCGTACTTTGCGTCAGTAGTTTGGCTAGACCGACAGCTACATTCTTGCGGTCCCTTGCTGGTGTCTTTTGCATATCCGGCCTAATATTCTTGAGCACTTCACCGAATATGCTGTGAGCGGAATGAAGTTTGAGCTTCGTTTAGCTCATCAGAATGTCGGTCCTACCCTGGTTGAACTCCATCGAAAGCTGCAATGATCTCATCCGATCCAAAGCCTTCCCTTCCAATGGCAATGGTCGTGAACAGAGCTTTGATGAAACCTTGGACCCATCTTTCCGTCCGCTTTTGCATAAGTCTTGTCAAAAGGATGATGACCATATCTCGAAGAATAGCATTGAGAGCAGGTCTGTAGATCAAGCACAAGAGAAATCAGTATCAGATTGATTGTTCGATTGCTTACTTACACAGGGACATTTTCAAATATGCCCTCGACGAGATCGCAAGTAACAGCATCATGGGTTTTCCCGCTTTCGTTCAAGAACCGAACGATATCCTTTACTGCTCCCAATTGGTTGTTGGCCACAATCACAGCTGATCCTTTTGCCAACATAGCTCGCATTAATCGAACAAGTGCAGGAACATTTCCTCTTTGTGTCCAAAGTTGACCCATAAGTAGAGGACCTATTAGGCTTTGGTATGTGTCTGGCATCGTGTCGGAGTGCATCTCAAGTAGTTGCGAGAGGATCTGGAAGACGAAAGGTGAGAACTCTGTAGGAGCGAAACAAACAAGGATCAGCTTCATATACGGATCACCGTTTGCAGTCACCCACCTGTAACATCTTGCTGCAAGATATAAGTGAAAGGTGGGAACAAAGCAGCTTCAAAATCGGGCAATGTAGCTGGATTTCCAGCAACGACAAATCTGTAAGAGAGAATTGCACATAAGCTGCATCAGCTTATGGCTCAGATATCCTCACCTGACTAGTGCAGCAATACTTTCGAAAGCGAATTGATTAAATTTAGGGTTACTCGGATTCTTGCTGACTTCCGTCAATATGCCAACAAGATGTTGTAGTACAGTGCTGTAGATGGGTGTGAGGGCTTGTCGAGCAGTGATGATTACTCTCATAACACCTGTGCAGATCTCACTGATGAATCCCAAAAGGGAATGAAAAGCAAGCAACGCACATTTCATCAAATAATCATTCTGAGCAATCTTTTCCGGTGTATCGCCACTTTCGATAACTTTGAGTAGAGCGACAATGATGTTTCCCGCTGATGATCGAACATCCGCTTGAGTGAACATAAGCTGACCATCCTTTTTGATATACAGGATTCTTTCGATCGTTATTGCTGCATAAGTGTGAATGACATAGGCTGGGCTTTCGAGATGTGGTGTAAGCATGGGTAAGACGGATAAGAGTTGTTCTTTCGATAGCTGTATGTTTTCCAATGTCTCCTCAGCAACAGACATTGCCAACAGAAATTCGAACACATACTTGATTTCGGAAGGTATAGAGGAACTTAATTGCGTCAGCTTGAATGATAGGATGTGTTGTGCCAGGAGCAGCTTGTAGTTCTTGCACAACATGTTCAGAGAAGAAGCGAATCACATCAACCAGTGCATTGGTAGAAGTTACACCATGCTTTCAGGAATTGTCCTTCAGTCATGTGCGGACTGTATGCATGTATCCACTGACCTGCGTAGATGAACTCCTAGAAGCGATAGAAGTAAGCAAGAAGATAGCCGTATCTTTCGCTTTCCAGTTCTCTTTCGGATTCGAAGTGTATTGACCTAGATAAGCTGATATATAGCGAGAAATAATGCTGGTAACTTGTTGTTCGAATTGCTGCATCAAAGCTTGAGTGAAATCCGCCGCTGCTTGTCTTCGAGTTTCGCTATCTGTAGAACATGGCAAACTCTGTTAAGCTATATCATAGCAAAGAGATCTCATGTCCTACCTGTTCCTTCCAAATCCCGCTGCAGATACTCCAGAGGTGCTTCTTCGAAAAGTTCTTCCTCAAATTCACGTAAAGCCATATTCGGTAAGATGATTCGCTCGCAGAATGATTCTAATGTCGCGTCAGCTGAAAAGAGGTCTTGTTTTCCAGGCATCTTGACTACAACAGAAAGGAATTTGACAGCTTTGCTAACCAACTGTAAATCGAAACAAAAACTGCAATCAGCCTGAGCTGAAGTCCAGTGTCGCTCGCACTTACGATATCGTATTTTTGACCTGAACCAAGAGAAGTGACCATAGTCCAGACTGTTTCCACAAATTGATCCATCTGAGGGAAAACGTCTTGATATCGCTGAGAATAGAGTTCGACGATTTCACAAATCGACGCTCTGATCTTTTCCCAATCTCCTGCTTCTTCATCATCTTCATCGTTGGCTGCAGCGGTAGGCATTTGCCAAGTCAAGTATTTGTGTAACAGAGCCATGAATGCGGCCATGTTGTCTTCGAAGAATTCAGGTAGATCTTGAGAATTGAGATCGTAGAAGATTTGTAGGAGTAGTAGAAGGGTTTTAGCTAAAGTTGCTGGATCCGCTGGAGAGGGTAAGGGTGTAGGAGAAGAAAGTAATTCGTCTGTTCGTTGAAAAATAGCGAGGAAAGGTGCGCAGAATCGTTCTAGGACGAATTTGATCACCAGGAAAAGACCATCTGAGCGGAATTGAGATCGCCATCTATTCATTTCCTTGTGCTATTAGCCTCGCGTAAGAGGTTGATAAGATCGCAAACCTTTTGAAAATAGAATGAGCAGTCTGAAGCACTGCATTGTTGAGCACAAAGTTATCTTGAGATAGATTAGCGATTAATTGCTGTGATTGCATTGTATCAGCAAGCATGAGAACGCGCATGAGTGCATACTTACATCAACCAGATCTGACCACTCTTCTGGAAAGTCTGCAGCAGCCATGATACTGATAGCTTCGCCTATTTGTATCTGAAGAGCAGGCTGGTCTGCTAAGCTGATCATGACGGGTATCACTTGAGCTTTCAGTGCTTGTCTATCTGCCATCGGGACAGGCGCGATAATGGCTTCATCTTCCTGCAAGATCCTGTCCTTATAAGCTGAAGCACAGCTTTACACGACAAGGATCACTTGCAGCTTTCCAATTGCCTTTAACATAATTCTTGTAAAGCAAAGCAGCAGCTTGTCTGACGCTTCTATCGACTCCAGCTGGCTGAGTGAGCTGCAAAGGCATTAAACCAAATCCAGGCTGCCTTTGCATAGCTTCCAGAGCTCGTTCTGCTTCTCTTCGAATAGTTGGGTCATGCGACAAAGTGCCAGTCAACAATTGTGTGAGATCCATCTTGTGCTGGATTTAAGCGTGTAGACTGGTCTTTGAGTGACACAGAGAGCTTGCAGCCTGAGATTAGATGGAGGTAGGCGGAAAAGAGACTCGAACGAAAAACAACGCGAAGCTCAAGTTGGAGCAGCCACTGACTGACAGCTACATACGCCTCTAGATAGCACTCATGAGTTTCTCTCTATCATCTAAGATTACTGTCCGTTTGCCTTTCTTCCTTTTGCTTTCTCGTGCATGAGTTGACTAGTCTGCGGTCATCGATAGTTGGCTTCTGGTGATTGCTCTGTCTTCTGCCTCAGTTTTGTGTTCATTGTGTCTCGATTAGGCCTACAAATGCCTCGCTTTGGTATCGGGACTTATGAATCATCTGGTTCAGAAGCCTATTCAAGCGTGTTACATGCTCTGAGAATAGGCTATAGGTGCTTCATTTCCTCATACGATTGTTCCTCAGACACTCATTCTCATTCTTATACACCTGTAAGATTGATCGATACCGCTGGTTAGTCATTATAGAGCTAGAACCTATGACGAATCTTAATGCTGGGTTCAGAATGGTATGGCAATGAGCAAGACTGCGGTCGTGCATTAAATACCTTCATCAAAGAGAGTGGTGTACCTCGTGAAGAGATCTTTTATACTACAAAAAGTAAGTTCTGCTTTTCGCTGTATGTTTCGGTATTGACAGGACCCATAGTCATGACCAATAGTACTGAAGCGCATGCTACCTCCGTGATTGACAAGTCACTGAAACTAGCTGGCGTAAGTTTATTTTGCCTTGGCTTTCTTTCCGCTGATCATTATTTCGAACAGCTATCTTATATTGACCTCTTCCTGATTCATTCCCCTTACCCAAACAAACAAGCTCGTCTCGATACTTGGCGAGCGATGGAGAAAGCAAAAGCTCAAGGCAAGATCAAAGCTTTAGGGGTATCGAATTATGGGAAACGTCATATTGAAGAACTTCAAGGTTCGAAAGAGAAATGTGAAGTGAATCAAATCGATGCGCATCCGTTCATGAGAAGATTGGACGAAGAGAGTTACTTGAAAGAAAATGGAATAGCTTTGATGGCGTGGGGTTGTTTGGCTAGGGGTTATGTATGTCGAAGTATACCTTAATCTCTTGACGCTTATCTGACTATTATGGATGTACATAGAAATTCAGGGATCCTGCGTTGGTCAAAGTAGCACAGAAACACTCAAAGACAACAGCTCAAGTTTTGCTTCGTTGGGGATTGCAGCAAGGTATTTCAATCCCACTTTCTTTGTGAATGATAGTTAATAGCGTTATTTAGACTTCATTCTCATTCCTAAGAGTGTCAAGAATGCAAGAGTGGAAGAGAACACCAAGATCTTTGATTTTGAATTGGATGCTCAAGATATGAAAGACCTAGATGGTCTAGACGAGCATCTGGTAACGGATTGGGATCCTATAGGTGATCGAAAAGTATAGATTAGCTAACGTCCCGATGTAAAGCGCAGCGAATATCTGTTACAATGCAAGAATAGACATGCAAACCATCATCCTACCAGCTCAAGTTTTCCGAATAATAGTCTATACATGTTTCTTTCGTGCTCAGCTGCACACATGCTGCTCTACAATCATCATTCATCGCAGGTCTGTATGGAGAATAAGCCCAGACACGTCAAACATCGTGATTGACTTACGGTCCGCAACATACAATGGCAAGTTTCTCATTATCACTCATTACTTTGCGTTCTTTCTGTATAATCTCCTCGCAAGAGGGCCTTCGCATCCCAACAATAAGCTTGATACCGCTTGATCTGATTCTTTCCAGCATCGCGGCATGTTTGGGATTGACTTCTCTCAATGAACCGTGCAGGACGCATATGGTTATTGGAGCTGATTGACTTGCTACAAGCAGATTGTCCAAGGCACAATGCAAATCGACCAGATCTCTGATAACCCATGTAAGACTTATCAATGCAGACTTCGTTTCGCAAGCATCTTCAAACAACGCCAGAACACCGGAAATACCTACACCGCCAGCGATAAAGCAAATTCGATTGTAGCTGGAGAGGTTGACTTGATGTCCATAGGGACCTTCGATGAGCACCTTATGGCAGAGATGTGCTTGTCTTTGAGCTAGATAGAGTAACCGACGAGTCATGCCGTTGAATGGTCTTATATACAGAACGATCTTCTTATCGTCTGCAGACAGCAGATATTTGCTCTCTTCTTCGTTGCCTAACCAAAGTTCGCTCAGAGTGGGTATTGCTGAGGTGCTCGGGGCAGAAGAGGATCGGTAGGAGACGATAGAGAAAGGATGACTTTGCCAAAAATAGGAGTCGAGAAGATGTAAGAAGATGTATTGACCAGGTTTAAAGATGAAATTTCTTGCCGGGCGAATTTCAACGCGGATGTATTCTCCTTGGACAGATAATTGAGCTGAACTGCAGGAGAGGCCTGACTTCTTGTGCCATGTCAGATTGTAGTAGGCAAGTCGACCTAATCTGATGATTCTGTCGCTTATCCAAAAAGCACAAGAGACGTAGAGCTGCGATCTTGTGAGCACGAGGATCTATCGACTGTCCAGATACTGACCCATGGCATAGATTCCCAAAGTTCCAGTAAGCCGATGTGATACCAAAGACCGGACAGAAAAGTGATTGAAAGCGCGATGTGCAAGTACAGGAAAGCCTCGTAGGCCAGCTGTCGATAGTAATGCACGCCCTGAATAAGAATGACGATGCCTGACGAAAAGGCCTGATAAACTAATTCAGCTTATGACATACAAAGTAGCAAAGCGTTATCTCACCATTATGCCAAAATTCAGGTAAGGTCGGGAAACCAATCTTTCGATTAAGTGTTGGAATCCTCCTTCGCGCATAAATATAGCCGAATAGCCAACAGTATGCACAAGAGATTGAAAGATGACGACTCTTCCGATCCATTTGTGAAAGCTATGAAGGTTGGGTATCAGTTCAGAATCGAAAGAAAGAAAACACATATTACACGTTGAAGCTGTCAAATCTGCTTCCGCTCATCCACATAAGAACATGATTCCTTCCTCCGAAAGCAATCATCAGAGGCATATTTGCAATAGCTAATATTCCTGATCGATCCGAGATATATCTCAGACCCTGTCCCAACGTGTCCTTGGGCCAGAACACATTTGTTTTGAAGATTTCCAAGTCGAAAAAGAGAGCAGCAACATTGATCGCGACATAAATGGTTAGAAGGATGCTTTGTAGTCGGTTAGGGTAAGAAAGTGTGAAGCGCCCAATTGTTCCTTTGACTGCGTTTCTGCGTAATAGTGCAGGCGCGAGGGCATACTTCTTTGTATAATGGAGGAGAGACGTGCTGAATCGAGATGAAAATAGATTTGAAATACCAGAGACAAGGCAGATCAGAATAGTCAGGATAGCCAGGAGGATACTGTGTTTATATCTTAACTAAGCTGTAGTAGAAACTCCTACATACTTACTTACCCGACATTTGAAGCAATGGTCAAGTTATTCCTGAATGCATATGTGGCCTTATAAAGTGGTTGGAAGACTTTGCCAGGTATTCGTACAGGCTGCACGAGGGCAAGCGAAACGTTTGAGGGGTAGTCTTGTATCGTACGAATCGTTTCCAAGATCTCTGTGAAGCTACCGTCTTGCGGTTTCTCTTGATGGTTACAAATTGTTTTTACGGTCCATTCACTCAAAGCAGACTCGCAGTAATCTCGCACGCACAGTGCGACAGATTGTAGAAATGGTAAAGATGAGCAGAGACAATTATAATAGGCCGATCGGGAAGATGTAGAGAGAGCATGGCAGGAGCTGTAGTGTAAGCTGCTCACTGCCATTAAACAGACCTCACCACAATACGGTCGTGGCACAGCTGAAATACTGGACGGAGATGTAACATGCTGCCAGCGCATATTATGGGAGTACAGAACAAGAAGGAAAGGAAAGCTTGGCCATCAATCATCTCCAGCCAATCGCAAGACGAGAGCATTTCATTGGCTCGCGGTAGCATCGACTTGTGCATGGATCATCAGGCGTAGAACGCTGATAACATAGACAAAGATTTGTACGCTTGATGCTGATATGGCTGCACCGAGATAACTTCCGAGGTTGTTGAATTCATGAAGGTTGTACTCGAACCGGTACGAGACTGCTTTAATATCCCTGGACTGTTCTTGATATTCCGTCTCTACTCCACGAATGGCTTCAGACCTGTTCTACACAGGTCTCGTCTTCTCTCGAGCATCTAATTCGAGTTCACAATGCGCTCGGCAAGATCGCATATCTGGTGGTGTACCTTGTTCTGCTTTCTCATCTCGCTTATCTTTGGGTCGCTCTAAACACAAGGAGTTTTCAGCTTCTTCTGCTCATAAGCCATCTTGTACTTGAAGTGTCATCTTCTTTGAATACAATGTTTCATTGAGTCTGTTGCTGCAAGCCATCAGCGAAGGTGATATCTTATTGAGCTCCACTTCTATACCGGCAACAACTCTGGCAGAGGATCAAATGAATCAAATTGATTTTTATCGAGCAATCTTGTCAATTCTTCGCCATAGTTAGCCCAAAGATTCTTAAGTCACTGCTTCAGCAGATCAGAATCGATACCTCACGGCTTCTCTGAACATCATCGAAGTCTGGACATTGACATTCGGATGCAGTCTTCCAGATCCAGACTCGATTGGCTAAGCATTCTGGAACAGCTCGGATGTCAGAAGGAGCTTATAGAAGTTGTAAAGGCGAGGCAGTCATCGTCGGCGGACAGAAGATGCGAGGGAACAAGATGTACCACAAGAAGAGCATAACATTTGCATGAACTGCACAAGTCTACTTCTTCGTGACACCGAAGTTCACGACGTCAGCTATGAACGTGTTGGCATGCGGATCAGGTCTTGGATCTTTCACAATAGGATCGTCTCCAGTACGCGGCGACTACCGCATCGAGTCATTTTCTTGGGTGTTGGCTGACCGTTCTTTATTCCGTTTCCTTTTCGAGCTTTCGCGTTCGCTCAAACACAAAGGTTTCTCTTGCTGAATTAAATAATGGCGATAAGACTTGGGACGATGGTCTTTCTGATTCGTCTTGCATTGTGTTAGAAACAGGAACGTTCAATATGTAGAGTTATACGATATCAACAATGTCAGAATCTAAGTATCTAATTGACATAGTATTACTGTTATCTTATGATGGCTAGTTTCCGATCTAACTTCGTCCCCACATCGCGTGTTGATAGGCACTGTCCTCAGGAGCGATGCGAAACTTATTGCCGATCTCGACCTCTTCATCGCCATTGCCTCCCAATGTGGATCCAAGTCTCGCTGTAAGTATCTTCTTCAGTTTCCTGAAAGCGTAATCGCTTTGCTCTTGCGGAATTTGGAAGAATCTTCTGAAGTCATCGGAACGGGGATTGGTTATGTTCTGCTTAGGGAAACGACCTTTATTTGCGGGCTGATTTTCATGCGTCGTTTCGCGAATGTAACGATAGTAGTTTAATTCGTCATGGTATGCCTTGCAAAGAGCACGAAACAGGTCGATGTGATTAGGAGGAATCTTCACCAATTTCGTGTTCAAGAATGCTTTGAAGAGATCGGCTAAATCCTGGGGCGGTAGTCCGAAGCGGGCAGGAAAGTCATTTTTGGCTTCTTGCACGATTGGCTTTGCAAGATTTGTCACAATCTCGGATAGCTCAGACTGGATGCTGTTGTTGTTGTTTATTATCTCCATGAGCCGGGCGAATTTTGCCAACCTGTCCTCGATCTGCAAGGGCGTCTTTGAATCGAGCTCCCTCGAAATCGATACAAAGTGAGTGTGGTAAACGGGATGCACCAAAGTCTGATGTGTAGGATTGTGAGCTTCAGCGGGCCAAAAGGTTTTCACGATAGGATCGCAATAAGCCAGATCAGATGCAACCTTGACTGGAGTAGGTCTGCTGAGCTCGATGTACAGATAGCGAGCACAATCTGACTTACTGTGTCGTTTTCCCTGCTCGCCCATGATAGTGCTTGCGGCTTCATGCTGGCTTGTGAGATTGGCCAAGTGATTGTTATGGTGGCGGACGAGTACGCTTTTCAATGCGTCACACTCTGTAACCCAGTCATGCACGTGTTTGCGGAACATATCTTGATTCGAGGCAATCAGCGATGGAACTCGGAACCATAACTCGATGAGATAGATCTTTGCGATATGTAGAGTGACGGCGACTGCTTCGAGAGAGCCAAACCCGCCATTTGCTCGATCAGCGTTGTGCCGGAGAAGGTTCTCCATCATGTATGTCCATCGAGTGGTATAGCGAGCAGCATTGAGAGCCTGCTGAAAACGACGTAAAATATCGTGGACTAGATTGCTTTCGGCTTCAGACAAGACTTTGTGACCGTTGCGTTGAAGTTCGTTAATTAGCTTTCCCACGGCTGTATACTGCTCAGTGTACCATAAGGGCCATGTGGTAGCGACTATCGCGGTGGGCGGTGTATGGTCGAAGAGAGGAGGACAGTTGGGATGCTTGGGATGGTACTGCCTCATGAGCGCTCCTGATACTTTGACGGCAGCAGGATCAGCTAAGGGAGATGCGAAGCCACGATTGTCGGCGACAAGATCTATAGCAGTAAGATTAGAAGTCTTCATCTGAGAGGAGGAGCTTACTGCTCAGATTGATGGGAAACTGGCTCATTCTGTACCGAAATATCTCTGTTCTTCCTCAAAGGGTTTTAAGCTTCTTTCAACATTAGGATAAGAAGCATAGCGAAGCCTACAATAGGGTTTAGATAGCTTTCAAGTAAAGAATTCGAGAAGGATAGCAGGTTTGGGACAAGAATATAGAGGCTCGAAAACTGAAGATAACTCATAAAGTATAAAGGGAAGACAAATGTTTCAAGACCTTGCCGTTCGATTGAACTAGCATTCAAGGTCAACCGACACATACCTTTCGATCGCAGGCCAGCAATCGTTATAAATGCTTGAGACAAGCGCTGAGGAAGAGCATATCAAAGCTCAAACTTCGGAAGATTGCTTCCAGTGGAAGAAGGGGAGTCAGATCAATTGATCACAAACAGAGAGAAAGAGAGAGCGAGAGCGATATAGAATGAGTACTGTACAGTAAGCATGATCCATTTGCATGCTATCATTTCTGCTGCTTGGGCGCGAGCGCATCTAGATCTACTTCTCTTACTCCTGATGCATCTGTTGATACCAGCTATTGATGAGCACTCATCGTGCATAGCTAGCGAAGGGACTAACCTATCACTCTGACTTTGAACTTCCCTCTGTAAAACCCGAAAGGCAAGTATCAGCTGTATACTGATTCTGCAAACGGAACCTTACAGATTGATGATGAATCTCGTTTCCAATTCATCAATACACCTTCTGAGCAATCTCAAACCCTCATTCAAATCCCCATTCGGGTTATGAAACCTATCCATAGTAGACAAACAGAAATACGAAGCGTAGCCTTGAGCGGAATAAGGTGTTTTCGCTTTCGTTCCCAAGTAATCAATCCAGTATAAATGTGGTTCTGAAGTTGTTGGATCGTAGCCTCCTAGTAAGAGGTTGACGGAATAAGGATGTTTGGATCGTAGGGATTCGGCTAGCGTTTTTCGGACCCAGGAAGAAGAAGGACCAGGTAAGAGGATAGTGTGATTACTGTGCGCGATTCCACTGATCAATTAGGGAGAGCCTAAAGTAGTGAGTGTTGAGCGCACCGAATTGCTTCAAGCTTCAGATTCGCTTCCAAGTATTCAGCAAACTGGACTGTATCGCCTGTCCAAACCAAATATTTCAATACACGGTCAAAGAGTGTATGAAACAGCTAGTACGGACCTGGTTCACCAGAATAAGCAAAGACCAGTGTATCGCCAATAACCTTCATTTTGTCCTCATCGCCCTTCATTTTGACTATAGACCTGACTGAAGACGTGTCTGATGCGATAATGCAGTAATCTTTGCCTGTAATTCCAAACTGCGAGATGTGTGAGTTTGGGTCTATGGACAGCTCGAAGGAAAGAGGCAGCTGACTTGACACTCTGTATTGATGCTATTAGTATCAATAGGACGGCTTGATAGTAATCTGCTCACCCATTATGGCTTTGTTTGAGTTGCTTGGTAGCGAAGAGGAGGAATTACGAGTCCCAGATCTCTAGTTTGCGTTCGTAAATCTTACAAAGATCACGTGCAAGCGGTCTCATGCTTAGATTTCTCAAATCCTTTCTTTCCAATCCATCAACCTCACAAATGGTCAGTCAGCAATGGGTGCAGTCAGAATATCTCTGATCCATTCTCCATATGCCACTGACAGGCCAAAGCAAAGAAGACTCGAAAGTTCGCTGCTGTTAAACGAATGCTAGCACCAACAGATGCTCGATTGTGCGTTGCTTTCATCCTGTGCTGTATCATAGCTCTGGGCTAAGCTCAACCGCACAGGAAAGACTCGAAAGCCAAAGCAGAAAAGACTCTAGCAGAAACGAAAGCCAAAGAAACTCATAGAGTGTTCGTACTGTCCCTCTTACAGCTTGGAAGTCTGTCTGATGTGTTGAAATACAGAGCACCACTACCTTCTTCGCTTTTCTTGAGTCATAACGAAGCTTTAGCACCTCCTTATAGAATTCTGGTCGATACCAATTTCATCAACTTATCATTGGAGAATCGGATAGATATCGTTCGAGGAATGATGGATTGCCTACTTGCGAAATGTGCGTTGTCTTCAATCTCTTGCTAGATTAGGTACAGATGTCATGCTTCCACAGGTATACCGTGTATATCGGATTGCGTTATTGCCGAATTGGAGAAACTAGGCTCAAAATACAGATTAGCGCTTCGGTACGTCTCTCTCAATATTCATCATTCGATGTGTAATTGACGAAGGACTTCGCAGAGTCGCAAAAGATCCTCGATTCGAACGATTACCTTGTTCTCACAAAGGGACCTACGCCGATGACTGTATCGTTCAACGAATCACTTCACATCGATGTTATATCGTCGCAACGTGCGATAAAGCTTTACGAAGGAGGATAAGGAAGATTCCCGGTACACCCTTAATGAATATTGTCTGTCCTCCTTTCCTTGTCGATTATAGATCGATTACTGATTTTGGTTTGATTGACAGACAAGGCATCAATACGCTATAGAACGATTACCGTACGTTCCCACCTTGTCCCCGGATGATTGTGTTTAAAGCTCATCTGATGATCTGCAGTGATCAAGCTGTTGGATAAAGTGGAAGGCAGGCCATCTTATTTCTATTCAGTCAAGTATAGACCATTGTAATATTTTAAGATTCCCATTGCATATTGAAACTCGATACCGCATGATTAGGGGCGATGTCTCAAAGTCGGAAAAAAGGCAGTCCTTATGACCATTACATTGCCATTGCATAAAGTGTCAATGCTCTCTGTGTTTGCATGCCCGCACGCTTAAATACATCAAAATCATTCTGCCAAAACCCCAGAAAGTACGAAAGATTACTCCCAATGAGAAGTCGAATCTAAATCTCGACGGAGCTTGTAACTGCATTTTCTTCGTCCAGTACATCTGTGAGGGAACAAGTCAACGGGAACTACAATATCAAGTAGATCGCTTTGAAGTGGAACTCACTTTCCGTTCTTCCAGTACGAGCGAGGTTGACAATTGCCTCCGCCAGCTATACAAATCGGTGAGCACAAAGGAGGTAGGGAAGATGACAAGGGAGCAACGTACGATTACGAGGCATTGGTTCTTCGGGCAAGCACGGAATGCTATTGGGATAAGATTTAAGCCAGACAATATGCTGAGGAGAATACTAGCTTACTCGTAACCGCAATCATTGTGACACTGATGACAGTTCGTTCAGAAACAGGAAATGCAACGAATCGAAAGACACTTACACTTAAAGAAGAAAGGACATGCATATCAAAATCAAATGAACATACAAAGTAAAATAGATGCACTCACACTTGATCAACAACAGCTTGAGCGGTCTTGACAGCATGAATCAAAGCTTTTGCAGTAGGACGTCTGCTTTTCGCTACTTTGCAAACTCGGTTCGCGCCAGCGCCTATGCACAGGACATCTTAATTTGACTTCTCTACCCGGTTAAGAGATGAAAGCACGATGAGCAGGATACTCTGTCTGTCCAGTTTACATCGAACAATTAGCGCAAACAACGCTGTAGTGATGTGAACGGACGCAGCATGTTCCAGCACCCCAGCAATCAGCTAGATGAGAGTACCACCTGTCAACTCTCATTAATCTGCATTGCACTGTGATTCAAACTTCGAAGACTGACTTGCAGTAACATTTGGCTCTTTTCATAGTGTTCTTGATAGAACTATTCTCCAATCAGCTTAAACGCGTGAATAAGTGATGAGATGCCTACTGGCAGTTATCTTTTAGCTTGGTGCAATCATTGCCGATACCCAAACACTGAGCGAGTTGGGAGCCTGTCCGTCCATCTAAAGTCAGCCATTGAATTAGCAGAGCATGCATTGCCACGGACCTGCTCCCATTGAACAACCACCATCACCTGCTGAGACCAGTGAAACGAGAGCGCCGAAAGCCAGCAGGGTAAGAATAAGAGATTTCATGTTTTGATCAACAAGACACGCGAGGGACTCGAGGGAGGAATGAAAAAACGAATGTGTTGCTGTGCTGGTCAGCGAGTCAGTGTTAGCAGGGCTGAGAAGGAAAGAGAGGGCCTGGAAGAGCGTTAAAGGAGGAGGCCCAAACACCTTCTCTTCTCAAGCGAGGTTGTGACAGATGAACATTTCACCGATGACGATGAATCGCATTATGAGAATCCGACTTCCTGAATTCCCGGGAAAGCTGATTAGCTCAGAAAGAATCGAGCATTGCTCTCTTCTCTACACACTCGCATACCTATAAGACAAGATGCAAGCAGTAGCAAACGCAGCCCAAAAGCACATGGGCGTGAGTGCTCTCAGAACTCGAGAAAGCGAGTCTATGTTGATTCGCATGACATAGCCTATGCCTACAACAATCGATGCTGGTCTGTACTTGTCATACTAGATGACATTGTAGCTCACTCGATACTGGCAGGTTATGAATCCAAGAAGGACGGCAGCACGATGAGAGCTCTAGGTAAAGCATGACCTGTGCTTCTATTTACTAGAAGACTCATCTCTGTTCTCTGATTGTATCCAGCTTGGTGAGTATCTTCTATCGATAGGCTATACAACGCTGAATTGTTCTTTGCAGGTTTGGCAATTCGGATGTTCGCATGGTTGATGCTCCTCGACCAGCTTTGACCAACCCTGGAGATGTCATCCTTAAGATCACCGGAACGTGAGTCGTCCATTCCATCCAGTACGGAGGCAGAAACTGATGAGCTTGGACCTAGGACTATTTGCGGATCTGATCTTGTAAGCACATATATACTTGGACGCAGCCTGACACTGAATTAACATATTAACACAGCATCTCTACAGATCAGAGATTCTCGCTCTTCAGAAGTAAGTCTTGCACGAGCGGTTGACAGTTTAGCGAGAACTGATGATGATTTCGTGCTATTAGAGGCGATATCCTTGGCCACGAATTTTGCGGAATCGTCGACGAGGTTGGTGCAGACTGCAAGAAGCTACAGAAAGGACAGAGAGTAGTCGTTTCCTTCCAAGTCGCTTGCGGTCATTGTCATGTCAGTAATGAGCTTCGACCAAAGTACATAATACTTACATCGTTGACTTCTGACAGTACTGCGACCAGAAGCTCTCTTCCTTCTGTGATAACACCAATGACTCAAGTCTTATGTCGTATGTAGTCAGTAGCATCTACTCTGTCTGTTCGCTCATGTCTATGCTTCTTGACTGCCGTAGAACAATGTATGGTCAAAGAGATGCTGGTTTCTTTGGCTATTCACACTTCACTGGCGGCTTTGGTGAGTTTATTATCTGACTTTGTGCGGATGGTATCTGACGAATGATATCTCCTAGCTGGTGGACAAGCTGGTGAGTTTCCTTCTTGCTTCCTCGCGTGAATCAAGCTGATTGCAAGGATCAAAGAATACGTTCGCGTACCTTATGGTAAATAGTTATAACCTCTTCAATCCTCACCATCTTATCTAATATTCTGATTCTTAGGCGAGGTCAACTGTCTCCCAATCCCTGATGAAGTACCCGACGAGAAGGTAAGCTCATCCTTCATCATCTACGATTGATGAAGCTGATAGATTACAGGCTCTCTACCTTGTAGGATCGATCTCACCAATGGTATTCCCATGACTGACTGGCTTTTATTCAAGTCCGATATCTTACCTACTTCGTATCACAATGTCGTCGATACTGGTGTAACTGAAGGTGATGTTGTAGGTATCTGTGAGTTGCAAGTATCGAGTTGTTTTGACATAGACTCATCGTATTGCTGAAATTCACAGGGGGTTTAGTGCGTTGATTGATAGAAGGGCAAAATATTCTCGACTTACCGTGACATGCAGGGTCCAATCGGCCTTTGCGCTGCCAAATTTTCTCAACTCAAGAAAGCAAAGAGAATCATTGGTATCGATCGAGTACCAGAACGTCTTGCTTTCGCTCGCGATGTCTTAGGCATTGAAACCATTGACTTCTCTCAACATACCGATGTCGCTAAGAAAGTCTTGGAAATGGTACCTGAAGGTTTGGACAGAGCGTGAGTCGGTTTTTGCGCATTGTCTGGCCTCTTTGGTTGATCAAGGCGCTCCACATGATACAGGCTCGACTGCGGTACTTTCCACGAACCTAAGACTCTCCTTCATAAGATCGAAAAGACTTTAATGCTCGAAACTGAGTAAGCTTGAAGACTGCTGCCTCATATGATTTGATGCTCATGAATTTTAGCGTCTCTGAGACCGCCAATGAGTGCATCAAGTCTGTCCGAAAGGTACGTTAAGAGCCTCTCTGACAACAACTCCGTTCGCTCATGTCTATGCTTCTTGACTGCCATAGATGGGTTCGGTGGGACTGATTGCCGCATATGCCGGATACACCAATCATTTCAACATTGGGTAAGTTGATGCGCAAAGTTGTTTCAGTCATTCTGAATCGATCCTTTGCTCTTCCTTACAGAGCTGTAATGGAGAAAGGTGTTCGCTTCATCGGTAACGGTCAAGCACCGGTCCACAAATACTGGGAGGAGATCATGGAATATATCAAAGATGGCACCTTCGATCCTCTGTGAGTCTGGTCTGCCAGCGTCAAAGTCTATGACTGATCAAAACGTAGATTCGTCGTTACTCATCGATTCGATATTGAAGAATTCCCGGTAAGTTCAGTTCCCCACTCGAAGTAGTCTCATCTGATAGAGTTTGTCTTGCAGGCACTCTACGCCGCTTTCCAAGCACGCAAAGGAGGCGTCGAGAAAGTCTACGTTCAGACTCAGTTCTCTTCACCTCACGTCGTTGGTCCTAAGTTGACCAAAGTCGCTGACTTGTGAACGTTGGGTATAACTAGAGATGTTGTAACATAGAGATTTCAGATGAAAGAAACGACTACATTCCAGTCCTTATTTACAATTCTATTCTACATTCCAGTCCTTATTTACAATTCTATGCAATCATCGTCCGAGTCTTTCCCGTTGTAACGCAAGGGCTTGAACTCTTGGAACACGATTTAACTCTCAGCTCTCGGTCACGTTTGATCGACAATAGACCTACTTGAATCCTTGACTATGGAGCACAAGATCTTGTGACTAGCTTTGGTTTTCCAAGCTAGAAGAACTCGCATCAGACAAAAGAGCCCGGTACGATAGACAGCCGTACCAGCTGTCTGACACTCTTTGGAGCACAGTCGAGTAACATTACATCTAGATAAGGTTATTAAAACCTGTTAAACGAAGCCAAACATCGCATTTACTGTGTACATAAAGATCTTGTCAATTTGCTGCAAACAAAACACCTACAAGGCTCCTTCCCTTTCACGTGCCATCTCAGTCTCTTTGCCGCATTTGGGCAAAGAAAATCCTCATCACAATCGTGCGGTGGACCTCGGTCTGGATCATAGTAGGTCACGCTCGAGTTGAGAGATATGGAACACGTGACTGCATATACTGGTTTCACATCATAGCCATCTGAAGATCTGGTTGATCTTTCAGCGTCCAGCTTCTCTTTTAATGCTTCGTATGCTTCTTCAGACAGAGGATTATCTTCTTTCCTCAAATAATGTGGTGGAAATTTGTATACTTGAGCATAAGAGTAATAGAGAGGGTATAAGATGTCGAAAGCTTCTTTATCTTCGGAATCCAGGAGAACGGTGAGTGACATTTCTACTAATTTTGGGTGCATCTTGTTTTGAAGAAAACAAGCAAATAAGTCTATGCATGGTAATCGAGCTGTTGTACGGAGAAGGGCAGGGCAAATGCGTTTGACGAGAAGAGCTTTCTCTTCCAATGATACGTATAACCTGAAGAAGGAAGAGAAGAAAGTAGTGAAGAATTGAGTATTGAAATCCGAGAGTTCGAGCAAACTATCTGTAGCGACTTGGAGTCCCCATCCCAGGTCTTCGTCGGATGAATGCATAGTTGGATCTTCATAGCAGGGGTCCCGCAGTATTTGAAGGAGAGTTCTGTTCTCAGCAGCAGTGAAGTTGGCAACATGCGGAATTAGTGAGAGCAAAGCCGTTTCCAGTAACTTTTCCCATTGTTCTGAGTTGTATTTAGGGCGAGGATAATCTTCCAGAAACAGTTCGCGACGAGCCTGCAACGAAGAATTAGCTAAGCATGTCTATCAAATCTGAGACATTTGCCTTACCATTTTATTGAGAACGAAGAGGCATCCCATATAGAGCCATAGAAGTCCCTCAGATCTTTCCTCATTCGCTCTTTGTTATCCAGAGCTTCATCCCTGAGACTAGCTTTGGCTCCGGCACGGAGTCGCCAGAATCGGCCATCTTCGATGTCATCGTCGTCATACCTAGGATCTCCCCGTCGTAGGTTTCGTCATCAAGCATTTCTCGCCAGAATTGACATGCATTGAGGGCAGCTAGATGATATTCATAGTTTTAGCTCCTATTGAAACATTTGAAAGCTTGACGGTTTGACACACGTACTGGCCAGCCATATAGTGGACCCCTCTTTCCAAAGACATCGCTTCAAGAAATCCAGCGAATCCGGCATGCCTTGCCTTCTCAGTCGTTGCTCGCAAGTAGCCCTCAGTTAATCTTCCTACTATGTTCTTCCACCTCCTCTACTATCGCTATCAACGCTTCTTCGGACCGGTCAGTCGGTGCTTTGTTGCAGAAAAATTGTCTCTTGACTTTCTTCAGGAAACGACCTCCATTTCAAAAAGCACATCTCGATAGACAGAGAAGCGAGGGGAGTGCTTTTGTACTTCCCTTTGCAGGCTCGATGAATTGTTTGATGCCGTCTGTGAGGTCCAGATTAAGAAAAATTCATTCAGAATAGGAAGACTTTGGGTGGGTTGCTGGATTTTGCTCTTCTTATACTTCATTCACGTGAGTAAGAATGGGAACTACCAGTGTCCCAATGGTCGGCCGGACATTTGAGATATTACAGAGTTTGGGAGAAATGTAATATGATCGCATTGCTTCATATTGGCTGTCACAGCTTGATACATACTGGAGCTACTGTTTCTCACCAGAAGACATCGAGAGAGTTGTGTGTCTTGCCTTGAAATCACATATTCCAACTTTTGCCTTGTACAACCGCGCTCGAACGTCCTTTCCGAGCTGCTTTCACGACTGCGTACGGCCTGCAGAGCCATAGCATACACTACAGTAGCAGGAGACATCGTCTGATTTGGGAGGGAGAGATATCCAGAATCCTCGATACCCTTACGCGCGTCTTTGCTTTGGGATGAACGGCAGTCTGTTGACTGTTCAACCTTTTCACGAGCATCAACCGCAAGCAATCACTAGTAATGGAACAATAGCACAAGATTCCAACCAAATTCTGCTTAAACGCAAACGATCCCCTTCACTCGATAATCAAACCAAATCTCATTCTTCTACTAATTCACCTTATACTAATGGTCTGTTGGACGGAGGAGAAGAAGAAGTTTCTACTCCCGCTACTACTGCTTCTATATCTGTTGACATACTGCCAATAACAACAACGGATACTGAAGTCAAGAAGAAGGAAGTCAGACCGAAAGCGCAACCTAAAGCTTCTACTTCAAAGGTCAGTGATGCTAAGCTCTTAGCACTATACAAGTGTTGACAAGCTTGTTGTAAATGACAGAGCGTGAAAGGCAAAGGGAAAGCTACAGCCAAGAAACCAGTAAAGAAAGCAGCAGCAAAGAAGGTCAGTCCCTGTTCTCTTTGCCTCTATTTATTGCGTCTGATCTTTTGATTCAGCAAACTCAAAAAGCTCGTACCAAAGCAGGAGATCGATTATCTCGAACCGCTACCCCAGATTTTCCAACAGATGATTCCTATCAACAAATCTATCAACCTGCTGCAAGAGTTCAAGCTCACGCTTATGATCCAGAAGCTGATCCAGCTGCTGGTGAGGAGGACGAAGAAGATGATAGGCTTTATTGCGTTTGTCAACAATTGTATGATCCGGAAAGGATGATGATTGCTTGTGATCGGTGCGTTTGTGGTCTGTTGTATGCGTAATGCATATTAAGAAATTGTGGTAAATTGCACAGATGTGATAATTGGTATCATACGGATGTCAGTCAATCTCGAACAAGATTGACTCATTACTCATATTGAGGCAAATTACAGTGCATAGGAATAGACGAGAACGATGTGGAGCTCGTCAATGACTTTATATGTCCAAAATGCGAAACAGGTGAGGGCCACAGGTGCTCTCAGACATTTTCGGAAAGTCTGAGGCACCAGTTTTCACTTCACAGCAACCAGCAAACGAACAACGTGGAAATCTCGTTGCTCGAAAGAAGGATGCAAGAAAGCTCAAGTCTCCTTATCCAAATACTGCAGTGATCTATGCGGGATAGAAGCAGCAACCGCTCGTTTAGAAGTTTCTGGATTGCAACCTGAATCTTTCTGGAATTCCGTTTCTGGTGCAAGAAAAAGAAGAGGCTTGGTCTTAGACGGGAATCTGGATCTTTCAAAAACGACTTCGGTTTCACCTAAAGCGAAATTACAACCTGATCCTGAATCGGAAGAAAGGAAACGGATCAGTTTGGAAAAAGCTGCCATGCGAGCGGAACAGAAAGCGGTCGATAGAGAATTGCAGCATCTCAGAACCACGAGTATCAATATCGAACAGCAACAAAGTACGATATCAGGTCATATACAGCGATTAGATTCCAGGTTGCAGTACTTGAGTTTCGCAATCAAAGAATGGGAAACTGCGGTTAGATTGCATGCGGAAGAAACTGGTCTTCTTGATGCGGTGAAGAAAGAGGAAGAAGAAGATGCAGTTCCAGATCAACCGATACCTAAAGCGAAAAAGGGAAAGCAAAAGAAGAAACAAGCTAGCAATAATAATACTTCTTCTGCAGGGCCTTCGAATGATGCTCCTTGTGGTTTCGATATACGATTAATATGGGAAGATCATCTTTGGTCAGCTTGGGCTAGAAGTAGTAAAGGTCGAGCTATTCTACAAACCGAAGTCGTACTCTTGCCAGGAGAAGATGAGAGTATGCTAGAACCGGATGCGGAAGGTGAAGAAGAGGACGAGCAAGGTCTAGTTTGCACTATAACCAGGAAACGATGCGATCGGCATCAAGGTTGGCAGCGGTTACATGAAGCGAGTTTTGAAGCGGAGAAGACTGTGCTGGTAAGTCTGGTATATTCATTAGCCATGCTGCACTGTGTTTATACCCTTCTCAGTCTCGCAAGCTAGAACGACTCGCTACCCAAGCAAAGTCAATACAAGACCAGATCATCGATATCGAACAATATCAGAGCTTTCTTTTGTCAGCACAGGAGGGTCTTGACAGAGTATCGATGCAAAAGTAGCTTCTCGCGCAAACTTGTAAAGTTGCAATGCATCTCTACGTCTTGTCTCGCCTCTTTGCAAGAAAGGTGTGTTCGCAGGCTTCATTTGATACCTGTGCTATGCTGTTCTATTTGTACATCGTAATCTAGCGCTTGCTCTTCTTTCCTTTGCTGTTAGCACCATTTTGTTGACCTCCGATGAATGCTACCAGCTCGTCTAGTGGTAAGTGACCCATAGAAGGTCCTACAAGCTGTTGCACCGCAATAGCTGCGTTGTCTTCTGCTTTCGGCATTGCTGATTCTTTTGAGCTTCCTTTCGCCATGAGCTGCTTAGCTCGTTCTTCGTTCAGACCCAATCTACGTGCCAGTCTCCCAACTTTAGCTTGCTCGCCTCTTTCCTTGTTGAGAATAGCTCGTGTGAGCACATCATGTAGATTAGATGCTTCAACCGTCTTCTCGTCGAACTTGCCTAAGCGGAGGTTGAACAGTTCCGAAGCTTGGCCAGCGGTTTCTCGAGAAGCAAGAAGGTCACCGCTGAGCGCTTGAGCATTGGCTAATTGTACTTGAATAGTCCCGGTAGCGATTGAAGTTGATCCCCTTGTGAGCGCACTCAGCTCTGCTGCTGAAGTGAGAAGGGGTACTGCTGCTGCGTGATCTTTCCATTGCGTCAGGATCTGAGCAGCATTTGTCTGATAACAAAAGTCAGCTATCATTCAACATACTCGCAATATGTTCCACTCACTAAAGCTCGAATTGCATCAGGATGGCCCTCGCCATAGATTACCGAAAGAAGATCATATGCATGACGAAGCATGCGCAGTCCAAGCACAGCATTGCCGCTAGCATGTTCGAGTATACCAAGATCGATATACTGCTGTGCGGTCGTCGAGTGATCGAGACCCATCGTTCTTTCGGCCAGGATAACACTCTGTCGATTCATTTGCACAGCGCTTTCCCAGAACTGAGCCATTTCCCGCTTTGCTGCTTCTAAGTGATCTTTATCGGGCAAGCCACTTTCGCGCTTGGCTTTCTCATTGTCTTCTGCTGTCGAGTCGGCAGCATGACCGCTCTCGTAGATATTGACATTCCGAACAATAGGTTGAGCAACTTGATGGTATAGCACTGCCAGTTCGTGGTAGCGAACAGCCAACTCTGGATGAACTTGGCCGTAGATCTGCTCGTAATAGGCCAGAGCGTCCGTCACCAGACCTTCCCCGACTGCGAGACTTCCTTGACTGATATGACGATTGCCCTGTTCGAATACTTCGTCCGCAAGTGTGCTCTACAATAAGAATAAGCAAAAAGCAAGGACATATGTAAACGATAATGTACCTTGTGAGGCACTTCTTTTGCGACTGGATACACTTGGACGACATCTACTGGATCGAAAGTCGTGGTTCTGGTTCGAACGGGTGGCGATGCGGCTTTCTTTGGCTTGCTTGAACTGGTAGCATCTTCCTCCGAGGACGCAAGTCCATTAGTTGCTGCGCTCTTGAATTGATAATCGCGAAGTTCGAGTTGAATACCAACTCTTAAGCATACATCACGGAGTATTTGCACGGCCGGCAGGTTATCGAAGAAGCCTATAGGTAGAGCATATCGAAATCGGCTAGCGATCTCTTTGCGGAGATCTTGCTGTAATGAGGCAGGCGAGAGCTTGGTCCAAACGCGGTTGCGCGTTGTAGGGGGAATCGAAGATGTATCGGGTGCCGGGTGGGGATTGAGACGGGTACCAAGTAGACAGTTTAGGAAGTGCGAAATACAAGGTGCAATTTCAGATAGCTCGCGCCCCTTCAGTAAGCGCCGCAAGAGGTGCTTGCTAGCTCGGACAAGCATCTCTCGTTCTAACGTGCGAACGAGTGCACTCAGAATACGGGAAGCGTATTCGCGGTGCTTCTCTGGGACTTCGAGCTTGTCGACCTCCGCTCGAGAGGCGACCAAACCGAGGTAGCGCATATTGATACCGCGATTGTGGAAGTGTTTAGTGAGAGCGAAACCATCCGCAGGAGCCAGACCGACATTTATGACTTCGCCCAGGAAAGATGTGATGGCAGAAGATCGCAGGTGAGAAGAAGCGTCTCGAACAGCTTTGACCGAAGGATCAGACTCGTCATACTTCACGAATGCCGCTTCATTCTTTCGCTCGACGAACGCATCAGGGTTGAAGGTGAGATCGAATTCAGTGATATCAATAACAGTTCGAGGTTGCTGGAGTGTCTCGACGATGGCTTCGATTTCAGCTCGCTTAGTAGCCTGTTCTTCTGTTTCGCCTTCTCTTCTTGTTGTAAGTGCATTCGCTTTAGCTGCTTCATTCTCTTTTCGAACTTCGTTAGTTTCGTTGATCTTTTCATAAATCCATGTTCGCAGCTTGCTTTCGTGGAAGGCCTCAATGAGCTCGGGTCGGAGAAGAACAAAGCGATGAGGATATTTTGAGCTTTCAAGCTGGTCTTCTACGGATTCAGTTTCACTAGGATTTCTGTACAGGGAAGAGCCATCGATATCTTGCTCCATAAAGCAGACATCAACTGGTTGCAAGCGATCTATCACACTTTCATTAGCTATATAACCCAAAGAGGTCTGCATCTGACCCACAAAGATCGATCAAATAGTTGTTCCCGTCTAGACCTCGAATGATCTTGGTGTCTCCGCTTAAGGCCAATTCTGTTTCTTTACCCTTGGAGTCTTTGACTTTGTGCGGAGCCAATCTGAGGGATTGACCAATCTTCTTTGCTAATTCCTCAAACTCCGATTCTGCAACATACTTGCCTTCAACGACTTCTGTGTCGGCTGATCCGTAGACGATTCGGATCGGCTGAGCAGGTGAATCAGCTTTCTTGTCATCAGACTTCTCTTCTTCCTCAGCTGAAGGCAGAACAGGGCTAGACGCCGCAGATTCACCATCTTCTTTGTTGACCACAGTGAAAGAGGAAATTGAAGCAGTCGATTCAGATAGATCTTTACTGCTAGCATTCTCTTCTGCTTTCTTCTGTTCTTTTTCCTTTGCAGCTACCTCCTCTTTTTCCTTCTCTGCCAATTTCTCCTTTTCCGAACTTGACATTAAAGGTAATATCGAATCTTGGAAAGAAGTGAAACCAGGCAAGATCGTTTGTGCGATCCACCTTTGACCTAAATAATCCACTACAGTTGTAGGACAAAAGTGAACTTTATCGAGATCCAAAGCATTCATGAGTTTGATTCCATTGACGTCTTTGGCAGTTTGAACATGAACAGCTTCATCTCCACCTAAGTGGGTCATTCCATCCAAAGCATCTGCAGCTGGAACGAATAAAAGGTTCTGATGGAAAATTGTTTGCTGGGCAGGTGGTTCTTGAGGATTGGCGGCTTGAATATCACCATGAACTATACCGACTACAGATCTTGCTGCGCACATTGCCAAATCGGCAAGAGTTCGGGAAAGGAATCGTTCTCGGGCTAGTCTTTCGGGCATAGTAGTTTTCGGCAAGTCTCGAATCAGAACAAAGTCAGCATTCCAGTCTCTTGCTGTTGGTAGTGCTTCAAGAGTCATACTGCCGGTTAAAAGATAAGCTGCCTGAGATCGAATTGGATCAGACATGGTTGGAGGAGAGGAGACCAGCCAAGGCGAAGCGGGAATACAATTGGTGATTGGCGCATTAGAGAAAGTATCTGGATGAAGAGGTACTTCAGGTTTGAGGAGCGTACTGATTGATTTAAGGAAACGAGGTGAGATAGCTGCTAGCAAACCAAAGAGGGAGCTGAAGGTGCGTTCACCAGCTGGGCTAGATCTAGCTTGACGAGGAGTGGTATCGAAATGATAGGTATCAGACTTGTCGATATAGATGCCAGAAGTGGTAATAGTGATGTGGTAGTATTCGCCTTCTAAAGTTGTTATCGAGAGGTACAAGAGTTGTCCGCGAAGACGTTGCTGCTGGGTTGGCGGATTCCAAGGAGATAAGGATAATTGCTTGACACAAAGAGGCATCGGTGGTTTGTTGACTATCTGCATGCGAG
Organism: Kondoa subrosea; assembly: GCA_039545335.1. Taxonomy (NCBI): domain Eukaryota; kingdom Fungi; phylum Basidiomycota; class Agaricostilbomycetes; order Agaricostilbales; family Kondoaceae; genus Kondoa; species Kondoa subrosea. Next base: position 119,066 of record BCIN01000009.1, read on the forward strand.
AAGCAGTCATCGTCGCAAGGGGATCGGTAGAGCGGTCCTTTGGCCAATTGGCAAAAGCATGTTCTGCCTCATCTGCGATCGGTTCTGAAGGTGGTGATGCAGACTCTTGTTTCTCGATGCCATTGGTGCGGGCTTTCGATTTCTTGCCTTTCTTGCCTGATTTAGCGGATGACTCTGGTAGGAATTCTGCGACGGAGCACATCAGCACCAATATTTACCAAAGCAGCAGCCGGCCAAATTACCTTCAGACGATGTTTGATTTGGCTGCGCTGACCTGCTAAAGGGATCTTCAAACTTGACTGGACCACGCAGAGTACTGAACATTGTGGATCCACTTTCGACAGAGTAAGCGTTCGGCTCCATAGCTGGAATTCGATAGGTCTGTCTCAATCGAGTGCCTTGGAAGGAGTTGGTGAAGACATCTCGAGCTCGAAGAACATGTTCCCTTGCCATACTTTCAGTCCATGGACCTGATACAAGATATTCAGACAGGATTCAGAGCTTCCCTCGCAGCTAAGTCCTACAATCGACAACTCTCAGAATTCTTGGAACGGATAGATCCTTGTATTCCGCTCCTTTGAAAACAGTACCCACTTCAAGCCATTCGTTGAGAGGATCTTTTGTATCTTCTTGATCTTCTCCAATAGGTAGACCATCTGCAGATTCTGCTGCAACCCTAACGAAACTGAATGCGCCCAACCAGTAGCCTTCTCCTTCGAGAACAATGTTCTTGAGTTCTTTCAGAGGTTCAGCAGCGGAGGTAGTGATTGTCAAAGCCAAAGAGCCTTTGTCGCTGGGCAGTGCAGATTTCGCTGCAGCTAGTTCTGGGGTTGGAGGAGAAGGCAGAATGACCAGAATCCTGATCAAGACACAACAAGAGATCTACAGTAAGGAAAGGAGAGTGTAGAAGCAGGAAAAGTAAGACTTGCTCGAACTGATCTGCTGAATACGGAAAGATGCATGAATCAACTTTTTGGTCCAAGTGACAGAGATCGGGCTTCAGCTCACGTTCTACATATTTGCTAGCTTCTTCCTTTGACCCATTGGTAGCTGCTTGGACTTTCTCTAGCTGCTGTTCAGGTTTAGGTGTAGACAGCTCTGGCGATGTCTCATCGTTTTCATGAGCTGAGGACATGCTAGATGGATGCAAAGGTATCTAAAGAGTCCCTGCTGCAATCTTGGTATCTATCCAAAGCTTCTCTGATTCGTCGTTCAAATGTCCAAAATTTCAAGTTATTGACTTTGATAAGCGCATGAATCGGGAGTATTAGGCTTCAACAGCCACAACTCCAGCAAGCTTGATCTCTCTGTATCTGTGTTCGCGATCAAGCGATGTCTTTGAACTACCTAGTAGACAGCGAGACTCAATGCGAAAAAGAAATTTGGTGCGCAGGCTTCGCATCTTCCAACATCGCGTTGGCGGGAGGTCTAGATGGGAAACTACGCATCTGGGACACATCTGTTTCACGCACTGAAGCATCTTCAACAATCTCTTCCCAATTTTCTTCTCTTGCTCTCGTTTCCCTCTCTGCAAGCTCTAGCTTTGTAGTGACCAACTCTCTTGATTCCAAGATATGTCGCTACGGTCTACCAGATGGGACTTTGCAAGCTTCAACTTCCCTGAAACCTTCGCAGGCTTGGCAAATCGCTCTGCATCCTCAAGAAGAAATTATGGCTACCTCAGGCGACAAATGCAAAGTCTCTGTACTTAGAAGCAGTGTGGAAGAGTTTGGCAAGTCGGTTGCTACATTAGAGGGAAGAGGACAATTCGCTACTTGCTGCACGTATTCACCTGATGGAACTCTTTTGGCGACTGCTGCCAGTACTGGAGAAGTATCTTTGTTTGATGTAGCTCAGGGAACTTTGATACAAACATTTCCGGGTCAGTAATGCATCGCAAAGTGTCATATGTTTGACTCACTTGGTCGGTGGTTCTGACAGCGCATGCGAAAACTATTCGCTCACTAACTTTCTCGCCGGACTCTGCTTTACTAATAACAGGCGTGAGCTCTCTTCCTCCTTCGCCTCTGTTATAAACTGACTTTCATACAGGGAGATGACCATCACATCAAAGTTTTCGACGTTCGACTAGCCTTGAGCAGGCGAAGTATGTCAAGCGTTACTTCGATGGAAGCCACCTCCGGATGGATCTTATCCCTTGCTGCTAGAGGTGATGGGAAAGTGCTAGCGAGCGGGTACGTCCCTGTCTTTCACTTACTTCAAGCTTCCTCGATTAAAAAGTTTGCTTAGATCAGCAGATGGGTCAGCTCAAAGTCACGCATCCGAGGCATAGCTGAAAGTTTCATCGATAGGACGATCAAGCTATGGGATTTTGCGCATCTCAGTACACCGCTAACTACAATACGTGATCAACCTAAAGAAGTCTTTGCACTCGCATGGCGCCCCCAAGCTCCAAGCACAGCACTGGAAGGTGTAGCAGGAACGGGCTTGGGTGGCGGCGCATTCGTGTCGGGAGGCTCAGATGGAAATTTGCGCTTCTATCGCGCATCAGGAGCAGCAGCTTGAAGGTACATATGACTCGCAGCTGACTGGGCGTGCTTTTGACTGATCGCTTGGTGTTATAGTCACTCGTCATCTATTTCCAGCCTGTGTTCTTAGCAGGTTGAGTTGTGTCCGAGATGCCGACTCCAGAGGGCTGATACTTGGTATCATTGACAGGCCTCCTCGAGATCTTGACGTTGGAGCCGGTGCCCTCAGCTGTGATCGGTCTTGTCGTCTTTGTGGGAACCGCTTTTGCTTGTGTTGCGTTTCGACACCTGCACCAGAACAGGAAGTTCAGCGAGCGTCGAATCTACTCTCGAAGTTTCAAGTCGCAGGAGTCTAAGAGCAAGTGGAGTCCTAATATTATAGTCTGCGTAGTGATGCAATGGCAGGGCTAGCATAACCATAACAGTGCTCTTCCGATACAATGATGTTTGGTTCCGTTGATACCGTCTATTCCGCTTGCTCTGTTGAATTCTGTCCCTCGCATCCAGAAATCCTTGCTTGTGGAACATATCAAATCACAGAGGATGATAGCGTCGTTTCCAAAGACCCGTCCAGTCCTGCTACAAAGCGTTTAGGTCGTTGTTTGCTCTATGATACCACTGAAAACAAGCTGTGAGGTTATATTTTGCTAATAGGCAGCCATTCTGAAGTGGAACAGGCGAGAAATACAGCGTTTTGATGGACCTGCTATTCTGGATATGAAATGGTGAATTCCAAGTGTTCCGGCTGCTGCATTGCTCTGAGAGCTTTGCTTAGGACTCAAATAAGAGGAAAAGACGTGCTTGCTATAGCCAATGCAGAAGGTCAAGTTTCCCTGCATGCAATGAACGATTCTCGAACGGTTCGTTTTCGGTCTTTCAATTCTCCTCTGTAAGCTGACATTCTGTCAAGCTAGATCCTATACAGACTATACAGTGCTCGAAATCGAAGAATCTCTGTTTGTCGCTAGATTGGTCCAATAGACGAAACACTAGGTATGTCGTATCTTGCTGCGAGCATTCTGTTCATGCGAATGACAGTGAAGAGGCCGAATTAGCAGTCTCCGTCAGTGACGGCAGTGTATCAATCTATTCCGGCGAAGATATGGGACAAACGGAAAGCTGGCACGCTCACGATTTTGAACCTTGGATTGTAGCTTGGGATTGTTGGAACACTCAAACACTCTGGACAGGTTCATTCTCGTCTCTCTCTCTGATTGACCGCATACTGATTGCTCTTTAGGCGGAGACGATTGCAAACTGAAAGCCTGGGACAGACGACAAGGCTTTTCCAGTCCCGTTGCAATGAATAGGCGCTTTGATGGCGGAGTGACCGCTGTGCAGTCTCATACTCTACGAGAAAACTTGTTAGCTGTTGGAAGGTAATGTCCAAGCTCTTTCGTTGGCCTTTGCTAATATTGATACAGCTATGATTCGCGTTTACGTATCTTCGATAAGCGGAATATCAATCGAGCGCTGCTAGAGATCGACGTAGGAGGAGTGAGTGCGCCACATATCCTGCGACCTCCAACTTATTACAGCACAGGGTATTTGGCGAACGAAATGGCATCCCTCAAACTCAAATAAGCTGCTAGTAGCCTGCATGCATGACGGCTTCAAGGTATTGAAGATTGACACGACTGATGAGAGTCCAAACAATGCCGAGATAAGCAAGCGTTTTGATGAACACAAGTCATTGGCCTACGGAGCGGATTGGGCAGAGTCAGGGTCAGATGCAAATACACTGATAGCTAGTTGTAGTTTCTACGATCATTTGTTATGCCTATGGGATGATGCTTGACACCTTAGTCAAACAAATAGCGTTACGCGCTCCGACACAATATCTTGAGTGCTGGCATAAACACATCTGTTACGCCGGACTGCAGCAGCTGGAGATGCAGATCTAATGCCAGACCAGGATCGCCATTGCGGATAGCTGTTAGCACAGCAGCATCAGCCTTGATGGCGGAAGACCAGAACTGACGAACCTTCTTCTATCGCATTTAAACCTTCGACTGCTGATGGACTCAATGTCTCGCAATTCAATGCATCAAACAGAACATTCAAGCGCCGTTCAGTGTCGTCGACCATCTTCTTTTGCTGAACCTGCACAGACATATCAGTATCGATCAAGTTGCGAGTAAAGAGACCGACTGGAGTGTTCTGGCGAATGAACTGCATCCTTTCAGAACATGTCTGATAGATAGGCATACTTGCAGCTGGAATGTGAGACCGATCGCCAGCAGCTTTACAACGGCTTGAGCGCAACACCAAAAGACGGTAAGCGGGACTCACGATATTTCGGTTTCGGAGGTTCAGGCTTTGCAACGGGTGTTTGAGCTGGTGCAGGTCCTGGTTGTCTTTGCTGAGGTCCAGGACCATTTTGCGGAGGAGGAGGTAAATTCTGGGGTGGAGGCATATTGCCAAATTGCTGCTGAGGCATCATAGGTGGACCAGGTGGTCTGTTTCCTGCCTGAGGAGCGTATGCCGAATCTCCCGGACTGCTGAATTGCTGCTGCTTTGATGTTTGAGGACCTCCATGCGAGCCTTGAGGTGTAGGAGGTAGACCAAACTGCTGGGTTTGCTGCATAGGAGGAGTCATCATAGGTAAGGATGGCCTTTGACTTGGAGGTGGACTGAGTGCATGTCTTGGCGGAGGTCCAGCAGTGCGAGATGCAGGTGGCGGAGGAGGAGACAAAGCAGAACGAGGTGGTGGCGGACCAGTGCTCTGTCTTGGAGCTGGAGAAGCAGCGGCTCCTCTGCTAGGAGGCGGAGGTGGAACACTACCGCTCATGTGCGGTTGATTCGGCATAGGCGGAACAGGCCCACTTGGGAATGGTGAAGCGATAGGATTGCGAGCTGCTGAGGGCGCTCTTTTGATTGTTGAAGCGGATACAGCCGGAGCATCATTCCATCCGCCATCTGGAACATACTTCTTCGCAGGCGGAGCACTTGACGTTTGAGTTGGCATTGGTGGTGGCATGAAGCTTAAAGGACCACGACCGTATGGTCCACCATCTGCTGCATTCTGAGCAGTACCATAAGGATCATACGGTTGTTGCTGATTAGCGGGAGCATAAGGTGAAGCCTGTTGATATGGCTGTTGCTGTTGAGGGACAGCTTGGTTCATGAAGGGCTGCTGCCCTTGCGGAGCATAAGGAGATGGAACCGCTTGGTTTGACACAGGTGCTGGCGCAAAAGAAGCGGGCTGAGAGGGAATTTGCTGAGGAGGGGCGGGCAAAGAAGAAGATGGGTTGCTGTAAAGATTGCCTGGCGCATTGTACATGTTGGCAGCTGGAATAGATGGAGCTGCTGTGTAGCCATTTTGCATAGCTCGACTAGTGGAAGCCACAGGTGTGTTTTTGGCAGCACCCTTGGCACCAGATTTGGCTCCAGTAGCTTCCTGCAATCTTGCTCGAACAGATGTCGGGTCGACATCGAATGATTGAGTCCCTTCGTAGTCTTTAGGCGTCAAATCGATGTATCGAATAGCTGAAGACAGCATTCCTTGAGCAGCCAAAACTTCCGCATACTCTCGATAGAGGTCATATAGCGCAGCAAGTTTGTATGTTCTGGCACCAGACTGAGCGATTTCTGCCGAGTTAGTCGGCGTAGCCAAATCGACGTCGGTATAATTGACGGCGCTTTGGAAAATAGTAACTTTTTCGATAAAGGTTTGCAGCGCTTGAGCATGAGCTGATGGCTTTGGTGCTTCAATAGAAGCCTCATCTTCCTTCATCTCTTCAAGCCAGATGGAAACGACTTTCTCCAGCTTGCCGGCAGCCAGATAGCACAATACAGCATTCTTTCGATATTCGAGATTGGGCGAGTTTGATCGAGTAGAGAGGGTGTATTGGTATTCAAGACGTTGACCAAGCTGTTCGACTAGACCAGCAAATTCATCTGGTTTCGCAAACGTGCACAGGACGACAAAAATTTCTTGCCATTCCGGAAGTTCAGCATTCTGCACAATGTCGGATAGATCGTTTGCTACAATAGATTGGAAGAGCCGCAGATAGGGAAGAGCTGTCGTTTGACGCTCGAAGTATGCCTTCTGAGTCTTTGCGAGCAGTTCTGGACCGCCTCGAACCGCCAACAGCAAAGCATCGGCATATCGGTCCAACGATAGGCAGAGAGATACAGCACTGGTATAGTCGCCGAGGATAAGAGCTCGAGTGATCAACCGATCGCTATCTGACTCTTCAGAGGGGTAAATCTTGAATTGATTTGGCTTGACGCTGATTCCAGATGCAGCTGATGACGGACGAGATCCAATAGTAGCAGCAACAGAAGAATCCGGTCTTGTTTCGCCTTGCAGGTAGTCAGGCAGAGCAGCCGGACGACCTGATCTGATCGAGCTGTAAAAGTCCAAAGTAGCTTGATTATTCTGTTGTTGCGTTGGTGCTGGAGCGGCGTCATCGCCAAAGAGACTTGGTTCTGTCACTTCTGATTCTGGCGCTTGTTTGGTGCTTTCAGACAGATTGCTCATGCTAGTTTCCGATCGAGCGGTAGTGGAAGAAGCTGCCGCTGCTGCTTCGCCTTCTGAAGAGGCAGATAAGCCGTCTGTTGGTGTATCGGCGAAAGTGACCAAAGGTTCTCGAGCGACCGAGCCAGAATCGTCGCCTCCAGCTTCTGAACTATCGTGCAGACCAATCTCGCTTGAAGAATGGTGAAGAGATGCTCGCGATTTGTAAGACTGAATAGCTTCCTCGACCATCTTCTTGACTTCCTGCTTTGAGAAACCGAGTAGCGAAACCATTTCCTCCTTTGAGTCTGCCTTGAAGAGGGCAGCGAGCAATTGCCAACTGACAGCTGGTTTGCCTTTGGCTTCTTCGTCTTTAGCTGGTGATGAAGCAGCTTTGACTTTGCTTTCGCAGAATGCAATCAGATCTTTGCCCTCTTTAGCAGTTTCAAGGTTCTTTATTCTCTCAACCAAAGATTGCTCGGAGGCGACGGTCCGCACGGTGATGGTAGATAGAGCTGGTGGTTGTTGACCTGCGCCTTGAGCCGGAGCTTTCTGTTTGGGTTGACGAACGATGACCAGCTTTCCACCGAAACCAAAAGTTGCAGAAACAGGTCTTTTGAGCCATTTCGGGGCTTGCGATAGAGATACAGCAGGATAGCTCTGAGTGTTGAGATTGGTCACGTCAAAAAGATCAGATCCCGTTGGACGTTCAGCTTGGATTTCAGCTTCAGAGCGAGTTGACTGAAGACCTTGAATGCCGATTGTGCCGTCAAAAGAACCGACAGCGACCAAGTCAGGAACTTGAGGACAGATTTGAGCTCGGAAAGACCAATTGGTGCTTCGCGCAAGCTGTCAATCATCAAATTTCTCTATCAGCCCGAATCTCAACGGGTACCATCCGACTGACCTCTCCAATCATTTGTCCGCTCATGGGATTCCAACAGATCGTACGCGAGTCCTTACCACAAGTAATGAGGAGATCGGGATCTTGCGTGCTCCATTCCATGCTCAAAATGCCTTTCTCATGACCCGATAGCGTCTACAATCTGGCTTAACAAAACTGTTGGCCATAAGGAAAGGCAGAACATACCCTTTCTGGCTCTCTAGGATTTCGAAGATCCCACATGAAGACTACCGGCGTCATATCATTCTCTGAAGAGACAGCCAACATGCTCGGCTGAAAAGCTGCTTTAGTTTTTTTTGACAACACAAACGACGACCTCTCTCACCAACTCGGGATGCCAGGCAACACAGCTAGATCCACCTCTGGCCCCAGCAGCGTTCATCCAATTCTGTTGAGGTCCACCTTGACCACCCATTTGCCCTTGAGGTGCAGCGAGTGTGACGAATTCTCTCTTTGTTCTCAGATCCCACACAACAGTGTACCCTGAAGAAGAGGAAGTCGCAAAGATAGATTCATGTTGCGGGTTCCAAGCAAGTGAAGTGATATCTTCCAAATTCCTCGAACGCGTTCCAGGCGAGAAAGGTTTGCCTGGTGTTGCGATATCCCAAATCCAGATCTGTACCAGCAGGGCCATCCTTAGCTTGATATTAAGCTGACGGAGTCATTGCACGCACCTCCCCATTGGAAGCACCTGTAGCTAATACATTTGTTTTTATGGAGTTGAAACCCATTGCGCGAATAGGACTGCTATGCATGTCTTTGTTACTCCATATCAGGGCGCTATGGAGATCATCAGCGCCATCCTAATCAGGGATGTGACTTGACGCACTCTTCGGCTGAAGAATCGTTCATGATTTTGACTGGATCATAGATACCGAGTTCACCATCTTCAAAACCAGCTGCTATAACGCCTTTAGGGAAATCTGGAGCATGCACATAACCCCAAGCTATGCTGGTGAATCTGTGCATGTATTGATCCAATCCTAAGCTTGTGTGAAGCCTAGACGCGCCCTTCAACGCACCTTGCTGCTACTTTAATACAACCTTTAAGTACAGGCTGCTGATTTCCAGTTTGCAACGGGTCCCAAATCTCGAGCTTGCTCTCATTGGAGAAGGACTCGTCTAAAGCGTCTGCGCTTGATCCAGCAGCTAAGAGAGGTGTCTTGAGACCTTCGGCTGCCTTAGGCGACCAGCAGAAAGTGGCAGAGCGTTGAATGCTCGCTCGCATATTTCTCTGTCGAATTCGTCGAAGAGGTATGTGTCAGGTGTGTTATTCGTGCGAGCTAGACCTCGGTATTGGAGCGTGTCAGTCGTTAAAGCAGTCAATGGAGAGCCAGTCAAGCAAGCCTGGTTGATAAAGGTCGACGTGGCTTATAGAGCATCAGAACACGACGCCAAAGTCGCGGTCACATCGGAACTGCTTTCGTTTCTCTATGCTCAGTACAGTCTATGCACTACTCATTGATTCGTCAGAACCATCACTCCCTGATTCAGAACCAGTTTCTGACCCAGAATCAGATGGATCTCCAGTGGTGTCTAAAGTTCTTTCTTCTACTTCAAAGTTGGCCTCCTTCAGACCCTTGACAATATTTGCAGCTGCAGCGTTGGAAGAAGCGATGGCTGCTATCGAAGTCTCGCATTTGAAAAGAGGTAGAAGCCATTTCTTGAGACATGCAACGCAGTCTTCTGCCGTCACGTCCTACAGCAGCACGTCAATAGACATCCGCAATCATCAGAAAGAAGGCGGCTCACGTTTGCCGCTGTCAGCAGCTGCCGACTGTAATTTGCTGGAGTACCACGAAGTGCTTGATTCACGAAACTGATCGAAGCGGCTTTGGACATGTTTGATAGAGCCTGAGCTGTCGCATAAGCCATGCCACTTTTGGCTGCTTCGAGTGATAGCTGGTCGAATTCGACCTGACGATCGAAGCCTTTAGTGAATTTTCACAAAGCATCAAGAATCACTCACTGTTCCGTCTGCCAACTCTTCGACAATCTTCTTAGCCGCAGCCCACGCTAGTACGCTATCTGGACTTCGATAGATCTCAAGTCCCAGCATGCCTTTTTCGGGATCATGGTATAGCGAGCATCCGTAAGCCAGCCCAGCTCCTCGAACTCTTGTCCACAGGAAGCCCTCCTAGTGTCGGAGTCAGATGAAGAATAGGCAAGAGGGAAGAAGAGATCTGACCATTGCATTCAAGGCGCTGAGCACAACTTTTAGCACTGGAAGATCAGGATGATCAAAGCTATCGGGACCCTTCGTTGCATCTGTAGTGCCGAGAAAAACAAACATTAGCGGAAGCTGCTGATTGTCTCTTCGACCTACGATAAGCATAGCTTGATTCCATACTTGCTATCGAGTAGACAACAGCTTTCTTGCTCGGCGAAGTACCTAAACTTGAGGAAAGTTCTTTCGCTAGCGGTATTCTGTCCATCGAAGATGCCTGGTGGGAGGTTAGCTCGATCGAACACAGGAACTGACAAGCATACTTTGAGCTGTGCGAAGTTGTTCAACCACGCCGTTTTAGGGGATTCAAGATTCGCAATATCTCCTGTTACTGAAATGCGCATGCGTTTTGGATCGGTTACTATTGTACTTTAGGTCAACGGGCATATTTTTAGATCGTAAGTTCGCTTACGAGCTTTTCGCAACACCTTGAGATCCTTCACTACCGCTTCTGGTTCTGTTTGCAGTCTATCGGCGACCAAAGGCTCGTTCTCGACCCGAAACAGCAGCTCAGTAGCGGCTCTCAAAGATTTATTGACGTCAGTAGTAAGAGTGTTGAGTGCCGAAACCGCTACAGATCGACCTTCTCTTTTTTGAGCTGGCAGAGCTTGAATAGCTTTCTTGGCCGTGATATTCAAGCGTTCAACGTCGAATTCGGAATTGAAGAGAAGATCACGCAGCCAGCTTATTGCTTGATTATACTTGTCTTTTGCAACCCGAATCTTGATCTCTACATCTTCTGACAGAGAGTTGCCAATGCTGATAGAGTAGGAAACTGTATCGCTATCAAGAGCCTTTATGACTTGTTCATAGGTAAGCCGCGAGCCACCAGATCGCGAAAGAGGTAGAGCGAAGAAGCAGTCAGTGTAAAGGTTGATGAGAGATCGTCTGCAAGCCAAGTATTAGTGCGAAGGAGGAACAGTACTTGAGCTTACTGCGAGGGTGTCAGCTGACTCGCGAACAAGTGCAGAGAAACTGTGACGAAATTGCTAGGCGAGGCACCTATCGAAAATATCAGCATAGAGCGATTTGCGAGCAAGAGAGTAGCTTGCCGTCGAATTGCACAAAGTAAGGCAGGTCTGCAGAATCCTCGTCAATATGTTGTTGAGCCTTGCTTTTGCCCCATCCCTTGTTCGCTCGAGCGCTTTCAACTTCAATCCAGTTGATGGAATCGAAGGAAGGGATTTTGAAGTCTGAAATAACTTTATCCGGTATCGGCACTTTATTTTCTTTTTGAGCGTCTTCGAGCTTTTGCTGTAGCCTCTTCAGACCTTCTTCACCATACTCCTTCTTGATGCTTTCCGTTCTCGCTGCATTTTCGGCTTCGTTCTGTTCTGAAAGCTTCTTCGACGGTATACCGAGTAAAGTGAGAGAAGGAGCGTCAATGATCAGTCTGTAAGGGAAAGAAAACTCTTTCTAAGCTACGAGGATAGCCTTCAAATGAGACTGCCTTACTTCTGTATCACATCGGTCCACTGTTTGCTGGTCCACCCAGACAACTCCCGATATCTCTTTCGATCCTCAATACTATTTTGCAGATCTTTGCCTTCCAGATCACCAAACAAGAAATCATTGATAAGCGTGTCTTGGAAACTATCTGTTGGTCTTGATTCAAGGTTATTGAGCAGTTTTAATTCATCTCTTTCGATAATCATCTTCATCCTGTCCATATCAATTCCGTCCTTGACTACTTTCTTAAGCACTTCTTCCAGCTTATCACCGAAATTCATCAATTGATCAACAGGTACATCACTAGCTTGAATCGATAGCAAATTCGTCAATTGTTCTTCCCCATCAACTGATATATCAGTACAGAGCGGTTCAGGGATTTCGATTAATTCTTTACTGAAGATAGAAACAGCTGAATCCGATAAATATTTGCCCAATAGGTCCAAAGCTTCTCGAGTAGTGAAATCAGCATATGGACCAGCAGCCCAAGTTCGAGAAAATTCTCCAACGCTTTCATCTGATTCGGGGAAATAGACGGTCTCAGTTGTGGATTGACCTGATTTCAGTAAGGGTGCGCCATGATTTGCGGCAGAAGGTGTTTCGATGAACGGTCTCTTGAAATCTGATGGACCTCTTGGACCATGAGATTGGTTGTGTTTGATGAAACGGGGTTCCATTTCTGTTTCGAGTTTCTCTAGAAGCTTGACAGCGTCGATTCGACCAGTCACGAAGACGCAAGTGTTGTAAGGAAGATAAGTCGAGGCGTGATATTGACGGACTGCAAATGCATAAGCGATCATGTAAAGCGATCAGAAAGATGCTTACTTTGATCGTTGTTCAATACCCTAAGGGCTGCCATGAGACCACCAGTCTCACTTCGATAGCCAGAACTTTCAGGATATAGTTTTCGTTGCATTCTGTCACCTCGACGATTTTGCTTAGCTGCAGGTAGCAACATAAGCAATCTCCGACTGACCTGGTGTTCATCAGCATCCATGAAGTGTTTTCAATCCCTTGCATTTCAGAATAAACGACACCTGATTCTTCAGCTTTTCCATTGATATGGAAAACTTCAGTAGTGAAGCCAGTAGGCTTGAGTGTGGGAAAGAAGACGTGATCAAGGAATATGGGAAGTATGTTGAGGAAACCTTCAGATCCAGCTGTCTGAATAGTATAGGCCGTATTTGTAGTCGCAGTCCATGCATTTGTTCCTTCTGCTAATGCCCTGTTGGCTAGTTGATCCAATACACCGAGGTATGGGTAAGATTCGCTACCAAGGAAAATCAAGTGTTCTAGAGTATGAGGTCGTCCAGAATCATCGCAGATCTCGGTAGCAATAGTAGCGTAGAGATCGCATAATGGACCAGGCGTGTCCAGGTGGACTACTCGTAAACCAGATTTCTGGGATGTCCATCGAGTGAGACTCGTGCGATTCTTGTCATCGATATCTGTGGAATCAGAGTACAAAGCAGAGAGATCTACAGGTCCAAAGCTACGCTGAAAGCTGCCTATAGATTCAGGTTTCGACATTGGCGAGTGAGACGACATTCTGCGAGTGGAAGCTCTGGGTATGGTTGAAGCAGAGAATCTAAGACCAAAGGGCATCCAACAGGCCAGAAGCAAGGGTATAAGTGCACAGAGCAAGCTGACACTGAGGTGAATCGTCGATATTGGTTAAGTAATGCAATGCTGCAGTTGAAATGCGTAGCCCAGTCCGAGAACTCAGTTACGACGTAGCCCGACGTGCAAGGTAAGAGCGTGAACAATGTGTACTAGAGAATCAAAAGCTTCTCAATTGCAAAACACCTGTTGCTCTATCGTGTCAAAATGCCATACTTTCCGATCGCTTGAGTTCTCAAACCCCGATACGACAACTCCAGCCCAGCACTTGCGACCCATGAAGCACCAAGACATCCAGCCAAAGAGAAAACCAATACTGCAGATTTAAGTTACAGTAACAGATCAGCACAACCAGAGAACATCGACAAACGTTACTCACCCGCATTGAAAGGGCGGGTCTATCTGTAGCTTTTTTGATACTGGTTGTGTAACACTGCAATGAGCAAAGAACAACCTGAAATAAGAAGACCTCGACATACGCGGGCTCTGGCTCCTGGCTGTAAAGATGACATGAAAATATAAGCATATAGACGTCTGGACATTGGTGCACGAGGACTTACACCACCGAACTTCTTTGGTTCGCATCGTCTTGGGTCAGAAACCAGCAGAGTTCTGTCGTAGCTGATGAGGGTTTTTCTTAGTTCAAGAGCGGTAGCTGCGTCGTGGTATTTGCCAGTGTAGGCAACGACAGCTCTAGCCAAAGCTTGACGGATAGCGTAAATTTGTGAAGTGTGTCCACCTCCAGAAACGCGGACTTTGATATCAACGCCTTCGAAAGGGTTACCTCCTGCGCTGGTTGATGCGGCTCTGATGCAGACAAGGACTGGTTCGTAAACTTTCATGCGAAGAACTTCGGGTTCGACCAAGTTGAGAGGAACACCATTAACTCTGATTAATCCCTTGCCAGCTTTGCAGAAGGCCACAGCCGTAGCGGTTCTCTTTTTGCCAAACTGAGAGAGAGAGAAAAGCGGGTATCATCAGCATAGGTCCAGCTATATGGTCGATAAAATCTCATTCACTGTTTGGACAGATTGTGTGCTGGCCTGCAGATGAGAGTAGCAATATTAGCACTGTGATGCCGTCTAGGTACAGCAGCACTCGCCATGATGGAAAGGTAGGAGTCGACGTCGAGACAAAGCCTTGAAATCGGAAAAAAGTTCGCAAAATGCTATCTTCTCGCAGCTATGACATTGGCCAGAGAGCTCATCACAGAGCAAGGAGACTATATTGGCTTGACTGAGGACGCTCTCAGCGAGCAGTTTTACATTGACAAATGCAGAACCTCTGCTGCTGGTGCCATTTCACTTTTCGCTGGAACTACTCGTGATTCATTTCAAGGTGTCTCTCCCTCTTGCTTTCGCTTCTAGTCCCTGTAGTGATACCCTCTTGCTTCTTATTCTTCTGTCTTTCAGGCAAACAAGTGGTTCGACTTGAATATGAAGCATATGTGCCCAAAGCCATCAAAACTTTGGCTGCTATAGCTTCGGAAGCCAGACAGCTAGCTCTATCTGGAGTCTTCTCTTCTCCTTCTCTTACAGCCAATTTACCAGATGAACCTTCTGAATCAGCTCATCCTAAACAACTCTCTTCTCCATCCGCTCTTTCGATCGGACACTCGTCTACAAGAGCAGCTAATGAGTTGCTGAAGATCGTTATCGTACATCGTCTGGGCGTCGTACCACCAGCGGAAACTTCTATTATTATTGTCGTATCATGCGCACACCGAAGATTGAGCTATGCGGCAAATGAGTGGATACTAGAAGCAGTCAAGAAGAAGGCGGGTCAGTGTCGTGTAGAATGAAGCCTGACTCGAGTTCATATTGATGGAATGGTTCAGAGGTCTGGAAAAGAGAAGTTTACGCGAGCGAAGAAGGTCAAGATGGAGCTTGGAAAGCGAATTTCCCAGTATAATGAAGATGGTATTACAAATGAAGATGCGATACAACGAACACGGAGAGCTAGTATGATCCACCTATATCATAGCGGAAGTATCGTTTTCCTGGTTTGCCAACTTTCTGCCACTGTAGACAACATTCGTGAGTTGCTGGTTCGCGACTCGGACGATTTGCTCACTCCTGTCCTGATCAAAGCTTGTAGCCAGCATCCACCTAGCATGCATACAACAAAAAAGACTTCCGGTGGATTTTGGCCCCAAGGTCTATTCATCCCGGTCACGAACAGCACACAATTATCCCAGAATTATTCTTACCTGGTCGTGCCGTCCACATTGGTGTTCAGCGGTCTATATCCAGGCGTTCCTCTTACTGTCGGCCAATCTTCTTTTATCCCATCCCAATTTCAGCTTCGTTCATCTTCGGATCAATCACCTTACCTGGATTGTTCCAGTGCAGATCCTCAGGTGTTGGATCCTGCTCTTCATCACTCAATATCGAGCCTTGTGTATGAGCCGAATGTTCATCAATCAGATTTCTCTCTTCCCCTCTTAGGCTCAATGATCCAACTAGACTTGACAGAGGTCTAGCAATCGTTTCTGTTCTTGCATGAGCCATAGATTGACAGTAACAAGTTAAGACAGGGTTCGCGGTTTTGCTTCCGGGCAGGCGGACACCGCAGGGAGCCGAACCCATTTGTCGGTTTTGTTCCTTTCCTGCTTCAACCCTAACATTTCTGATCTATATCATCAGTGTATCTACTTCCGAGCATCATGGTGAACAAAAAACATCCTACGTGGGCTTACTTTAACCCTTCCTCTTTGATTCGCTGATAGTCATATCCAGGCCGGTATTCTTCATGAGCCACGGCTCAACGATGATGATGGGCGAAGCATCCAAACCAGCTGAGTTCTGGCGAAGTGTAGGAATCGAAGCCAAAAGAAGGGGAGTGAAAGGTCAGCGTAGAATTAGCCTGGTTCAAGTTCCTATTTAACTTATCCGATGGACACAGGCATTGTTTGGCAAGGCGCACATTGGGAAGTTTCTGGTGAAGGATTCGAAATCGCCGCGAATCCTGGTGTTTGCAAGAAACAGCCTGTCAGTTGGGTTCATCCGAGCAAGGTTGGTCCAGCTTTTCCTTGTTCTCCGTAGGTATTGACGGGCATCAACAGTATCAAGACTTTGAGATAGTCTGCGATCCGAAACTTGCGAAACGAGTACAAGGTCTGCTGCAAGACAGGGGCATTCCCGCTAAGCTGAACGAGAATGTCGAGTGTGAGTATTGTGGCAGTTACAAACTCCCGATATCTTGCTGATGACAATCTGTGCAGGGGTTCACGATGTCTTCTTGGTTCTTCGCTGGATGTTTGGCGATAAAGTAAGTCTGTAAGCATTTCATACTGAGTAAAGTTCAAGTTCATTTTCAGGGACCTTCCCTACCATGTACTTTGATTTCAACGAACGCATACTACGATCCATGGAAGGTGAGCTTTGCGCTCTAAGACAATGGTTCAAACTGATGCACGGGTAGAACATTGATGTCGGAGCTGCTTGTCGACCACTGAGATACGAGAACATCCTGTTGATTGGCACAGGCGGAGTAGTGCACAATCTTTACCGGAATAAATGTATGTGATACTGTCCTTCAACTGATGTATGTTCTGATCACAATCTTACTTAGGGTCAAATGTAGATAATTCGCGAATTGCTTTGTTTTCCGGCTGATGAGCATATAGATCGTACTCTACCGGGATAATTTCGCGCAACAACGAGCGCCAGATGCTTTCGCTTTGGATTTCCGGACTGCAGCAGAGGATGCTTTGACGAAGAATACTGTCAGGCGATCAGACTGGCTGTATAAACTATAGCTGACTCTCATCATCACAGGGTCCTGCTCTTCGTCGAGCAGCTATGCGCCTCATGTCTCATCCACTCTTTAGAGAGGCTCATGGAACAGGTAACGCTCACACATACTCAGCAATCGGCCGAAGCTGATATTGTATAGATGATCACTATGCGCCCATTTTATTTGCTGCTGGTGCAGCTGGATCGGAAGAGGATGTTGGTACCAAGAACTACGCTCCTGCAGAGTGCTGGGAGTTGATCAAGTGAGTTTCAGACACTTTTTGCTGCTGGATGGTGATTGACCAGTCGTTTAGCATGGCGAATACACAGCTGCAGTTCGGCGACTGGGATCCTCAGCAGTAGAAGGTGTAGGATTGCAATGCCAAACGCGGGGTCTCCATATGCCTTTAATCCTGCTCCTTTCATGTATTTGCTCTCGCAGCATAAGTCTACGGACGGCTCATCTCACGGTGCTTTGCTATTGACAATTGCTGTGTGTCTATGTAATTATCAGCATTTTCAGGCTTTCGCTCGTCAAGAGTGTACTACCAGTGTTTGCTTCTTGAGCCTGCGTCATACACCTCTGGATGTCTTCCAGCTCTGGTCCTCCCTTCTGTTGTGCATTCCCTGGCTGCGCCAAGAGCTATCTTCGGCCAGAACATCTTACTAGGCAAGGCTTGAAATAATAGGGCAAGCTCGAAGCTGATTCTGATTGCTTAGACATGCTCGGTCGCACGAGGACGAGAAGCCATTTGGGTGTGATAACTGCGAGAAGCGCTTTACCAGGTCGGTACAGATGTCCTTGTTATAAACATGCACATTGATTGTGCCGGCTCAGGCGCGATGTGCTGGTGCGACATCAGAAGCAACACAACAAAGATGATGTGGACCCATCTGAACGGAGATCTGCGGCATTGAAAAGAGCCAAGCGAGCCTGCAAAGCCTGTGGTACTGCGTGAGTGCATTCTCATCCAGCCTATGATCAGCTGAACCGTGTTCTAGTAAAGTCAAGTGCGACGGCAATCAGCCATGTGCCAGGTGTATCAGCTCGAACAAGCAATGTATGTACAACCAAGTACTCGAAGCAACTCCCTCGAATAAAAAGGCTCGGCTGGACCTGAATCAAAACTCCTATCAGATGATGGACTACGCACCTGATTTACCAGTAGCCAGTACATCAGCAATTCCTATAATGGATGCCAATATTCAATCTTATGCCTATCCCATGTTGCCATCAACGTCTTTCGATGGCTCTGTGCAGCCTAGCCCTCCTTCAATGTACGGTAATGGCTTTTCGAATGATTTCGATATCAACTCTCTCCTATTCGGAAGATCAGAATTGTATGCAAGCAATGCTGCAAGTACGAACAGTAATGACTTCAATTCACCGCAAAATTTCCTCAATGTCGATTGGAACGACTTCTTGACTCAAGCTGCCGATCGTGACATCGCTGCCTGGCCGAAGCAACCTGAAATTTTGACAACCAATCCCTCTCCAGCAGGATTTGCAGCAGACAACGCGCAGCCATTCGTCGAAACTCCCGATACACGCAACGTGGCCTTTGGGTTGGCGGCTGAGCCCGATGGTATTCAACCCATTACCGAATCAAACGATCATGTAGCCGCCAGCAGTCTGCTTGAGCTGAGACGGGAACTGCCTGCATTGCAAGATGGTCTTAGGACTCGAGCACCTTCTCCGACGCCAGAAGAGCAACCAAGACAAGGCTTATGGCCAACGAGCTGGGAGCCAGGTTCAGGCACCTTGGCAGATTACTACAAGTATAAGCATGTTCAAGGTATACAGAACGAGTCAGGTACGAGTCGAGATTCGCAGTCTCTGTCGCGATCCTCAATATGATTTGACAGACAATTACGCTCACCGCAGTGATCTACCCATTTTCAGCGAAGAATCCCGTTTGGCGGTCATTGAACTCCTTCGCTTCGCGGAGTTTACTATGGAGGTCTATCATCGACTATTCGTGACTCTATCTCGGATGTAGGTCACCTTTATCTGGTCAGCCCGAAAACTCTTAAGGTCGAGCAGATCACTTTCAACCTTTCAGCACTTTCTCGATCTCTACTTCGTACATGCGCACCCGTATTTGCCCTTCGTTCGTCTCCTATATCCAAAGATCATGCCTAGTGAGCTGACTTTTCCCACAGTGTCATGTCCCTACGTTCGACACGAAGCGCACGTCTGGCTTTGTAGTCGGTGCTATGCTGGCCCTCGGTGCTCGATATTCACGTCTCAAGGGTTCTGATCCGTTGGCTGATGTTTTGAGCGATATGGTGTCGAAGAGTCTTGGAAACTGCATTACATCAGATCATGTCCTGGCTCGAGACATTCAATTACAACGGGCAGCAATTCTTTGGAGCTTACAGAGATCAAGTGGAAGCCGCAGATTGATGGAGATAACCGAGGTATTACGAGGAACGCACTGCGTTGCTTTGCGACAATTGCACTGTTTTGATGACTCCATCCAAATGCCTCGTCTTGTCTTCGATCAATCGGTGCCGTTGGAGAAGAGATGGAAGACATGGATCGCTTGGGAAGGGAGAAGACGCTCTGGCTTCGCTGCCTTTCTGTCCGATGCGGACTTCACAATCTTTCTCGGTCGGCCTGCTATAGTTCTTCCGTGTGTCCCCACTGCCTGTAATGATATTTTTCTGATAATTCCAGCAGTCAGGATATATCAGCAGTTTTGCCGAGCAGCGACGCCCTGTGGGATGCCAAAACTGCCGAAGAGTGGCATTCATTGTCTCATCTACTCTCTTACGCGGATAGCAAAATCTCGGCATCTTCCATCTTGGATTACACGGCTTCACAAGACATTTTGATTCGACAAGCTCGCACTTCAAGCTTTGGATCAATAGCTCTGGTTCTCATGCTCAACATTGCTTTGTCAGTCCATTTCATCAAACCGGACGTGTCTCATTCTGTTTATCATCAGGTGGTCTTTACGGCAATCTGGACGCTTTTCCAAATCGGTCTGGAAAGTTGTGCGATCGGATATCAAGCAAGCTTTACTGGCACTTGGTTCTGGCGCCAATGAATTCATACCGTATTCTGCAAATGATACGGTCGCTTCAGCTTCCTTCGCCATTGTGAGTTCTCGATACATCGATTGACGCTTTACTGACAGGTCATTAAGCTTTACCATCAAACACATATAGCTCTCAGAATTACTTCAACTGTGATACTCGCAGCTGCTGGGAAAGAAAGTGCAAACGGTGCAAACGCCGCGCGAAAAGAGGTGTGTCCATTGCATCTTGCTCGGCTCATTGCACCTAAAGCAAGTCTAGATCATCAATCTCATGACAGCAGAGCCCGTCGCCGCTCGAGAAGTGGCTCTGCATGCTGCGCAATGCTTTCGCCTTATCCGTGACAAGGGTTCTGAAAACGGCATTGAATGCTTCTGTCTCTTTTTCAGCGCCATGGTTCTCTTTCTTTATTCGCAGCTGCCACGTATCCCTTCAGAGGATGCACTGGACGAAGGGCACTTGCTCAGTATCAATTTGGATTGTGAAAAAGCCTCGTAATCCAATCACTCTATTTGGCTAGCCTTTCGCTGACTGCTTATCAGTGCCTTTGAACTCGATTGGGTCAGCTCAGGATTTGGGGAACCTAAGTTGGCTGGGGCTGTACTTGAGCCGATGTCGGTACTTAGACAAGCAATCGATATCTTCGACGCTCGCACTAGCTGGGTAAGCTTTATCCACTCTGTGGATAATGTGTATTGAGTTACATCGAACAGGGACTCAATGGCAGCCTCTCCAATATTCTGCAAGCTATAGTCAACGAAGGGCAATGACAAGCAGTATCATCAATTGCATGTACACATTAAGAACCTTCACTGTATCACCTGTCCATCTTTCATCTTGTCTACATAGCCAATTTGTCAGATCCGAAAGGACATTGAGCATCTGTAACTTACATCCTGCATCTCCTAGCTCTTTCTGCAAAGAAACCATGAGTATAAGTAATGTCAAGAAAAGATGATGCGTACGCCTTGGATGACCAGAGGCTTACTAGCTTGCAGTATGAAGTAAATTCTTGCCCATCGATCAGTCACATTGTTCCACTGGAGAAAGTAGTCAGCTGTCTTCTTTTAGGCATCCGAGTCGAGACTGACTCCGTGTATAGTTCCTCTCTGGACTACAACATCGCCCTTCTTCATTGGTACTTCCACTCCGTCGTCCAATATCAGATTGCATTCGCCTTCGGTAACGATGCCGAAGTCTAAAGACTGAGTTCGATGAAAGGGAGAAACGCTATTAGCTGATGGAAATGATCAGGTCGGCACAAATACTGTAAATGGATCAGACATACGTGGACAGTCTACGACTCTTAGAATCGTCCCAGCTTCGTTACTGAGCTTGTTTCCAGTTTCGCTTAACGCAAGATCTCGAGTATCTGAGTTATCGTAAGGCATGGAGTCGGTAGTGAAGATGTGAGCGAATCTTGAAGCAAATCAGCAATCAACACCTCGGCTGGGATCTGGATTGATTACCTTGCAGAGGCTCCATCAACTGTTGAGACCGGCTTGGCTTCAATTGTATCGTCTTTCCAGCTGTTAACATATCAGCTAGGGTATCAATGAGTTGGGGAAAACACCCACACAATTGCTTTACCGTTCGCGTCATGACCTGTAAGAACGCGCCGGATTTGAAGAGGGAGATCAGCTGTTGCAGACATTTGGATGACACGTAGTAGATGAGAATAACAGAGCTAGTAGTCTTAAAGCAACAGGAATAAAAGAGGGAGGAGAACAGGAAGAACATTTGAGCAGGATTCGGGCGTGTGGATTGATAACTTAGAACGGTATGAGAGGAAGTGCTCGGTACTGCTACAGCTAAAGATCGAATATCATGATGGCTTGGATTTCAGTACCAGAAGATAGCGATTTCAGCATTCACAATATTCCTTTTGGAGTGATCTCGAGCAGCCAAAACAAGACTGGACGAACAGCTACGCGTATAGGCGACAAAGTCATTGATCTGAAGATCTTGGCCAACAGTGGCTTGCTATCCGACAAAGGAATAGAGGAGGCCTCATTGGAAGCCTTGAAACAAGTTTGTTAAATTTCTTGCATAGTAGGTCCACGCTGACTCGAAGGCTACAGGACTCTTTGGCTGCATTCGCTGGTCTGTCCGCTGCCCAAAGGCGGGCTGTGAGACTGCAGATTCAAGCGACGCTGTCTGGGAAGAAGCCAGACAATTTTCCAGATGATGCGATATTGGATGTCAGCAATGTCAAGATGCAGCTGCCCATGCGAATAGGCGATTACACAGACTTCTGCATTGCCAAATGTCATATGGACAATACTTCGTGAGCCAACTTAGTCGTATTCCTGCTCGTATTCTCATTACATTAACAAAGACGTGCGGTTGGTGACGGTTCAAGCCCAGCCCAAATGCCTTACATGCCCATCGGTAGTTCCTGTTCTGTCAATCTCACGCCTGAGCTCATGACTGCTGCAGGATATCATGGGCGAAGCTCTTCCGTCGTTGTTTCTGGTATTGACTTCAAGAGACCTTGGGGTCAGTTCCGGGTCAAGCCTTCAGATACCGTATGAATACCCTTTACTTTGTATACGCCAATCGCTGACCATTCCTTGCAGCAACCTGTCTTTGAGCCGAGCCGAAAGTTGGATTATGAAGTAGAGCTAGCATGCTTTGTTGCTCGAAACACTGAATTGGGCGAGACTATTGATATCGCTGAAGCTGAAGATGCGATCTTCGGTGTTGTACTCATGAATGGTGATTGCTTCTTTACTTGGCATACTGTTGAAGCTTATTCGGGTTGAATAGATTGGAGTGCTAGAGACATCCAAGTCTTCGAGATGCCACCTCTTGGGCCATTCCAAGGTATTCCTTCCGAGACTCTATAGGTGAGCAAAGCTGATATGATTGCACAGGCAAGAACTTCTGTACCACAATCAGTAGGTGTTGTCCTATCTTCCAATTTTGCGCTGATCGACTTCACTCAGGCCCTTGGGTTGTGACTCTTGATGCGTTACGGCCCTTTCGTGCACCTCTGCCTCCTCGATTACAACCAGAATTCGACTACTTGCACCTGGAGAAAGACGGCGAATCGGTAAACCAATGTCTCGATATCAATCTTTCAGTTGAGATCAAGAGCGCAAGTTTGTCCCTACCTTTGTCCATTGCATTCTTTCTCGTCGTTGATAAATGCTCTTTAGCTTCTACCTTTTCTGTACCAAACATCAATGCCAAAGATTTCTACTGGTCACTCGAACAGCTTTTGGTTCATCAATCCATTTCGGGCTGCCCAGTTGCTGTTGGTGATTTGATTGCAACTGGTACATGTAGTGGACCAAGGGAGGACACGCTCGGCTGTCTTGTCGAATTGAGTCAGGGCGGGAGGAAACCATGGAAGATGGCAAATGGAGAAGAAAGGACCTTCCTTCTTGATGGCAAGTCGAAAGGCTTCACAATCTAAAGCATGGAACTTATTGTCTGTATTTGTGTATGATTACAGGCGACGAAGTTGTTATGAGGGGATATTGTGCGAAGTCTGGTGTGCGTGTAGGGTTTGGTGAATGTGCAGCAAAAGTTTTGCCTGCGGATAAGCGGTAACTTTGTATCCTGTAGTCTGCGAATGCTATCTTCTTCTTCCTCGGAACATTATACACCTGACTCGCGCTTTCATTGGTATCAGGAGATCAACCTCGCCTGAGTGATGGGTGCGATTACGACACAGAATCATAACAATACATTGATGATCAAAGCTAGACTCTCCGGAAGAAGCGATACAATGAATACCCTGTGAAACCAGTGACACTCAAAATGGTCGACAAAACCAAAGCTAGGGAAAGGAAAAGACCCTGGAACAAATATAAATGACGATAAGCTTGCCCAGAGAAATGTGCTTACCTGCAAAAAGAAAACCCGACGTATGATATTGGCATGTGGTTTGAGCTTGATTTGCAGTTTTGACTGAAAGTCGGGCAGCAACACCTTCTGCATTGTAGCCACTTTCCATGAAGCATACGGTGGGAAGATAGCGGAAGCTTCGGAGGAACCAGGCGCATGGACATAGATAGGGCGCTCGAACATACTGGAAGTCCATCGTCCTGACAGTGCTGCCGGTCCTTGAGGAGGATAGACACAGACTGAGACAAGGATCAGACTTGTCTAAGATCTTGATGACTGTGCTTACCTAGTCCGTCCAGAGGGATATCGTTCGAGTACATTACAGCCGGACGCAGTTCAGTTGCAAAGTAATCACTGACGCAAGGTATGAGCTCTATTTTTGTGGAAAGAAATGATCTTACAGCTCCAGCTGGCTGGCGAAGATACTCAGTGTATGACCCAATCTACAACAACAGATGAGCAAGACTCGATAAAGTAGACTGAAACGCACCTTGCAGATGCAATCTTGATGGCTTCTTCCGTACTTGAAAACGACACGACAGGCAAAACGCATCCTTCGATCCGTTGATCCAGCATTCGAGAATCACCAGAAACATTTTCAACCACTGTAGGCGCAGACACATTTCCATCCTGCTCAATTCGACCACAAACTATCTTGGCAGCACCCAAATCACCCAAAGAAACTTTCTGATTGCCTATAGCCACATCTGATCCCGCAGCAGAAAGCTCTTTTGCAGCTTCAACCAAATGTCGAACAAGCTCATCGTGCAGTTCTTCATGAACGCAAACGAAAGACAATGCTCCGAGACTCTGACCACCAAAAGCGCAGAATTTAGCTCGCGCGACGAGCTTAGCGATGCGTTGAAGTTCCGCCGTGGGAGTTGTCTTTGAGACTATGCATAAATTTTGAGCTGAAGGTTTGGCGGTTGCTGGCAGAAGATGGAAAGGAGAATTTGTATCTGCAGCTGATCGGGCAATTTCTCTTCTAAGGTTGAGATCAGTTGAAGTTGCGAGGTAGACATCGAAAGAGTGACACAAAGCAGCCTTCATGGTTGCATCATCTGAACAGAGAATAGGATAGGCGTCTCGATCAAGAAGAGGATAGATATGCCGAGTGATTAGCTCGTGAGTAGCTTTTGCTTCTTTCGGCAGCTGTGAAGCATGAGTCAGGTAAAATACAATATGGAGGAAAGGATTGCGAACCAAAGTAAGAACAACATTGCCCGCCGCAATAGCCGAAGCAAGAGGTGAGATCGTACTTTCCAAAGGTGCTATAGTAGACGATGAGCTGGGCTGTCTAATATCAGACAAACAAGACGAACCTGTCTTGTGACCAATGATTATAAGACTACCATAAGGCGTAAGGATCTTTCCTCCGGTACGATGTTTCGCGACTCTCTCGGCCAAATTTTCGAAATGCGTGTCTTCATACTGCAAACGAAGCTGCTGAAGGACTAAGGAGACTTCCAGGTTTGCTTCGAATTCAGGCTTGCCAGTATCTTGCTGCAGAGCTTTAATGAAACCGGTCTTGTATTCACTCATGATATCTAGAGTAGGTGAATCAGTACCAGGTTTGACTGCAGTCACAGAGCGGACTGTATAAGGTCATAATCTGCCTCTGCCGGTAACGCGGAAATGTTGCGCGACCATCGATTCGGCATTCTCGCAAGTGTTGCAGCGCGCTTTCGACTTGCATTTGGATGGTGCGATTGACAGAGTATTAGCAAAATAGACAAGAAAACCAACAAGGTGAGGAAATGATCCGGAATCTCAGTATCCGATCCCACTTGCCAGTGATGGGTGCCGATTGCCTAGCGCATTCTTATGTTGTAGTCGCGCTTAGCACATTGCTTTAGCACATTGCCAGTATGAGTGAAGTCAAGAATGCAATCCGTACGATAGAGACAGACGAAGAGCATGATATGATCGTCGAAATAAACACAGACATACCATTGTCTGGTGACGGCGGTAAGCAAACCAGCAAAGCCACAAGCAATCACTGATAGAAAAGAACAGGTCCAGGTCTAGCAAGATGCAACGTATACAGACCAAAAGCAACGGAAGCAGGCGCAAAATTTCCGGTCATCTTGGTCAGTTCATCAGAGGGCAGTTCCAAGCATGGTTACTGACTCTCGTTGTCTTAGACTATGGGACCTTGTAAGAGAAGCAAGGATTCGGAAGAGCGTTGAGTCGCTAATCTGTGTAAACAGACGGCAAGGATATTCCTTATGAAGACTTTCACGGCAAGAGCTTCGCAGGTCAGTCGTTCGCAGCTGTTTGAGACACGAATTCTAACTTCTTCTTCGAAAGATGTACGGAAATACGCTCCGGAACAGACTTCTAAGGTGAGAGACATCAGCTCTTAAACATCATATTGAGATGCTCAACATTGTATATCGCAGTGGAGTGCTTGGGAAACCCCTGAACCTACATTCTGGACAAAGCATGGCTACGTTGTTGTTCGCGTTGATGAGCGAGGTCTCGGTCAATCTCCTGTATGTCTCTCAGTTTTTCAGAGACGTACAAGCCTGATTAGTTATTCTCTGTCAAGGGCTTCATGGATACTATGAGCAACTCTACGGCTGCAGATTTCGCTTGCTGTGTCGAATGGGCTTCTGCGCAGTCTTGGTCGACCGGCAAAGTTGGTCTTTTAGGAGTGAGCTATTACGGAGGATCACAATGGAGAGTCGCAGCCCGTCAACCCAAGGGTCTCGCGTGCATAATCCCTTGGGAAGGAATGTAAGTCAGCCTGACAAGCAATCATCTGCTTTAGCTGACCATCGCATTAGGTCGGATTATTATCGCGATAGATGCCGTCAAGGCGGTATCTACTCCAATCAATTCGTAAGTACATATTCCGAGTCAAAACCCTTTCTGAGCATATGGATACCTGTCTTCCAGATCAAGTTCTGGCAAGATCGTCAGGTCCACTCCGCTCAATACGGGTTGCCTGGCAGAGCTGCTCGCAAATGGGGACCAGATACAATTGAAGGAGATCTTACGCCTGAAGAATTAGCAAAGAATCGGACGGATCAAATTACCGATAACGCTGAGAACCGCTTCACGGATGATCCGTACTATGCTTCGAGGGAATATGATAAAGGCAAAATCCAAGTGCCACTACTCAGTGTCGCTAATTGGGTAAGCCGCTGAATTTGCAAGGGGCTTCTCGATCTCACCTGAAGGTAGGGTGGAATTCTTCTTCATCTTCGAGGAAATGTTCTTGGCTATTCAGAAGCTGGCTCTGCTAAGAAATGGCTGTACTTCATCACTGGTCGACATGATCTTCCATTCTACCTTCCCGAGTACGTTGCTTTACAAAAGTCATTTCTGGATGCTTTCCTCAAGGGTGAAGACGACAAGGTGAAGTGTTATCAGGCTATTCCATTCTCTAGACTAATTTCATTGGGACAGGGATGGCTCAAGGGACCGAATGAAGCTGTTCCAGCTATCAATGTTCTGATTCGCAAAGGCACTCCGGGATTCAATACTGTCGAAGCTGATCGTACTTTCAAGACCCGAGAAGCATCAGCGTGGCCTCTTCCAGAAACTCAATATACCAAATACTATCTTTCTTCTGACCTCAAACTTTCTGTATCGCAAGACACTTCAGAAGATAGTCAGCTGGAGTATGAGGCTCTGACTGGTCAACCTTTTAGTTTCTCTACGCCAGCTTTCGAAGAAGAGACGGAAATCACTGGTCATATCACTGCAAACCTAGTGATGGGTGTGAAAGGTAAGCTAAACATATGCAAGCGAGTGTAAGCTGAGTCGCCTGCTTACATAGCTTCGGCTGGAAAAGAAGCACCAAAAGATCTAGACGTTATGGTCACGTTGCGGCACTTCGATAGGGACGATAAGGAAATTTTCTATACCGGTCAGTCTCGCAATGTCTGGAAAGGCTACGATCTAATATGCTTGATAGGTACTGCTGGTGATCCGGTTCCGCTCTGTAAAGGTTTCCTGCGGGCTTCTCTTCGCGCTATCGATACTTCAGATCCTCGTCACCGTGATTATATACCTTTCCGAAAATACGCCAGCACAGACGTCTCTTATCTCGACGCTGAGAAACCTCACGATCTTCTTGTTGAAATCTGGCCTACCTCTGTTGTTGTTGAGCAGGGTAGTCGTATTGTTTTCGAAGTACGCCAGACCTTTTCTTCGATCCGCTGTGACTGAGTCAGCCTGATTAGATCTCGCCTGTCGATACTCAAGGCTGTGGCATCTTCGGTCACAATCATCCTCAGGACCGCTCAACAGAAACCTTTGGAGGTAAGAACATTATCTACTTTGGTCCAAAACACGAAAATTGGGTTTCCTTGCCTATCATCCGCAAGACTGGCAATGCCGAATCCTCCATTGCTGTCGCAAATGGATCAAATCCATTCCGCGTCATCATAGTCGGTGCCGGTCTTGCTGGCTTGGCTGCAGCAATTGCTCTTCGAGGCAAAGGTCGCCAGATTACTGTCCTTGAGTCGAGTCGCATGAAGACAGAGATTGGTGCCGCAATTCATTTGGCACCTAACGCAACCAAGATTTGTGAGCAGTGGGGTTTGGATATCGAGAGTATGTGCTATCTGACACATGGCGTTCTTGATCTCGCTGAGCTTACTGACTTTCTAGCTGCGGCACGAGCTACAGTCTGCAGAGGCTTGAGCGAGATCAGCTCGGATGGTATTACCCGCTTCAAGATGCCCATTGACGCGAAGAAATTTGTTGGCGCTGTGAGTCTCGCCACATGCACTTCGTGCATAGGCTGACCGAGACCACAGCACTGGCTGCTCAATCATCGAGTAGATTTGCACAATGCTTTCCGCGACTTTGCTATAAAGGAAGATCGCGAAGGCCAAGCTGCGAAGATTATTACTGCAGCAAAAGTCGTCTCGGTCGATTGCGAAAAGGGAATAGTCAAGACTGAAGATGGTCAGACATATGAAGCTGATCTCGTTATTGGAGCAGACGGGTAAGTCTTCGCCTCCAATATGTTATACTGGCTTAAAAGTTGTGACAGTATCCATTCGCCTGTTCGAGAAGCTGTTTTAGGGGAAGTCAGAATAGCTCAACCTAGTGGTCATTCGGCATATCGAGCTCTGATTCCGAAAGAGAAGCTGCTAGATATTCCAGAAATTGTTAATGATGTTCTTCAACACGAGAATGGGCATATGAAGATGGTAGTTGATAAAGATAGACGAGTCGTGAGTCAAAACACTCATGAGGTCTTCCATACTAACATATCAGCAGATCTTGTACCCTTGCAGAGAAGCGAACGTTCTGAATGTGTAAGTTTTGAGGCTTTGATATGAACTCACTTGAGGCTGATCACCTTTCAGTGTTGCTATATGTCCTGACAGTGAGTACCTTTTCCGTTTTCCGACTCCGAAAACTGTTCTGAAGCACCTTCAGCTTTGATGCGGGAAGAAGCCTCCCAATCTTGGAATCAGCCCGGTGATGTCGCGGAACTCGTCAAGACCTATTCGAATTTCCCCCAATGGCTACAGACAACATTGTCTAGAGCTGAATCGTGCGGACTGTGGCAGCTGAGAGACCAAGATCGACTTCCGACCTGGGTCAAAGGTCGTACTATATTGATTGGAGACAGTGCCCATGCAATGCTGGTCAGTACTGCCGGTACTAAACCTGTCCTCTGCTAACATATGAATTTTCGTCTACAGCCGCATCAAGGTCAAGGTAGATCGATATCCGAGAGCCTATTCGACTACACTAATGCATTTTCAGGGGCTGGGCAAGGAGTTGAAGATGCAGAGGCATTGCAAGCATTCTTCGAAGGCGTCGACCATGCCATCAGCGCCGAAGAGGTCAACAAACGTTTGCAGCAGGTCTTTGATTGCCGTATCGATCGAGCTTCTACCATTCAGCAATACAGTAGACAGCAAGCTAGACCTCCTAAATCAACAGAGCAAGGTGTAGCCCTGGACAGTGCTCAATTCTCTCAGTATAACTTTGGGTCAGTGAGCTGATTCTTTCATCCGGTGCTGGAAACTGATTCATGGGCCGCAGGTATAAGGGTGCGAAGGAGTGGGTCTCGAGAACCCAGCCTCCTGCAGCTGCTGCATAGTAATGAATACCGCTTATTGTATTACCCAAGGGGTTCATGTAACAAGTCTCTCTGCTTCGCACGAAAGCTAGCGATTCTCGAGCTTCGCCTTATGTCACTTGTCACAGTCAGCCAATCTCGAATCAATGTACTTTGTTCACAGCTTGGCACTCAGAAGTAATTTGATCATGAACAGTTCGAGCTCGCATTTTTTTTGCACGGGTCGACCAAGTCAACGAAGGCCTTCTGTGACTGCGAACTGTTCACGTACAGAGCTTTGCTCTGCGGTCATCTCCTTCTCTATATATCTATGCATGTTGTTGGCTCTACTAGTATTTTTTTTGCTTGCACCTTGCTTTTGTATATATGAACCTCTTGAATGTCTCCGGTTTCGCGAACAAATTGCTGCGATTGAAAGTGTGGGTACACAATGGAGCACATCATGTTGCTCACTTCTCCGGCTGTTGAACATCAGGGTACTTGACACGCTTATGTATTTCTTCGACGTGATTACTGTCTGTGGACCTTGGAGACTCTCGGTGCACGTGCACAAGCTCTGCGTATCAAGCTACTGCTTCCTGTTGGCTTTCAAGTCGGCTTTCTCTGTTTTAGCCTTTTCGCCCGCACGGACCCACCAGGCCTTGAAAGCTTCGGTTGCGTTCTGGCTTTCTCTCATACCAGCGCAAGCGCACACAGTAAAGATGTCACAGCCCGGACATGAAGAATTAGAGAAAGACACTTTCGAGATGGTTTGTCGTCGCGATCTCTGCCTCATGTAGATTCCCCTCATCTTCCTTGATTGCAGCGAGAAGAGCACTCTGGCAACGATCTTTCCCATTCCTTCACAGCTGGGAGTGAGCAGATGGCTACCGTCGCGCCGGTGAGTGTTTCGCCTTCTTGTTCCACCTTTCTGAGTAATGTAGGATATCACGCTCCGCGCTATGCTGGTTACTGCAGCCGCTGGCTTCTATTGGATCGGCATGCTGTACAATCTCATCAGTTTAGCGACCTACAGCAGGAACATCGCTTCAGCTTTAAACGACTCAACTCGTGCGCCTTGGATTTTGAACGCTTTCAATGTTGTCACAATTGTCTTTGCGCCCATTCTCTCATATTGGAGTGATCTTTTTGGTAGAAAATGGATCATCGTTGCCAGTCTGCCACTTGGAGTTGTGGGCGGAATCATTGGATGTCGTGCTACATCTGTAAGCCGCTGATCGGAGCTTTGGTGCAAGACTGACAGCAGCTACAGGTCACTATGGTCATCGTTGCGACATCGTTCCTCGGAATCTCAGGATCTCTATTGGGCGTCGTTACATCAATTCCTTCCGAAGTTCTCCCACATCGATACAGGGCAAGCGGTCAAGCCGTAGTCTCTGCCCTTTCGATAGCAGGCGGAGTGGCAGCTTTGCTAGGCCCCGCAAGCGCTATTCGCAAAGATCCCGTCGATGGCTGGCGAACGATCTTCTATTCCTTGATCGGCATTTGGGGCGTTCTTTGTGTTATTTGGCTAGTAGTCTACAACCCACCTAAAAGGCAAACTTTCCTTACACAAGATCGGCCATCACTTGATTATATTGGATATGTGTTGCTTGCAATTGCCACTGTCCCCTTTCTATTGGGTCTGGTGAGTGGACTCTTAAATAGCCACTCTCATGCATTGATGGAATTTTCCTCCATGATAGACTTGGGGTCAGCATTCAATTCTTGATCTATTGTATCGGCTGACCAGTCATCTAGGTGGTAATGCTTATCCTTGGAAGTCTGCCCATGTTTTGGCCCCCTTGATTGTTGGTCTTGCGCTCTACGTGGTCTTCGGTCTCTATCAGTGGAAAGCAAGGAGCGATGGTCTGTCTCTATGATAGCTCTGTGTTCTAGGCTGATATCAGAACAGGTCTTTTGCATCATGGGCTGTTCAAGAATCGCAATTACCCACTTTGCATCATTGCAATAGCTGTGGAAGGCTTCGTGTATCAATCCTTCAGTTACCTTTATCCGGCAAATGTAGCGACGGTCATTCAACCAGATATTTATCTGGTATGCTCGGTGTACCTTCTTCCAGCAGAGTTCTCACTGCGTACCTCAGGGAAATCAAAGAGTTCTTCCGTTCTATGGCACCTTCTTAGTTTCCTTGTTGATAGCATCCTTCTATGTGGTCAAGACTCGAGATACAGTCGTAAGCCTTTTGTATCCCTTCTACGGTCTTTCCTTGACCTGAGAAATACCTGCAGACGCCAATTCTAGTTGGCTATATCTTCCTCACTGGTGCTCTTATCGGTCTCGCCCTCTCTACACCTTCCACACCTAATCTACATATCGCAATGAATGCTCTTGCAGGATTGGGCTTCGCTCTCCCCTTGTGTTTCCTTACCGTTGTTGCCCAATTTGCTGCACCTGCCGCCCTGATAGGTAAAAAATAACTCTTCCCGTTCACGATTACTCTCGCCAATTCTTCATGATAGGAACATCAACAGCTATAGTCTTGACTTGTCGCAGCTTGGGAGGTGCAGTAAGTTCATGTCCGACCATACTTTGATCCAACTAATGCTCTGCGATTGCTGCAGATTGGAATTGCCGTAACTTCTGCCGTTCAGTCGAGCAAACTTAATCAATACCTTCCTGCGTATATTGCTGCTGGTAAGCCCGAAGTAGCCGTTCACTAAGTTGTCAGCTTACATTACTTTAGCAACTCTGCCTCTTGGTCTCAATCCAGCTCTACTAGGACCGGTCATTGGCGCTGCTGCTTCAGTAAGCTGTCTCAAACATATCAAATCATCACTAAACCTTTTCTCTAGCATGATCCTACTCTTGTAGCACAAGTCAGTCACATTCCTGGCATCACTCCTCAAATTCTTGGAGCCGCCTATGGTGCAGCTGCCGAAGCTTTCTCTAAAAGCTTCAACATGGCCTTTTGGGTTGTTGTGGCTCTGAGTGCCATGGGCGGACTTTGCATCCTTTCCTTGAAGCGAAATCGCGAGCAACTCGAGTGAGTTTCCTCATCTGATCTCTGTAAAGTGATTACTAATCGCTTGAGCAGCTACATCGTTGATGCCCCTATTCAGCCTATACACCATAATAAGGCAAGGAAGGAGCAGGTTTGAGGTGGTGTGTGATGGTTGTTGCTGTAGTATCTTGTACCCTTCTCACTTTTTGGAATTCCATGCGCTGCTGTATTGATGTGTGTATGGCGATCCGCTTTTGCGCGACTGTTATCTTTCACGCTTGAGTCTGACTTCATGTGCTTACGTTATCAAAGTTGTTTCTTTTCCTGAATGACCGACAGTCTCGCCAGAGACCGCCATCTATGGAGAAGCTAGAGAAAGACCTCAAGAGTAAGCTTGCCAAAGCTGATACAGCCAAAGCGCAATGGCTTAAGGTAAACATCATCTGTGAAAGCATTTCTTGAAAATCACTGACTCGTTGTACAAGGCCTCGCATGATCTGGCTTTGGCTCGTGAAGCATTGGAAGATGCACAACGAAAAGCTGCTCTAGAGGCGTTGCCTGGGTTCGTCTACTGTACACGAAGTCTCAGCTAAGATCTCATCTCTGTTTGATAGAGTCGACGAGAATTCTGCTGGTACCAGATTCCCTTATGAAGGTCAATCAGCCGCAAAGTATTCTTCGCATCGGCTAACCCTTTCTCGTACTACACAGTCTGGTCAAACATTTGCTCCAATTGTCGAGGTCTAGAGTTGAAGCAAGTAGGTCTCACACCTCACGAGGAGTGATGTACCAATATACATTGCGCTTCAGCTCGCTCAGGTCAACAAGTAAGACAGCATGCTTCATCAGGATTTGTACTGAGACTACGGTAGGGTTATCTCGAAAATGGCCGTAGCACTTTTATGGACTGATCTCGACGTGAAACTGATTCGAGGACCTGATAAGTGAGTGACTGGAAACCTGGCTGTGCAAATCTGAGCAGTAAGCCTTAGATCTAAACCCAAAACAGGTCTTGCGAAGGTATACTACTGTTCCGTTCGCGATGACGTAGCGCTGAATCGAGGGTCAGACTCTGGCTTCGGTCGCAGAGGCGTTGAATAGTTCGACAGCGCAGCACGTCAAGAGCTTGAAAGCACCGCTTGCGATGCCCAAGGTCTGTCTACAAGACCAATCAATCATCTAAAAGCATGATTTTGATCGGTTGAACAGGCCCCTGAGCGCAAGAACGTTCCGCTGATCATCGGAGCATTGGGAACCAATCCAAAACGTCTTACATCCATCTTCTACACTTGCGATGTAAGACCAGTTACCGATGATCATCAACTTGCGCTGTCACTGGTATTGAACGCCTCAGGTATGTCAAGAATCTCTCAAGCAGTAATAACGCTTGTTCATGTTATGCTGCCTGAAGTAACCCTTACTAGCTTCTCATTTTCTGCGAAATCATTCAACACCAGCGCATGGCAGTTGGCTGCAATCATTATTGAGAGTTTACCCAATCTAACTGCTCTTGAAGTTTCCGAAGACAACTTTTTCAGCGCGCCGTCCTTTCAAATCAGTAAACCATCTGTCTGCCGAGCGATCTCCAGTCTGACCAAGCTCAAGAATTTAACATTGATTATGCTTCCTGTTTCGGATTTGAGTCTTGTCAAAGTCTCGAGCCCGGTCTCGAATTTACAGCTTGCGTTTTTGCAATCTGTGGACAATGTCATCGATGTGGTACATGATTTCGCACCGCAATTTGCTAATGAATTGACCAGTCTGCACCTGGGTCAGTCTGCCACACAGTATCGTGGTTTGTCCTCTAACATCTATGATAGCGTACAATCTGTCGGTCGGAGGCATGAGGAGAACCATGCCTGATTCTACTTTTGTTGTCAGCAATGTACCGACTATTGATGTATACCCGCAATTGGAAGAACTGTTCATTACCATGGACAAACCAAAACAGCCAGAGCCAGAACACGTCAAGCTCTTACCAGCTCTACTTGCATACCTCAAGTTACCTCTTCAACATGTCAAGCGCTTGCATTGTCGCTGTGAACAGATTACGCCTTTGATAGAGGCAATCAGAGCGGATCATTTGCCAATGTTGGAAGAGTTGTTTGTTGGCAAGAACAACATCAATTTCTCTTTGACCACATATGGCAAATTAAAGGATTTCAAGATTACGGAAGAATGGCCGTAAGCCTTTTTGCTTCTTCAGAATCCAGATCATCTGAGTTTGTGAAAACATTGCTAGCTATCATCGATTAACGTCAAACTACAGCTAGAACACGAGCGAGAAACGTCGCAAGAAAAATTCATGGCATGAATATCATTTTTTCCATATATTACTTAGCTCTTTGTACGCGCATACGATACCAAATACACATCAGGCTTCTAATCGAACCCATTCTGTATCCTCTGAATCGTGCACCGGCGCTTGATCTTCCAGCTTGACCGTAGCCAAATCACTGATCATACTGTCTAGACCATTGTCGAAAGTAGCTGCTTCGGATGATGAGATATCCCATGAGTTGGGCAGAGGACCCTTCCAATTGCGATTACGGTGTATATAAGCAAGGAAATTGCGCCATACTGCGTCTCTGCCTAGGATGTCGGGACTAAGAAGGCAATCAGAAAGAAACAACAGGCCCGTGGCAGGAAATACTCACTTGCCAACAATGATAAGAGCAGCTTGAGCTCGCGTAACAGCGACGTTAAATCTGTTAGGTTGGCTCAAGAAGCCCAACGAATGCTTGAGATCGGTATCGATTTGAGCACTTGAACTGCGGACAGTCGATATAATAATGGCTCTTCTCTCTTGTCCTTGGAAGACCTCAACACTCCCAACCTTTATCACCTCTTTCTTCATGCCTAAAGTTTTGCTCTTCAGAAGTAATTGACGGATTTTGCCGACTTGAGCACTGCAGTCGAGAAGCAGTAGACATGAGCGAACAGAGCTTTGGCCAATAAAAAGGTTCTTTACTTGTTTGTAAGGGCTAATTATGCTGTGGCAGTCGAGAAGCATAGACATGAGTGAACGGAGTTGCTGCTGAAGACGGTCTCGACATACCCTAGATCTTCAGCTTTGAGTTTCATCTCTCCGCATAGCTGTTCAACGTAGGCTTTGACTTGAGAAGCTTCCGCAGCATTAAAGAAGGATGGCGAACGAGCTTCGCGCTCGTCCGAGCCAATGACAGAATGGAATAGGATAGGGAATTGAGGGTTCTTCGAGAAGCCTTCCCATCTGAGAAGACTATGAGTCATTGCCAAATCAGCGCAGGGTAGTAGTTCGCCATTGTAGAAGCGCTTGGAAGGAAAGTCGAGGATTTTCTCATGGTTCCGATAGTTCTGAGTCAATTTGAAATAAGTTCTGTTGCGATATTGCGGTCCATATGCTGGATTCTCCATCAATCGAGACAGATAACTCTTGTCCAGACCGAAGGCTTTAGCTATAGGTGAACGAACGATCGGTCCAAGCTAAGCAGAGCATAAGAATACAGACATAAGGAGAAAGCACAAATAGACATACCTGCTTGCGATCTCCGCAGAGCACTTCATGCGTTTGCTCTGTGCCATATTGCAGCGGAATCATGACTTCTGATTCTAGTGCTTGACCAGCCTCGTCGACAACGATGTGTGTAAAGTGCCCAGCTTTTATACCGATGCCTCCAAGAACTGCAGCAGAAATACAGGTTATAACTATAACTCGGAAAGTCTTGATTTTCTCCAAAGAATGGATAGCGAAAGAGCCATATTCACCTATCAAGGTGTTCTCGAGCACGCGAGGAGAAATGTCTTTGGACCTCGAGCGAGAAGGAGCCATTAAGCGGAAGAGATCGGTCTTATTCAAGTCCAGTCGTTGAGTGATTAAATCACATGCAGCATTGGACGGGCATGAGACGAGAATTTTCGCTTGAGGTTGAGTCATCAAGATTTGACGAATTGCTTCTACGGCCACCTGAGTGCTGAAATCAGCACGCCTTCAGGAGAGGAAAGCTATCGGCTGACCATTGTTTTGCCTGTTCCTGGTGGCCCATAAACAATGATAGGAAGCAAAGACTTCTTGTAAACGATCCCAGCTACAGCTCTTCTTTGCGGTTCATTTGTTTCGATATTGCGGTTCCGGAAATTCAAGCGAGTTTGGGAGTCCGATAATTGCTCGCTACGAAGAGCTTCCGTTTCAGAAGGTGTGACAACGGAAAGCTTGAGATCTTTCGAAAGAGCTTGGTGCATTCGTCGCAATGGCAAACGCGAAACGGTGAATTGAACGTCAATGATTGCACCTCTGTACGATATAATCAGAAGATAGCCCGCGAGATGTAGACAGAAGGAGCTTACTTCAGAGGGTTGAAGCCACCATTGAACTTCAAAATGACATCCGTTTGTCGAACCGAATGTACATAGCCTTTCCACCATATCTTCTCATCCCTTTGCTTGGCCAGTATCGCCTCTCCGACAATAACAGAAGGTCTATTCTCCGCTAATCCGAGCACTTCCAGTCTACAAGCAGGTATTTTAGCTCAAATAAAGAGTAAGCAGAAAAGCATAAGAGCGCACGACCATAATCCCAACCCGGCCCTTTCGATCTTCGCATTTTCAATATCATACATCCTCACATCTCTCGCTTGCTGCTCCTCTTCTATCCATAACATTCGATCCATATTATCTCGATAGGATATCCGATCGAAACCACTAGTGAAGTACTTTCTCAACCCTTTGATTTTATCCTTGATGGGTTCTTCCGCTAATCGATTTAGGTCCGCTAGCAATTTTGGTGGGACATTGAACACAATCCAATTGCAGGTGGTTTTTCTCCTTCAACGATATCTTTCTCCGAGGCATAGGTTTCTGGAGCTGGAGCCAATCTAGGTACGTAAGGCGCTGTTGGTCTTAGCGATTCAATTTCTTCTTTGTTGCCAACTTCAGCTTTGACTACTCGCGAAATGGTGAATGGTTGAATTGAGGGGAGTCTGAATTGCAGCTTAACCCGAGTTTCGTAGACTCCTACTGCTGTGCGATCTTGCAATTGGAAGGATACTATCACTCGAGAAGTGCCACGAGGTAAATTATTTGAAGAAGGCATGAAGGAGAAAGGCGCGGTGCAGGTTTTCTGTTTTGATCTCATATCGAAGACAGTGACTTCCACTGATGTCGAATTTCTGTTTTGGGTTGAAATTGCCATTGAGTAAATTCCATCGTCATCTCCTTTTTTGTCGAGCGAATAGTCAATGATATAGAAATCCACTTGTGATGGCGTAACAGTGATTCCATTCTTGTTTTCTTCGCTTGCAGCAATTTCTTTCTGGTATTGAGAGAATCGTATTCTGCGTTGATGATTTGCCGATCGTTCATGAGCAATGCGTCTTGCTTGGGTAGGAAGAAGTATTTTGCATATTTCGCAACCGTTCTCATCAGTCACATTTGGCCTTAGAGCTGCAGGCTTGATATCTTTGTTGACTTCAGATTGCTCTGCAAGCTTTTCCGCATGCCGTCGACCGCTTAGATGCGATTGCAAGCTGTGCCCGCTTCGACAGTCTAGATCGCAAAGAGCACAGTATGTCGGCGTGGTAGCATGCCGATGCCTTTTGCCTGCTAGATGCTGCTGGTACACATGCTGGCTCGTACAAAGCACACCGCAAACATCGCAAGAAAAAGTATGGCCAAGGGGAGGCATCGTCAGAGATTAACACAGCTCTCAAGAGCAGTTCACAGCAGCTGGCCGTTCTGACGCAAATGAAAAAGCGAAAGCTCAAAAGGAAGATGGAACACAGCGTTTCACACTACGAGCTCTCCTTTTCCGTGACCAAAGATACAGCAGCACAGCGAGTACTATATAAATCTGTCTTTCGAGACCGAGTACAGATGGCTAGCAAGAGTGATTGACTTCGCCTCGATATAGCCTTTTGCCGCAAATGGTATCTGTGAAGCTGTATCGAGCAGCCTTCTATGACCTCCTGAATGGATATGGGCAGCTTCTGTGCAGTTCAGAGCTCGGCAGTCTCGCTTCAGCCGAATCGCGCTTGGCGGCTTGAGATCAAGAAGATCAAGAGATTATTTCTTGCCTCTGTACCAACCTCATCGCC
This sequence comes from Kondoa subrosea, assembly GCA_039545335.1. Taxonomy (NCBI): domain Eukaryota; kingdom Fungi; phylum Basidiomycota; class Agaricostilbomycetes; order Agaricostilbales; family Kondoaceae; genus Kondoa; species Kondoa subrosea. Next base: position 157,921 of record BCIN01000009.1, read on the forward strand.
TCTTCTGTGTTTTCGTCGGTGCTCGTCTGTCTGTATACACCACCGCCAACCGGCGCTTCTTGTCTGTGTTGAAGCTAATCCCTACGTTGTCTTCTCCCTTTCGTCAAAACCTCAAGACAAACATGCTACCAGTGGCCCTTCTTTCCCTGCTTTCTGTAGCTTTGGCTGTTCCACTAAATCGACGCTCACTTGAGAAACCAGACTGTCCAGCCCATCCGCTCATCCCTGTTCAAGACTCGGATCTGATCTACACTGTGTCAATTGGTTTCAGGCCCAATTCTTTCCTGGCTTCCTCGATAATCTCTGGTGTAGCTCAAGATATCGCACCACTGTTAGATCCAACTTCGGCTTGCTCAGTACTAATACCAGTACAATTTGTTTGTTGCTGTTACTTGCGAGTTATGATGTGCCAAAATTCTGACATTCCGAGCGATAGAACAATTTCTACCTTGAAGGTTCAACAGCTAGAGAAGATGGTTATATTACAGACGATCAATTCTCAGAAGCTCTAGCTCGACTTAACACAAACTATGCAGTCTTTTCTACTATTCGCTTTGAATTATTGCGGATCAATCGAATACCATTATCAGCTGATGATTGGGCAGCTCAAGAAGTCACTAGCGCTAATGCGGATATGCATCAAGAGATTGGAACAATGATCAAAGGATCAAATGTTGATCAGAGCGAAACCAAGATTATGCATGTGAATATTGTCAGGGATGCAGATGCTTGTGGGTTCACTTATTTACCAGTGGTCAGTCTAGTTATTTGTTCTTGCGGAATATATCACCTTGACGCATTTTGATGACTCTAGGCAACTTGGACTCAGGCTGCTTTAATACGGTCAGTAAGCCTGCAGATAAGTTGAATTCAAACTTATACCGCTTGCGCACTTGACAGGGATGCCGTGACTTTGGATACAAAATGCTTTGACGGCAGTGCCCAATTCCGCAGCAGTAAGTCTAAATACAGCTGTTAAGCCTACAATGATTCTGACACAATATTTCCAGCAACATTCACTCACGAAGCGTAGGCACCAGCATAACTATATTGGCTTTTTCTCTGATTCTCATCTTGCAGTGGACATTGGCTTGGCTTGTTCCACACTTTCGAAGGCGGTTGCATCGGTAATGGCGATTACGTAGCAGATACCCGTGAGTCGTCACTTACACTGTCGAGTCATTGAGCTTACCATGAACGAAACACTAGCACCCGCTGTTGCGCCAAGTGATGATCCTCAAAATCTTTACGACAATTGCAACTTGCCAGCACCGACATCGTCTTGCGGAAGTACTAACGCGACGTGAGTCAATGAACCGTCGAGACGTAGTATCGTCTCCAACAGTTTCTGACTTCACAGGGAGATTCAAATGTCGCTGACGAATTATATGTCCTACTCGATCAATGAATGTCGAACGGAATTCACTCAAGGTCAAGTAGAACGAATGGATGCTGTTCTCAGGTATGTTTAAGCTTGTTCACAAGTAGCAAGGCAGCAACTGATTTTCTGTGTAGTGCGGCAAGAGGCTATACGATATGCTAATAGCAAATCTAATGCTCTCGACTGTGGACAATCTGGCATTTTGCATCCCATTGATATCAAAAGTGTATATTGTAACTCGTTTTTGGCATGATTCTCGTAGCATATTTCCATCAATCTGCATGCTTTACTCACTGCTTTATATGCCCGTCACTATGACCGAGTGATCTTTCAGGTAGCAGCACATCTCGGACTCTTTGTTTGAGTACTTTCAATTCGCCAAATCCCTGTTCGTCATTTCTTAACTAAGCAACTACACCGTGCAGCGATAATAGTGCCAGACAAACCTCTTCGATCTTCCTGTCATATAACAGTTTCCCTTGAACAGCAGGATTCCCTTCGATCCAAATCCAAACTCTCCATCGCCCAGCTGTTTCTGGTGCATTCCGAGGCATAAGCGTTATTGAAGATAAACCTTTTTGTTCGGGCGTATGAGGGAAAGTAAGGAACTGAAAAGCAGGAATCAGACACGGCCGAATCTAGAGAGAGAGTAAATAAAGAAGCGAACAAGTTCGGTTTGAGTCCATCTGATGTAATCTCTTCAGTACAAAGATCGAGAAAGAAGGAAAGGCAAAAAGTGCACACGTTGCCCTATGCAGCCCTACGGTGAATGGCGGATGAATGAGAAAGAAGTAAGGGAAGAGTAGAGGAAAGGCGAACAGCGACATCGATCACAGAACTCTATAACAATACGAGCTCCTTCGTTCTCAGGGTGCGGAATTGAGAAAGTCTCGGGCTTCGTTACATCTTCGGGCTGAAGCTGTCCCGCTGTGGTAGAAGCAGATTCTTGGTCATCCTGCTTGCTCAAGGAGTGCGAAGGCTGAGACGCTGTGTTGTCTGCAGTGAGTCTCAGTCATACATAGATGTACAAACGAATGACCTGGATGCGTTGCAGACAGAGGGGACTGTGTGGACATGCCTGCAGTCTGATAAGAATTGATAAGGATTCTTTCGAATCTACTCCAAGATCATCCAGTCGCTACACCTCTGCTGCTGTCAAAGTGTTGCTCTGGTCTACCTCTTCCATCTGTCTCCACCTCTTCCATCTGTCAGACGGTCTGCGATTGTGAATCAAGTCTGGGAAGTCGAATCAAGGTCGAATTGTGAAGGATTATATAATGGCGGAAGACCCTCCTGTAGATCTATACCTAGAATTGAATTCAGCCTGCGCTGAGTGCGGCTTCGGAATCTCGTCATGGGAAATGCACGAATCTACATCGAAGGACTTCGCAAGCGTTGATATAGAGCTCATGCGCGAGTCCGAAGCTGAAGACGCAAAGGTCACCCGCGTCAATCTGTCTATTAAAGGCTATCAGGTCAGCAATTCGAGTCGAACTGGAAGCGATCAAGTTGATTTGTTGCGCACAGATCGAAGGAGATTCAGAATTCTTCGACTCGCTTGACAACTTATTGAAAGCGTCAAGTGCTAAATTCAAGTCTCGCTACGATACGCTACTCTTTCGAAAGCTCGAGGATGTCGCTCGAGACAGAAGTTGGGGCGAAGAGCAGACGCTATGATGCTCATGGTCCGTCGCTTCTATTTGATTCGAGCGAAAGCCAACATTCCTCAGCTACAGATTACACCTTCGATATGATACTTCGCAATAATACTTTGTTTGAGCGACTCAAGCTGTCAGCCCATCACGTAGCCGTCTGAACTACCCTCAGTCATCGTAATTTCGACACGCACGAACAGCTCATGTGCTCTTGCTCATGTCTCATAGATTCCGAAACATTCAGGGATGAAGGGAATGCAATGACAACAATGTAATATAGACAACAACCCCATAAACGAACGACGAGACACACTTATGCTTATACACCTCCTACATCTTCCTGTACATAAGTCTTGACCAGCAAGCACTTAATCTAATAATCTATGATCTTCCTTTCTTTATACCATTGTAACGACTAGAAGCAAAACGTCAGCTTTATAGATTCCCGTGTTCAGATATGCGTACCCTCGTCAGAGCCTGGAACCGTTGATCTGTCGACCGCACTATCCGCTCAGGACCTCCCATGACCATTCCCACTAGTCCAACATTACTCGAAGCAGTCAATATGAAGGCGTCCGCATGTAAAGCGAGGACCATCAGATCGCGCATCATCACGCGAGTATCTTCTACTCGTTCCTCTACTGGCCATGTTAGGAAATCAGCTTGAACATGACTTCGATAACCATGATTCGGTGCTGGTAAAGTCTTGATTTCGAAATGAGAGCTGAGCTCGTTGTTTCTGAAGAGATCTAAAGCGTCTGGCTCAACTGTCATGAGCGCTATTGTAGGTCTGCAATCCGGACAGCTTGGCGCTGGTAATTGCTGAATCGTTTCCAGCGCAGTTTGAAGGTAGATCGTTGAATTGCCGCTGCGCAAAGCGTATCAGATACATCATGCGGACACATCACGTCTGTTTGACTTACCAGTTATCTTCCTTCGTACATTCGTGCGCGAACTTGTCTCCTCCTCGATAATGTACGCTGCCAACTAGATTAGCATCGTCATTAGCTAGAAGCATCCAGCGCATACCCTATCACATGCCCTCTTGGGTCATCTGAATTCAGGCCAAAGTAGTCTGACTCGCTCTGCACCATTTCATGCATGCCAGCTTTTGGTCGCCAAATGTGTTGGAATGTTTCGTGCAGGGCAAGAAAAGCTGCTTGCTGTCCTAGAGGTACATTCTGATCCCAAGGCAACGGCTGATCCAGATTGAGAGGCGGTAAGTCGATCAGAGCTGGAATATCAATGTAATTCTCGATTATCCACATATCGATTGGTCCGTATCTTGAGTATAATATCAGCTGGAGTTGCAACTCAGACGTTGAGTACTTACTGGCCTCGGCCCATACCTATATGGGGATTCTTGCTGGCATCGGTCCAATCTTGAGCACCAACATTCACTCTACGAATTTGGGTTTCTGGTAAAGGTATACAAGAAGGAACGGGAGGATCGAAGTAGTCGCTGTATTTGCCATAGACCCATTGCGGATGGGAGTCAACAAGAAGTTCGTCTGTACGAATGCTCAGAATCAGTCGTCAGCATAAGCTGCCACACTAACAGCCATTCTGTTTCGCATATAGCGCTGCCCTTGTGTATATACCAAACTCTGAATTGAATCCTCGATGTCCAGCTGAAACAATTATGAGTATTTGGATGCTCTGCACTTGAACGCGAAACTGACAGAAAAGGTATTGAAATGTCTTTTCGCAAGGTGGCAGAAGATCATGTGCTTTGGTGTTCAGCTGAGAAGACCACCATGCAGCTGAGGAGGATTTCGCTACTTCTGTAATGTAGTCTGTTCCTCCTTGATGCACGAATACAGCGAAACCGATTATCGGTATCAGGCAGAGAAGAGCAGCGAAAATGATTCTGCGCGTTCTGGTGATCTTCCGCTGCGCTTGATCGTTTGCTTCCAGTAATAAAGCTCGCAGCTCTTCGGAATCATCAGATGCCCTGGTACTTGTCGACTTCTCCATTGATATCAACGATGGCAAGGTATATGAACAACAAACCGTACAAGAAAGAGAAAGCCAAGTTTGACAGGGTCTGCATCTTGGCTTTGAAAACGTTACAGTCGTTGGAGCAAAGTTCGCGAGCAATAAGACGTGATCAACAGACGCGTCCATCTATCTCATCAACCACGACTCATGGCCATGGCTACTGCAGTAGTAGTGTCCTTATACGCCAGAGATGAGTTTATTTTCATGGAGGGAGTCGAAGACGCGTAATTTCGAAAGATAAACAAATTTCTAGCAGGCGTATCTACCTCATTGCAGGGGTGTACTCGGAGGCATCAGAAGAGACATAAGATCCAAGACAGACGAAGGCGTACCAGCTTTTGAGACGTTGCTCTCCCGCAAGCTCAACTTTGAATATATGCTTTACGCTAAGAATTTCCCGCTGAGCCCCGAATCTTCCTCTGCCCTGACAAATTATGGCATGAAGCTTGGGCCATAGCTAGCAAGATTAGTGTATCTTGACTTTCTCAGCGATTGGCGGGAACTCTGACGAACAAAAGATTTGGAGTGTTAGATCTTGACACAACCTGCCATTTCGCAAACAGAACAACAACAGGATCCTTCTTTTCTTGTCCTTCCATACCTTCTCAACAACAAAGAAGATCACGAAACCAGTTTTCTTGTGTTATAAGAAGCCAACTCACTGCAACTTTGCATTACTCTTCAAACCTTTTCTAGACGCCAATGGATTCTTCTTCCCGCACTCAACGTCTCCAAGCTCTTATAGCATCACTCTTTGTAAAATCGGAAGGGGAAAGGCAAGAACCAGGTCAATCCATGCGGAGATGTACATCAGATTCCTCTTTCACCTCGGTGCAATCAACAGAAGAGGTCCTGCCTGTATACTCTGTGCATGGACCAGCTCTCCAGCAATCATATGAAAAGAGGCAAGGAGAGAAATTGCTTCAAATGGATAGAAGGTTAAATGAAGGTTTGAAGGGATTAGGTTGGTGAGACCATCGATCGATGTCAACAGTCAGTGCTTTCCATAGCAGACTTGTGCGTACGCTGATATGCCTACAGATGGAAATACTGACAAGCAGGACCGAAGAGAAAGCGAAAATCAATCGTGAAGCATGGGAGAGAATGGAATTTGTAAAAGTTGTATACCTTTGCAAAGAGCTGGCTGGTCCACTATTGCTGTTCCATCTCTATACAACCTGGATTCAGCTCAGGAGCATCGATCTTGGAAGGTTCCCCTTTGATAGTGTTTTGAGGCTATGATCGATGGCAAGCAAGTGACATTTCAAATTCTGTTCTTGTCGTTTGACCAACCATCCTCCTGTCCCTCTCTACAACTCTTTCTCTCTTCGCCTTCGCACGATGGTCAACTTCGCTATTGAACCAGAGATCATTCCGATCGTCTTCTCTCCCAGCAACGATAAGAAGTCCATCAGCCCTCATACTCGGCAGCTCTCCACTTCTTCTACTTCGAGCAACACGACAGATGGGTCAGGCGCTTCTTTATCTTGGGAAGAGGTAAAGATTTCCAAACCGATTCGGAATGATCAGAAGAACAAGAAGAAATTGCCAGCCGTTGCTAGTGAGCTCTGCTGTCTTCCTCGTTTGCTAGACCGAAATTGACAGTAACGCTCGCTTGATAGCTCCTTACCGTAAGCTTCTGTTGTATAGGGCTCAATTGAATTTGACAGCTAACATCGCCTCTTGATAGCCACCAAAGCCGCTTTCACGCCAACTAACTTTAATTTCACTTTCTCTTCGCCTAATGACGATAACGGTCCATTATCCAAGTTGAAATCTGCCGTCAAAGCTTTCCGATTCGGTAATGGTGCTAATATCGAGAAGACTGAAAGTGCTTCTTCTGCTACTCCCAAGACCGCTCGTCCGGTCATTAAGATACGTAGATCCACTTATCAAGGCGAAGCCGAACGTCAATTGAATGACCACGAGAAGGAGAAGAGGGTAGAAGATGCTGATTCAGATGAAGAGATGGAGTCTTCCCCTGTAGTTGTTCCAGTCAAATTCGAGAAAAAGTTTGGCCATAATCGATCTGGTAGTCGGGCTTCAGCTACGATTCCATGGAACGATATCGCGACTATTGTTCAGCAGCCGAACAATGTGGTGCGAAGTTCTTACTTGATGAGAGGGGACGAGGATGAGAAGACAAATTGAGAGGAGGTGTGAGGGAAGGCCAATGCGAGTTGCTCCGCACCGCAAAATAGACAATTGACTATAGCATCGTTCCAGTGTATAGATATAGGCGTATCCAGTGATTGTACTTCTTTCACTCTTGTTACAGGAAAGAAGGTTTCTGCAGTCGACCAGTGAGGGAGCCAAGACCTCTCGTGAGAGTTGTTGATCCAGCAGGTTTAGGTGGATTTGCATCGACTTTAGGCTTGCGCATGTAAGAGAAGAAAGCGCCAGCGACGAGACTAAAGCCGCCCCAAAGAGCTCCTTGTAGTAGAGGGGAAATGACTGGATAGTAGCTCTGTAGTCTGATCCACTCTTGCAGACTAGGTGAACGGACCTTGGTCTCTAATGGTAATCCAGATCACATTTCTCCATTGTATATCCAATTGATGAGCAGCAAAGACATCATTTGTAGGCACAGGCTGAACCATAGCGAGAGTATCGACTTGAGCTACTTTGCCTTGAGTTTTCGGTTCTTCGAAAACCTCTGCGTCTTTGGGTGTGATGAATGGCTTGAGCGAGAGTAAGAATGATTGCTGTAACATTGTTATTCAGTGTGGGTAACAGCGTCGCATGCTAGAGCTTTGCTCACCTCGAAACGAAGATCAGGAATTGGCAAGTTTGGTACTCGTCTCTGTGGATGGACAGAGCGATCTGGATCTAAGTCATGTGTAGCTTGACCGGTCCGTTTGTCTTTGTTCCGAGCGAGCCAAGGCAGATGCGATTCATCAAGCGAAGTCATTGTTGAATGCTAACAACACAGCGCATTATATATATGTATATTAAGGAGTATCTAGTCTATCACATTGTTATGCAGAGATGTCCTTTAAACTGGTGTAAGAACTCTTGGGTATGTTTGCGCGATGACGGCGAAAAGTCGAGGATCTGCCGCAGGTTGTCAGAAACCAATATCTATGACGGAGAACGTGACTCACCCTTCTCTGCCAATGCTTGTGGCTCTTCTGCCAGAGCAACAAATAGAGTGCTGCATCCGGCTGATAGAGCACCATTACCAAGTGTATTGGCGATGAACAGTCTAAGGAAACGATGAGACCTGTTCGAGGGAAGTACAAATCTGACATACCCGATAGAGAAGGCATATAGCAGAACGATGGCATATGTAGATGATCCTTGAGGCGCGAAGCTAAAGATACAGCTCAATATCGATTCGAAGACATGGAGGACAATACTCACGCCGGTTCGACCAATCTGAGGTATAAGAACGCAAAGAGACAGCACAAAGCTCCAACAACAATCGACCCTATTTGAAAGAATCAGTGTTTTGATCCAGATTCAACACAATCAGGCATACCAAATGTCCAAACTGTGCTGACGAGCGAATCGTTAACTAAAGCATCAATACCTCTGCTCTTCAGCAAGTTCCAAGCGCTTCTAGCTGCTTCAATGTATTTCTTGCCAAAGAGAGCGATCTCTATGTACGCATATCTGCTCTCGTTTCTCAATTGCTTTTCCTTCGCCCAAGGCAGGAAAAAGTACCCACCTATTGAAGTATTCGACCAAACCGGTAATACAGCCAAGGCAGCATTCAGCAACGCAGGTACATCTGTAGACGAAAAAGAGCGAAGACATCAATAATGCTATGCAATACATGTGCAAGAAAATTGACTAACGCAAATGCAATCATATCTCCATCAGATCTAGCTTCTTGCTTCAAAATGTTGAGACCAGCTCGCATGAGATCTAGTACCGCGACGATGAGAGAACCAAAGCAGATTGAACCGAAAGAATAAGTGATGGATCGCTTGAAGCTCGAGAAGGCATGTCCAGATTTAGATGGAGCCAGTGCGAAATACCATTGCCCATAGATTCCAGCTTCGGTGGTCAGCAGAATGTTTGTCAGAACCTGCAGTAATGTTAAAGTTATAATAAAGTCAGAGTATGTTGGACAATTTGCAATAATACGTACTTGACTTGTCCAGTAGAAAGAGAACATCAAGAAAATGACTATAGCAATGAGCGCCCCTTGACTAGCTCCAGATCCGGTAGTGTTAGCTCCAGCAGCTTGCGGATCCCAGCGTTGATAAGAAGCGGCCTATCAGAAAAGCTGAACATGAGCAAAGTCTTCCGCTGAATAACTTTCGTAACATACCAAGGTAAAACTCCACCAGACTGAATAGATAGATTGGACGACCGTGAACAGAATAGCAACGACATATGTCGAAGGATAGCGCTTTGAGACGTCCATTATTGTTTGCAACAGAGCCTAATTAGGCGAAAACAGCAGTCAGATGCTTGATCCACTTCACAGCATCAAGACGGATTACCTTGGTAAACGGTATCCTTCGCCTCATGAATGGATATGCAAGTATCGAGATCACCGCAAAGATAGTGAATACGATCGCAGTTGAGTAGGACTTGGTATACCTGAGTTCAAAAAGACGGGCGAAATAAATTCAGCTTTACCATTTGGCAGACAAAAACAAGCAAAAGGACCGACCATGCATACGCCGCGAAACCGACGTTGATTACAACAGAGAGGAAGAGCGTAATTTCAATGATGATCTTCGTGAACGCCCTGACCATGATTAAGTAGAAGATTGATAGAACCAAAGCAGCAGCCGCAATCAAAGCCAACAAGTACGCAACGCTTCGATCAATAGTCACAGAACTTCCTTCACCGCCCAACCCGCCAGATCTCTCGCTTCCAGTTTCCGCCAAAGCTCTCAAAGAAATCACACTGAGTGCAATGAAAGCACCGAATTGAGCGTAGAAGAGAATAGCAAAGATCAAGTCGTTCCATTTTGGCTTGACTGGATCGAACTTGTCTTGTCTGTAAGCTTCCTCCTTGTTTGGCATAGGTGCCATAGGTTGTTGAGCAGCATATGGTGCAGGCGCATTCATAGCATAGCCATTAGTGCCCTGCTGTTGAGGATAGGGCTGGTTTTGCATTTGGTTGTAACCTTGATTGCCCTGGAATGCAGGAGATGGACCACCTTGATAGCCATTATTAGGCGGATAGTAAGGCTGTTGAGCCATGCTGCACGGCCAAAAATTGGTAGCAAAGTCGTAGGTCGGGAACAAGAAATAGAATTTGTTGTTGTTTCTGTGAGGATCGGCGGTCACGGGATCGCAATTAGCTGATAAAGTTTGCAGAGTCGGGAGCTCAAACTGGAAAGGCTCTTGAGGGCACAGTAGGAGAAAAGAGAGCAAAATTGTACTTGGTCTGATGTAAATCAGCCCTTCGGAGACTCGGTAACGGAAAGTACAATACATAGGCGCTAGAACGGCTGACTAAGCGCTGTATGCCTATTATAGGACTGTACAGTATTCAGCTCTTCTTAGTTCGTATAGTGAGATGCTGAATATAGAATTGGCATGTGATGATCCAAACTTTATGGACTTCTGTCATCTTCCCGCGTCAACTGCTTCTCAGCTAATCTCTTGAAGAAGTTCATGGCATCCCTCTCGTCTGCTGCCAAACGATGGACCAATTCGTAATCCTTCCAAGCAATATCCATCTTGTGTAGCTGTCGTTCTTTGTCTGCTGTGCCGGATCTTGGGTCAATACGGGTATCCAACTTGCGCTTGAGATCTTGTAAGAGTCCTCCAGCGACCATAGTACATCCATATCGTAGTTTAGCAATCTGTCCTCCCCTGTCAGACCGACGGAATTGAACGAAAAATGTGAATGCACGCACATTCGTGTAATCCTCCAGCAGATCTAGGTGAATACCCGAAGCACCGCCTTTGAATGTTTCCACATCACTGAGGACTAGAGCCTGGTTGTAAAGATACCCGAGCGCGGCTAAAGAAGCAGAAAGACTTGCCGACGATGAAGAAGAATTTTCACTTTTGAGAGGTAGAAGGAAAGGCAACGACTTGATGGATGGAAATGATTTCCAGTCAGGTCGAAAAGAAAGCCATGGTTTATTACGAAGATTGAGCGTAGCTTGAGAAAGTTTCAGTTGGCGAGGTAGACGGAATGTATCGACCCAATCGAGCATGGCGAAGTAGATTCTGTACTTCGTATCAGTCCCTTTGAACGAACACAGATGAGAGAAAATACATACTTACTTCGGATCCCATGATGGTGCAGTAGGAGTGCACGAAATCAGCTTGGAGGCTTCTTCAAAATATTGTCTTGCAGCTGCTGGGTCTGTGCACAGCTTGCGTGCCAACTTGACTCGAGCTACATCGAATCCAGCTCGAGCGACTAAAGCTTCTCCTCCTGTTCCGGTCTTCAGAGTAATTCCGCATCGACTATTGATTCGCGCAATCAGCTGCGGTAGCATCCCAGGCTGATTATAGCCAAAGACATTCCGTCGTAATCTGATGACGCTCGTAAAGTCGGTCAAATACTGCAAAAGTTCAGGTGTTGCGGTCTTCTTGAATCGCTCCAGGCTGTCATCTGCTAAAGTGTTGTCGTCTGCAGGCCAGGTCAACATGACTGACACACAGTCTCAGAGATGAGACTGACCATAAAGGAAGCGCAGGCACTCTACTTCTGCATGACCAGCTTGACTGACGCTATGAATACTATAGCCCGACAAGTTTGGCAGATTTTTACGTCGCGGCATGTAAACTAATCTTTCCCGAGAAGGCATCGTGTAGGTCCAATGGGGAAGATTGGGCCAGGTACCATCGAGCTTGAAAGATTGGACAAATTGGATGATCGCTAGCATATATCTAGGCCATATGTCAGAAATCACTGACATAATTTCGTCGATATTACTAACCGCCAATCGTATTCCAATGGTACTAGTTTCGAAGAAGATACAATACTGCTATCGCTTGACGAGCTACGCGAGTCATGTTTAGGTGGTCTCCTGCTTCGCTCGTGACTTCGCTTGTTTGGCGCTTCAGGAGAAGCATCGCGCTGACGTTTGAGTGGTTTAGAGGAAGCAGAGGCTTCTGAGATGGGCTCTTTTGAAGTGAATGATTCAGCTGTGATCCGTCGTATTGGAGGATAAGGTGCTTTCCGCGGTATGTCTCTCTGATAAGGATCTCTGTGCAAGATAATCAGCAGCTGTACCGAGACTGTGAATGAAGCATACGCGACAGTCGTGCAATAATTGTGGAGGTGATCAGTCATCTATACGCCAAAAAGAAAATTAGATTAGTCTTCAGTCTGGGCGAGATATCTCACATAGCGATCCTTCCCTTCTGGACTGGTCAGGCTGACTACCTCGTCCGAATCGATCAAGTCGACTCGGAACGCAGCATCATACCATCTATCGAAAATCAATCAAAGCTCGAGTCACATTATTAAAATGCATGCTCACTTGATGTCTACCAGCTCGGTAATGATACGATAAACTTGCACGAATGCACTCTTCAAGCCAAGAACCGTATCGTCTTGCAATACAACAGCGCTGGGTTCACCGCTTTGTTGGCCGCCAGACATTTCGATGAACGCAGCATGAATAGGTTCTTTCTTGACCAGATACTTGAGCTGCTCAAACTGTGCATCATCAAAAGGATTTGAGAGATACAGCAGAGCAAGTAATTCTCTCCACAACGTACGAGCTGTTCCTTGAAACTCGCTATTTGACTTTCCCCGACGGATCGGTCTTTCGACCAGATAGGACGAGGAAAAGTAACAGGATAGTTACAGTACCCATTAGACTCTTCATCACCATCTTCCGTCAGCGGTTTTTGAGTCGAAGGATGAGGTGTTCTATCAAGAACAGGTGAAGAGGAGGAAGAAGAAGAAGACCGAGATTCGCGTTTCGCTACAATTTCTGGACTAGAGGAACGACTAGAGGAAGTGTCGGACAGCATTTCGATCACTTCGTTTTGAGGTTTTGTAGGCGAGACACGAGTTGGCTCTGGCAATGCCGCAGGAGTCGGATCATAGCGAGCAACCAGTTCAGCAACTACAGTCACCCATTAGCTTGGATGCATTTGCACTCCTTGTAAACAGTGTCCGCCTACCGAGTTGGTCTACATAAGCATTTGTTTTCGCCTTGCTCGCGAGCACATTTGCTGCAGAACAGTCAATTGGATAGCTTATGTCGAGACTCATGCTTGATCAGATGCAGGGGAATCGTGTAATCCAGGGTATCAACGCTAAAGGTATTGGTTTGGGAGCAACTTCCGATATTACATAATCTAGCAAGAAAGAAGAGGAATTGCCGCGCGCATGCGAGGCTCTATAAATGCAAGTATTTGACAGTCGACAAAGTACATCAAGCACCTCAGCTCATCTCATTTGCGTTCTATCGACTCCCATCAATTGAAGCAGGATTTGATGCGGCCCCTAGAAATTATTGGATGAGCACTACTGTCTCCCCAATGAAGTCCCAACAACTTACTTTCATGATACCCCAGCACAAAGGCTTGATCAGATACGCAGTATAGGCAATTACAGGTGCAATGGCACTTTTGTCAGGCATTTGCCCAATATTTCGCGGTCTGCCAGCAGACTGAAGTGCCATCTGAGCGATATCCTGTCGCATGAAAATAATGAACGTACCAGCATGCGTTCGATGTAGTCAACAGCTTCTTGTTTGGCTCTGGCGGCATCGATCTGGTATTCCGATGTATTGGCCACAGTAAAGGATCTAGCATCGCCAGCCAGATCCCGTTTGCCTTCCGTCAGAAATCCGTATGCCCACAACTGAATGTCAAAGACATCAGTACTTCAGACCGCAGCAGGAGTTTTCAAAAAGCTCACGACTAAGACTGTGACATAGCATATCCAAGGGGTTGTTGGAGCTCGCTTCAGTCGTTCATCGTCTGCCCAGGAGAATACATGATGGAGCAATTCTGTTACTACAAGTCAGAACCAGCACCGCGATTTCCATAAACCACACACCTAGAGCATTCCAAATAGCAACCTCACTGTCGGCTGTCTGAGCCCATTGAGAGAGTACTCGATGCGCAACGATTCGTTCTCCTTGATGAATGGCTCTGCCGCTGACTCGTTGTGCACCAGCTAGAGCTCGAACTTGTTCCGTATCGGTAAGAAGTAAGATGGTGCCAAAGAAAGCATAAGGTTCGTAAGCCCAGAAGTAGCTCATGTCTCTTGCTCGAAGTGAAGCTTGCTGATTGAAATCTCGCCTACAAGGTAAGCTTAGCAATAGGTCAGCCAAAACTTCCAGAAAGTACTTACCAGACATTGAAAGCCAGCGCTAGACTATCTTTCCAGCCATAGATACGATTGTCAGAGGCCACTAAGAGATTTCGTGAGATCAATGATCTCGATTGACATTGAAACTCACTCGATAAGTCTCCTAGATCCCGGAACTTGAGTGTCCAGCTGACTGAGATCAAACCGTTGAGCAATATCAAAGCTCTGAAGTCAGACGTCTCTTGTTTGAGCGGTTTGCCTTCAGCTAATTCAGTCAAAGCAGACTTGAACGAAATCTTGGTCGTCTCGTTGCCATCATGTGCCAAAGCCCAAGTTTCTGGTGTAGCTGCTCTCCAAGTCGCTTTGACGCATGGCAGATCAATCTTCATGTCATATCTGCACGGGCATTGTCAATAAAGACTAAGGTCTAAAAGCAAAACCTACACTTGGATAATAAGACCATGCCGAAACAAGGCAGAGTTCTCAGTATCAACCATGAAGTACATCCAACCTAGACGTCTCCGTTCTTCATACTGCGCCCATTGCATCCAGCCTGTGCGATCGCGCGAAAAGGTTTCCTGGTGTATTGGGTCTTTGTTAAGCAGACCAGCATATCGTGCCCTGCAATTAGGTGTCAGTAGTAGTCCTATCTTCGCCTAGTATGCGTGACGTACATGATTGCGGCAGGACTATGGAAGATTTGGGCAACATCGTGCGACATCGGCGAAGCGAAATGTCGACCTAGAGTTATGCCTTAGAACTGTAATAGAAGACTGGAACCATAACCTTACCAAAGTAATTGATCAGGAGCAAAGCTTGTAGAAGGTATAAGTCTGCTCGAGGATTCTTCTCTGTGATCTCAAACATCATTGTGCGCATATTTCGATGAAGGCTGTATCAGAATATGAGTAACAATGAAACAGCTCGACAGGTTTTTACTCACGGTAACACTATTTGATAACCTTCATTCTCTTCAGAGAAGGTGGTTCCGACAAAGACTAGTGATAAGAGTAGCAACGGATGAGGACCTCCTGGACGCGATAAAAGTGTCGGACGATGTAAGAAAGGATAAATAGGATCCATATGCTTGAAATATAGCTCGACGTAATGATTCAGATCATCAACCGAAAGACTGTCAAATTTGTGGTTCGGTACGGACGCAAATATCTGAATCATGGCTTGACGCTTCAAGGGATCGATGATGGACTGAGGAGGCGGAGGAGACTGAATAGGTGACGTAAGAAATGGCGGAGAAACAGTACTCGACGAAGCCATAGCGTCAGATTGCATGTAATCTGTAGCAAAAGATTGGTTTGGGTAAGATGCCAAAGGTTGATCAGAATTAGGATAGCTTGCATTGGCAAAGGTGATAGGTTGGTACTGATGCGAATAATTGTTGTTCGGTTGACCTTTGTTTGCGTCCTCAGCTATATGAGCCAGAGCCATCAAGGATCCAGAGGACATTGGTCTCTCGTAAGTGTTGCTAGGGTCGACAAAGGTGTCAGTTGGTTTTTCTAGTTCTGGTGGAACGGATTTGAAGATCCAAGAAAAGAGGTCATTGATGTTGCAATCGTCCATTGCTTCCGTTCCGTAGCCATTTGTGGCCTCTGAGTGTACGGGGGAAGTCATAGACATCATATCTGAAGGGGGCATTGGCAATTCATATGACGAGTAAAAGGGCTGCTGTTGCTGCATGGAGGGTTGCTGCATAGTTTGCTGTTGCTGCTGACGTTGCTGTTGCTGTAGCATTGGCGAAGGTAATGAGTGCTGTTGGCCGGCCTGTTGCTGCATAGGCATTTGCTGCATGGAGTACTGATTCAACGGAGGCAAAAATTGGGACGATAATGGAGAAAGCCCGATACCGGGATGCGCTAAGCGTGAGCCAGATGGTTGAGGAGGCATAGGCGGAAGAAGAGAATAATTTTGCAGCTGATGGGCTGAAGTCGAAGCATAGCTTTGTATTGGCTCTGATGGTACGGGAGCTTCTGGCGACGCTACTGGTGCAGGCGACTTGGCTTTGCGCTTGCGCTTCTTTACCGAGGTATCTGCTGGTGAACCCGCTTGCTCTTCAGCTGCCTCCCTCTCTTCTGCGGGTTTATGCCGAAAGATGTGTTCTGTGAATAGGGGGTTAAATAATCATACGAGCCGACAGAATGGGCATACTTTGGCAGACATCAGCCCGAGCGAAGGTCCGGTGGCATATATGACATTCGTGAGGATGCTTCTCAGCATGGTTTAACTGATGTCTTGTCAAGTACTGTAGATTCGAGTGAGCTACTGTACTAAAAAGATTGATAGACATGCTCACGTCGTGTCTCTTGAAGCGCTTGGTACAACCTGTACAATTACTTAACTCACAAAGTCCGACGAAAAGGCTGATCAGGCTAACCAGGAAAATCGCACGCAAAGATCTTGGCGCTGCTGTCCGAGGTGCTTGCTGCAGCTGGACTGTTGGACATCAACCTTCGTTTGATCCTTTACGCAGAACACCTTGAAAATTAAAGTTTCGACAATTTATCAAGCTCTGGCGGCTTTCGAGCGGAAGGTGGTATTCCGCTGGTGATGAGCAAGCTGCGACAGAAAAGATCGTTCAAAGCGTTCTGCAAGGCAGCGAGGGGGTATTGGTAGCAGGACAAGATAAGGTTGGTTGTAACAGTGATCGACATAAGGGGCTGTGCTTTCGTAGCTGTCCATTTTCATTGAAAAGGGAGTGCAATCACATACGAAGCTAGCTATCAAAGCGCTGCTACAGATCTGCCAACAGCCCACCAACCCACTCAACCTTAGCATGTTCAGACTTATCCGGTATTACTAAGCTCTTCCTTGCCGTCGCATCTTCCTGTACCATACCTCATTATACCTGTTGCTCGACCGCTGGTCGTCAGGACGATTCAAAGCCAGGCAATAGCGTTGAGAGATCTACAGAAATCATACCGGGTCTCGTTCAGTATTGTGCCATTATGCGAGTGCAACAGCGGAGCAAGCGATCAATCATAGATGGCCTGCATCAGCCGGCAAGACCGTCATTTTGCTTCCACCAGCATTGGCTTCAGACAGCCAAGCAACAGCAAAATCAAGAACAGGCAGGATCACGGTCGAAGTTCATCGGCAGTCAGAGATTTCGGTGGTGAGACATACTGAAGACTTTTCAGTCCTTCGAGAGGTCGCATGCCAGTCGACATCGTAGAGTAGAGGGAAATAGTACTGGGTGCAGATGAATAGCCCTTGTCTAAGAGATAAAACAGAGAAAGCGGTCCACGAGATAGTAGCAACATGACAGCAGGGTAGCAGTAGTCCTTTGGAGTATTGACCATCCCAAAGGTTCACTGATTACGCCGGAACTCAAACAGATTTGGATCGCATTGCTCTGGCCAATCCTGCTCTTATTGGCTGTCCCTCCGCTTGATATAGCATAGAATATGAACCAGGTATCTCTGCATGTGGTACCATAAGCTCAGATGAATATTCTGTCGACGGGGTGCTTGTTGCAGGACAAGAAAATTATGCAGTTTGCTCTCGCAACATGACTTCACTCCGGCCTGGACTGAGTCTATCTCAATCTGGTACGATTGACACCAATCCCTAGACGACAGTGACTGATAGAAAGTGCTGCATCAGTCTTGTCTCGTTGCGATGGTTCGGCAAAATTTACTTTTGGCTCGACTTCTGTACTGGCTTCCCTTACTGGTCCATTAGAAGTGCGAATAAGGGATGAGCTGTTAGATCAAGCGACTTTACAAGTTTCTTCTCTCCCTTTAAGAGGTTTACCTTCGCCTTCAAACAAAGCTCTAGCTTACAGTATCAAACTCATCTTATCTTCTTTGCTTGATCTAAGAAAACATCCTCGATCTCTTTTGCAATTAACTCTTCAAACTTTATCTTCCCCTTCAATGAAATATTCCAAACCATTTCGAACATTCACCGGATTTGAAGAAGAAGAGCAGGAAGAAGAATCAGACAGGGATGAAAGGTCGTGCGTTGAGTTCGCTGCTGCAATGAATGCGAGTATGGTTGCTTGTTTGGATGCTGGATTGGATATGCGCGGTGTTGCTGTAGCAGTAGGAATCGCTTTCGTCAAAGATCAAGGATTGGTACTGGACCCTAGTCCGGAAGTTGAAGCGAAAGCTCAAGTTTGCTTTGTGTTGGCTTTCTCTTTTGGTTTGGATGTGGGTGAAAAACAAGGTGCAATGGTTTGGTGTGAGACTTTAGGTACTGGAAAGAGTTCAGAATGGGATGAACAGGTCGTGAGTGTTTCCTGAACTAATGTAGAGCCGATGTTGATGTCTAGATAAAGCTGCGTGACGCAATTGATCTGGGAAGAATAGCTGCCCAATCAGTTCTGGCTTTTGTACGGCAATCTATTAAAAGCAAGTATGAAAAGCATATGGTCAAAGAAGAAGACGAAGATGCAACGATGGACGTGTAGTGAAGCTATCAAGATGGATCAAGCCATAGCCTCACTCGCTTGTCCATATTGTCAGCAAATATCGCGAAGAGGGCCTGCACCTCGTCATACTGCAGCGGAGAGACTTGACTCAGTATCACACTTGCGAGTCCAATTAGGAAGATCTGCAAGCTCTTGTCCTGATACTTTTTCGAAGATTTCGCTCGTCTGCACGATTGGACGTCCAACTAGAGCTCCTATACTCTGTTAAATCAGGACACAGTACACTACAGTGCCGCTCTGTAGGACAGGCTTCTTTCTGCTATTCTTCTTTCTCGCAATGCCAGAATTTCGACTTCAAAACACCTGGTCGGCAAAGGCAGACAAGTATTGTACACAGAGGAAGATGACTAGAGATGCTGCTCAATTGAAGATTGTCGAAGCCCAGGGAGGATTGCAATCGTAGGACGGGATGCGAGGAAGGACCCCAGCATCTTACCTTACGTAAGCTGTTTACTTTCGCAAACACGTAATGCATTTTTCTGTTCGATAATGCTGTTGCCAAGAGTAGTGGCTAACACTGTCACTGCGGCAGAAAGTGGATATCGAATATATTCTGCAGCTCCCTTTCCAATTTGCGAAATTTGACAAACTTGAGCATCGCTCTGACCTGTACCACCAGCGTTGTTCTGAGTTCCTCGTCCCACCACACAACACAACACACCACTTAGGCAGGGCTGGGCGCTCTCACGCCCAAATTTCGAAGCAGTACTTTGTCAGACCTTCCTGACTCAGACGTATTGTGCTACCAGCAGCTTCATCAGTGTCAGCCAGCTCGTCATGCCAATCAGTCAGCTTCTTTCCGTTCGTGCTGTGCGCTGCATATTGTACAATAGCACAGGCTGAGTCCAATTTCAGGCTGGCCTAGGACCTCAGATCTATGCACATCTTGCGGCTATCGAAGCATTGAGATTCTCTTCTTGTTCCCAAGTCTGGCGAGGTGAATTCACAAGACTGCTCGTCAATTCGGCCAGAAAGAAGCTAGGTCGCTTCGTCAAGGATGTTCCGTATGTACCACTCATATAGTCTGATACGTGATTATTGCTTATACTAGACCGCAGCACTTTCATCAAATTATTGGCAGCCCATGGCCATCTCATCGCCGGCTCTATGGTTGTCTCTTTGCTAACTGGTCGAGAGTTTGACAAGCATGATGGGAAAGCCAGTGATATGTACGTCAATAGGTCTTTGATGAGACCGCAGCTCACTTTCAAGCAGGGACATCTATTGTTCTGTCGGCAGTGCTGGGTAAGTCCGGACGAAATCTTCTTTCGTATTACTGATATCTGCGCAGTTGCTTGGCGAAATACTTGATTCAGTGCGAAGGCTATGAACAACACAAAACGCCTGTCGAACAAATCGAAGCTTACGGTGAACGTCGTCGTGCTGATGCGGAAGACTTTATCGAACCTGATGACTACAACATGGGCTTCTTCGGCTCCGCGCTCAACCAAATCATAAAGTTGAAGAAAGGGGTTCAAGAGATTGATGTCATCGAAGCCAATGTCCCCGATCCAAGAGCTCTCATCTACTCTTTTCATTCAACTGTCGTGGTCAATGCTCTAGCTGCCAATCAAATCGTATGCTACTATCCGAAACTCACGCTCAATTTTAAGAACCAGTCTCTGAACGCTAATTTGATTCCCCGTACTTGGGATCTCATCTACAACAAATGGCAAAGTCGTGGTTGGAAGCCCATCCTTGGTACTGCTTCTCGTCATCGTATTGAAGCGCTCGAGGAAGAAGACTTCGCTCCCTATCATGCTCATCGACCTGAACCTCCAACTCCAGCAAAGTGCGTACACCTTGCTAGGCTTCGGCCATCGACTTACTAATCGAGATCAGGATCTATTGCCCTTTGTTGAATGAAGATGAAGAGTCAGATGTGGACGAATCCCTTGACAGTAGGTCTTCTTTCACTTCAGCTGATTCGTAGCTGAGCTAACAGGAAAATCTGCAGTCAACAACGATTGGAAGTTTGATTATCTTGATTGCTGTTCTGTCACCGAAGAATTGCGAGAAGATCACGGTATTCCTATGGCACCTATCAATTTCAATCATGTTGAAAAGGAAAGACATCGTATGATTATGCAAGAATTTCGCGAGAGGGAGGAAAAATTGTCGAAGAAAGCTGATGAGGATTTGGACAAGTTGCAGCATGATTTGGAAGTCACTCGTCTGGGGTAGAGGTGAGCAGCTGTTGTGATTGATCGGTCTGGCAACTGATACGCGCGTTGTCTCGTTTTATAAGATGCCTTTCTGTCATCACGAGGTGTTTCGAGAGTGGCATGAGATGATTCGGGGGAAGCTTGTTCGAGACGCAGTATTGATCTAGCTGGTTCTAGACGCATCGTCGTCTCGTCTTCTTGCTTGTGTTCGCAACTCGCAAGAACTTCACGCGACACTTTGACTTATTACGATCATCTGCTTTTGAGACTATACACGCTCCTTTGGTATTTGAGTGACTCCTATATCCTCGCGCAAGAACCTTTGCTGTTTCCGTTTCGCTCAGACTCTTCGCGCTCGAGCCAAAAATCGCTTGTTTGGTTTCATCATGGCTGCAGACCTTGTGAATCAGCCTATAGTGATAGACAACGTATGCTCTCATACATCAACAATGTAATGTGCTGAATGCTTTAGACAGGGATCTGGGACTATCAAAGCAGGTTTCGCAGGACAAGATCACCCAAAATGCTTCTTCCCTTCCTAGTGAGCTTCCATTATGCAGCTCAAGCACGGTCTCAAGTAATGAATGTGTATTAGTGTTGGCAGGCCGAAACATCTCAGGGTCATGGCTGGAGCAATTGAAGGCGATATGTTCATAGGCAGGAAAGCTCAAGAGCTTAGAGGATTACTCAAGATAAGATATCCAATGACTCATGGAATCGTAACGGATTGGGATGATATGGAGAAGATTTGGAACCATGTTTACACTGAAGAATTGCGGACATTGAGTGAAGAGGTTTGCTAATGCAAATGCGCTTCAGATGGATACTGATGCTGCTTCGTTTGCTTGTGAACAGCATCCTGTCCTACTCACAGAAGCACCGCTCAATCCGTCGAGTAATAGAGAACAAGCAGCTCAAATATTCTTCGAAACCTTCAACGTTCCTGCTCTATTCATGTCTGTTCAAGCTGTATTAGCCCTGTGCGTTGGTACTCTGGATTAGTATCTACTTGCTTACCTACAGTGTAAAATTGCACAGTTATGCCTCTGGTCGAACAACAGGCATAGTACTTGATTCAGGCGACGGAGTAACGCACGCTGTACCAGTATACGAAGGTTTCAGCATGCCGCACGCTATTCGACGAGTGGATGTAGCAGGACGTGACGTGACGGATCATCTTCAGCTTCTGCTAAGGAAAGCAGGGTACAATCTGTCTACCACAGCGGAGAAGGAAGTTGTTAGAATCATCAAGGAGAAAGCATGTTATGTAGCTTTGAATCCTACGAAAGAAGAAAAGGATGCAAGTAGTGGAAGTAAAGCTGAGGAGTTCAGACTACCAGATGGGAATATAGTCAGGGTGAGTCGTATCACTGCCTTCGCACTACATGTGCTGAGGCGATGTGAAACGTTCACAGCTCGGACCTGAACGTTTCCGCGCACCGGAAATCCTCTTCAACCCTGAAATAATAGGTCAAGAAGCAGCGGGAGTACATCAAGTTGTAGTCGATTCGATCAATAAGGCAGATCTAGATCTGCGGAAGAATCTGTTCAGTAATATCGTGCTCAGTGGAGGCAGTACGCTGTGTAGAGGTATTTGCTCTCTTGCATTCCATTGACAAGACTGATGGACGGCCCAGGCTATGGTGACCGGCTGCTGAACGAAGTGAAGAAATTAGCACTCAAAGACATCAAAGTAAGTCTACAAGATTGAGGCGCGAGTTCTTGCTGATGTTAGATGATAGATCAAAATATATGCACCTCCGGAGCGAAAATACAGTACCTGGATAGGAGGATCGATTTTAGCTGGTCTATCTACATTCAAACGATTATGGGTCTCAGCGGAGGCATGTCATCTTATTCGTGCAGCATTCTCTGATGTGCTAATGCTCCTTGCAGGAATACGCGGAAGATCCAGACATATTGATGAGACGTTCGTATGGGTAGATTGACAGCAGCATAGTGCATCGCATTGTGAGGGATATCCGCGTCTGTAGCATTTGATACCCAAATGTAATCTACAACCCTTTTTGCTGTAATTATTACAATTTTGGTGTCACTTTCCAATCCCCATTTGACTCGACTTGAGATGCTAAGTTTTCTGGAAGTGGGGCAGAAGCAAAAGCGGCCCTGATGGGCGTAATGCTGATCATACCAGCGTGTATTGCGTGAATATCCCTGTAAATCAACATCAGTCCGAAGATATCCAGTAATATCGGGACTGGGTCACTCACGTGCCTTCGACCTTCAACAAAAGCTTATCAGCTTGAGAGCAGCCACTATCGTTTTGTCAGACTCACCAATTCTTCCGATTTCGGATTCACCAAGCCTTGAATATCAGGTTTGAACATGAATGTCATCTTCTCGCCCAACACAGGTGTGATTCTCTCTCCTTCTTTCTTGCCACTCGTCTGCTGATTCTGCGCATCAGGTCCAGCCTTTTTCGTTTCCCCTTGCTCTACTGTCTTCTGATCGTCAACAGGTGCAAAGAGTCGTTTATACCTTGTCGTAGCCATAGTAGTAAATCGAGCTGGTGGGTTTTGAGAATCGCATTCGAGAATAGAAGGAACAAGGGGTAGGTTGATACTGTACAGATCCAAAGCTCCATCGATTGCGTTCCTTTCAGATAAGAAACCAGATTCCCATAGACGGGATAGAACGGTGCATGACATTAGATGAGCTTGTTTGACTATTTCAGGTGCGATAGCTGTATGCGAAGCGCAACCAACCGTATCAACCCTAGGCTGATACAGTCGAAGTGTGGACATACGTTTTTGAAAGACTCCGTATGAAAGAGCGATAGATGGTACGAGAGAAAGACCGGCAGACATAGCTGCTCCTATCGTCCCAGAAGAGAGGGCGAAAGCGGAAGAAGTGTTTCGACCATAATTTGGCCCGGAAATGACTAAATCGATTTGACCTGGATAGAGGTTATGAAGCGCTATATTGCTACATGTTGCTGGTGTTCCGTCTAACAGAATCCATTGATCTTCTTCTTCCTCATTCGCGCGTGCGATTGATAGCTTGTCGCCTGATAGACCGTCTGGTTTCTGAGGGTAGAAGTAGGATAAGTCGCATTGTGCAGCGATGAACTGTACAACGACCATCCATCTAAGCACACAAGCGTGCGTAGAAGAACAATTATCGCACATAGGCTTTACCAATCTTCGCGTATACAGATCAACGTCACGAACAGCTCGCTTTGATGAGCAGACTCACCCAGCTCTTCTGAGTAGAGGGAAGCACGACCAGTACATTCCATCCTAGCACTTCTCTCAAAGCTTGCACGAAACCATAGACGAAAGGTGAGCTCGCCAAATCAGGCTGATTGAGAGCGTTTCAAGGCAGCACTTGAATGACTGATGAAGGATAGCTCACTGGCCCATCGTCGTTAGTGACTAGCACTGTAGGCCTTGACTTCTTGCTGCTGCTGCTGCTCATGACGCGGTTGAAGCAAGACGACCGACCGATTGAAATATGTTTATAGTGAGCAAACACAAAGTGAGAGCGGATGGGTTGGATCATGAGCAAATAGGCAAGAGGCTGATTACAATAGTGAATTAGGACACCATCAAAGTCGAAGCTCAGGATTCTGGCTCAGAAACGCAGGATGTGATAAAAGCAGTCATCAATAGAAAATATTGCAACAAGGTCAGTCAATTAAAGCGGTCGAGCGTGCAGCAGTGTCTGACTGTGGATTCTAGATTGTTACGAATGTTGGATTGGCTATTTGCGTTTTCGACATCCTGAATTGCTCAGAGGGAATGGTCTTCTATGGCGACGGCTGCCTGTATTACAAAGGTCCGTTAAATCGAGATGTATCCGCTTGTAGCTGATGCATTTCGATCATGATGGACAGTCATCTTCCGTTTGGTCATTTTCCGGCCTGCGATAGATGAAGCTTTTGAAGCCAAAGTCGCTAGCTGTACGGAAGCCGGTCTCAGAGGTGCACATCTCTCTCTTCATGATCTATGACTCGTCTCAATCTATCGCATTCAGTAACGACAAAGTTCTTCGAGGATATACACGTTCCGAAACAATTCTTTCCGAACGGAACTGCCTAGTAAGTCATTTCTAATGCTCATTGCTCTGTTCTTGACTTCTCGCAGCGACACAGGCCGAGCTAGGTGGTTCTGGTATCCAGATTATGAAGCATTACTAGAATCCATTCAACCACCTCCTCAAGAAGCAGAGCCCACATCTCCTCATTCTTCCGATAATGAAGATACAGTATCAGGAGCAGCACCGAATGGGAAACATTACAACCCACAAGAAGTAGCTTGGAAATTCAATATGAAACTATTACAAACCGATCCTGAAGATAGGTATTATATTGAATTAGGCGAAACTCTCAGAGTGAGAACGATTGATCTTATTTTCAATGATTCTGGGCCTACGGAACCGCCTAAAGCGTTGGGAATGGAAACTGCTGTTCAGGGTGCTTCGAGTAATGCTCAAGGAGCAGTACCGTTCACTGTTATTGTACGTCTTCTTCTAGTCTTTGTGCTTTTGTAAAAGCTGACAATGTGTTCTGTAGGCGTCGATACAAGAAACAGGTCTGGGAGTAGTTGGTTGGGTAATTTTCTTGTCTTTCCGTTCAGTGATGCAAATATACTGATAATTGTTGCAGTGGAGACCGGCGGAAGCTGACGAAGAGGAAGAAGCAATGGAAGAGTGATTGTTCTGGCTTAGAAGATATCCCTCATTAAGCATACCAAAGCATGTAAATGTCATCGGGTTGGCATTCATTGTCATCGGGTTGGCATTCATTGACTCGGCAGAGCGTGCTCTCGCAATTGAATTTGTCCTTCTCGTAAAGGATTGATTAGAGAAAACAGAGACTGGAAGAAAGACAATTGTGTCCTGCTCCCGTTAAAGCGAGGGGAACGATGCGTCGATGAAGAGCGACTTCTCCAGCATAAAGATTAAGCCGCGTCATGCTACAAATCCTAGCTATGACTGCCAAGATAGCTGTTGTGCACAGTCAGTGATATTCGCGCACGGTCCTTCGAATTTGTGCTCCCTTTGTTTTCTGAAGATTCTGTCTGTTGTTCTTGTCGTTTACTTCATTTTGCTCTTCTCGACATTGTCTTCACATATCCTGGCATGCTTGCATCTGTGATTTGATACCACTCACACTCGTTTCCCCTGTCGTTCAGCATTATTGCATTTCCCTGAAAAATGGGTCAAAGAGTTTCTCATCCCAATGGTCTCACTACTGCTCCTGCTATACCCTACAACAACTTGACTTCGCCTTTCTTACACTTCTCTCCTTCTATACCAAACAATCTCAAGCCAATAACAGACCAAACTTCGAATGTCCAAGCAGTCAAGTCGAGACGGAAACGGCGGCAGTACGATGACCGGATTAATCAAGAGTTGAGCAGCACATCAATAGGAGCTCGAGCACCTCCGGTAGTAGATTGGACGACCTTACAACTTGATTCAGAGCGTGACCTCGTAAGCGATTCAATCTCTTTACAAACCATCACACACAACCCTGACCTGTAATATACGCTCAGTTACCTGACTTTTCGTTTGTTGGCGCGTTTCAATCCAATCAAGAACTCCCTTCGACTAAAACACCAGCTTCCATTACATTAAAACCAAGAACAGATACCCGAGATCGAACAGCAGAGATACAAAACGCAATAAACACCTTAGCACAACAAGGTGGTGGGATCGTAGAATTGGCTGAAGGAACTTATTACCTTTCTGGCGATACTATCAATCTTTGGGGAAACGATGTAACGCTCAGAGGGGAATTGGAAAGTGATTTACTCAATCGAGCTCCACCTACGGTATTGCAAATCGCTGGTCAGAAGAGAGATATCTTTAGTATAGGGAATCCCGGGTTGAAGGCTGCTGTTCCTATTTCATCAGCCAATTCGACCATAATAGAGTAAGCGTCTTTGTCTCTCAATACTGGAAGGCAGCTGATTGCGATGGTACAGCTCGTATGTGGCTGTCGGCACGAACACATTGCGAGTACAAGACTCGAGCGTCTTCTCTTTGCGCCAGGTAAGCACACCTCCCCCGTTCAAAATAATATGCTCAGCTAGAGGCTCGGCTCACAGGATGTATACGTTACCAAGGTCGTCAGCGAGGCTTGGTTGACTGTACTCGGAATGAATGATCTTGTGCGCGATGGAACACCTCAAGGTCAACATCTCCCGGTAGCATGCACAATACATATCAGCTGATAACCTAATCTATATAGTCTGGCTAGCACCCGGAACATTAGTACAACAGCCTCGACGGATAGTTGCAATCAACAATACTCGAAATGCCTTGACTTTCGATATACCTCTTACTGATTCTATACGGACAAACACTACTATTGGTTATATCGTTGGCTATACACCACCAGCGAATAGAACTAGTGGAACAAGTGTGGAAAATTTCACAATACGCTTGTTTGAAGATCAATCCGATTTACCTATCAATGACCCCAATGCGTTTGGCAACGTTTTCAGCTTTGGTACTTTTTCGCAAGACAACTGGATCAGGAATCTGGATTTAGGCGTGAGCTGACATTATCGAGATTTCATTCCTTCTGTGAGCTAAATTATCCTTGCCGCGTTCATAGGGTTTCCTTCAGTTCATTCATGTTGAACCGAACGCCAAAAGAATTACAATGCAAGATGTCGTCATGCGTCGAGATAAAGTAACAAACACCAGCGCTGGACTACCTGCCGATATCTTGATCGATGGTTCTCAAGTCTTGATACATCGATGTAAGTATGCTTTTTTTACTATACAGTCATCGCTCAGGCATGCAACAGGCACCACGACTGGAGTTCAGAACTCTAGAACATTCACAGTAGCTACTGGCGCACTCGTTCCTGGTCCGAATACTATACTGCAGCATAGGTGAGCCTGCTCTGACGTACGATGAACATGCGCTTAATACAAAACACAGCACGACACTGCCTGAACACTTGTTGCAACCTCACGCGCGTTGGGCTACAGGAATCTTGGTCGATAGCTCTTCTGTGGGAGGAGTGCAGCTCTTCGATCGAGGCACGAAAGGTTCCGGGCATGGCTGGGCTTGCAGCAATTCGGTAGCTTGGAACTGCGTTGGTTTTGGTCAGATAGACGTCCAATCACCACCAACGTCGGCAAACCTGTGTGTTGGTTGTGTTGGTCAAATCAAAAGGTAGCGTCCAATCATGATCCTTGTTACTTATTACTTACGTCTTCCGTCAAGTGACGCAACTCCAAGATCATTCATTTCTCCACAAGTACCCGTCAGCCCAGCATCTCTTTTCGAAACACAATTAGCGGCAAGGGTTGGCGTGGCCCAGGCTCAAGCTATAGTATATCCAATAATGGTGAACAGAATGCTCTATTACCTAATTCAAGTCACTGATGCAGCCCGTCTTTAGCCTGGAGGCCTGCTCCCGCTGGCACCAAATTCGAGTGGAGTCGTTGTCAACAATAGAACAGGAGATGGAAGTACCGGAGGACAAACAAGACTCAGCGAGGGTCGACAGCGGACGTTGTCAAGGACACTCCTATGTACCAGTGCGGTTGCGCTGATGTTAGCAGTAATGCAAGGTCTTTAAAATGTGTTCTGGTAAAGCATGGTTTCCAAGCATACATCGAACAGGCTGTGTATCATGTGACAAGCATCATCTACATACAAAGGGTATCCCTATGATCTGAACATCACAGCTTTAATACATGCAAGATTCCAATCAGCAATTAGACGTTGAACGAGGCAGCAGTCGGCGTCTGCAATGCAGAAATGAAAGCACTTGAGAGAAGATCGGTAGCCGAGGGCCTTGCGTTGTGGTCACTGTTCTACACATGAGCGTTCCTCGATG
This sequence comes from Kondoa subrosea, assembly GCA_039545335.1. Taxonomy (NCBI): domain Eukaryota; kingdom Fungi; phylum Basidiomycota; class Agaricostilbomycetes; order Agaricostilbales; family Kondoaceae; genus Kondoa; species Kondoa subrosea. The sequence continues at coordinate 186,598 of BCIN01000009.1, forward strand.
CCTCGTGTTTGACGAGACTGACAGCAAGAATGTCTGCTTGAGGAAGTCTTGAGCATCAACTGTAATGTCCGAAGGGATTTCAGGCGAGGCGGACATTGTTCCGATCTGCCGAGACGTCAGACCGCACTTTCCGCAAAAGCGATAGCCTCTTACTCTGAATAATGCTTGCATTTGATTGAGATGGACGTGCGGGTGGTTGCCAGTCAACATTTCGATAATAACGCATCCCAAAGACCAGATATCGGCTTTGCTTGTGTATGTGGTCTGTTTAACGACCTCTGGGAAAAAGCATGAGAAGAGCCACTTGACGGAATGAATGATCTTACCCGGTGCCATCCAAAAGACTGATCCTTGCAATGAAGGCCGGTGTACTCTGGTTGACAAGATATCTATACAGTCATCAATATGATTCAATTGCATTTGAAAGAATTTCGTACCATCTTCAACCTTTTTGGAAATGCCAAAATCTGAGATCTTGACGGCTCCCTTATTATCGACTGGAGAGGAATCAGTCGGCGCGTTGCAAATGTCAAATCCAAGCTCACCTAATATATTTGCACCCTTAATATCTCGATGAATAATATCGCGCTCGTGCAAGTAAATCAAGCCAAGTAGGATCTGGCGAACAAAAGTTCGAACGAGCGGTTCTTCGAAGGCTCCGTAATTGCGTAGAAGTGCCACGACAGAGCCGCCTGGCACATATTCGAGAAAAATGTTCAGGTGAGCAGCATCGGAGGATGAATCTGTATGACAGGTCAGCAGCATTACGATCGACAAAGTAGGTCCTACCCAGGTATTGTACGATATTGTCATGTTGCAAGCCCTTCAAGAGCTCAATCTCTCGTTGTAGTGCTTCGAGCATGCTCTTCTTGCGCGATTCGTTGTGTGAGTCGCCCGTCGGGATCTCGACCTGCTTGACTGCCATAAAGCTTCCATTTAGGGCATGCAGAGCCAAGAACACCTGTTACCAATGAGCATCTGCATGCCACATGTTGATTGATCCATACCTGACCGAAACTTCCCGCACCAATCAAAGCACCCTTGATCCATTTAATCTCTGTTTTGGCTAAGGAATCACATTTAGATAGATTATTGGACAGCCTGACACAAGACATACTGCCTGTTGATGTAAGTTTCTGATGCGGACCGCCTTCTTCAGCTTCTTCCTCTTCATCATGGTCATCATCGTCGTCATCGTCATCTTCTTCCTCTTCCTCTTCTTCCTCAATGCTATCTTGATCGGCTTCAGCATCTGCACTCAAGCCACCAAGTGATGATTTTCGACCAAGACTAGCAATGCTTTTCTTGTCGTCATCTCCGTGCTCGCTGGTCTCTTCACCGCCCCATACACTCATGCTCATGCGGCGATGCTCGACTTCCGCAGTAATTTCATCAACCGTCAGGAAACTAGCAGAGTCTGAATCCTTTCCGCTTCGAGAAGTCCGCACACTGAGATGAGAAGACATCCGTGAACCCATAGACATGCGCGAGCGAGATCTGGCTGCCAGATTAGGATCGTCTGCGGGATTTAGCTGTCTTTCTTCTGGTGTAGGAGGAGAGGTTTGCGTTTCCGGAGTCGAACCATGCAGACTATCGGAAGAACTCCTGGTAGAAGAACCTTCAAGCGAGCGAGACTCGTTGATAGCTGCTGCGGCGAAATGATCTTTAGCTGGAAGAGCAGGTACAGGCGGTTCGTTTATGATCGAGAGATTACCAGAGGATCCAGCCGAGCTGACGCTGAAGCGGGAGCTATTGCCTTGTCGAGCACGATCCCAACTAGTTGTACCGATAGCACTATTTGCGTTACTCCATTGACTATTGGGTCGCATAGACTTGCGAATGCTATTCCGAATAGTCTTATTCAGTGTTCGACGATCAGCAGCAGGAAAATAGTCGACAAGATGATCGGCGATGAGCTCGGATGGAGGACGATGGCCAAAGAAGTGTCGAAGCTTATGCCCAGGATTCGAGAGGAAAGTGTTGCCGCCAACTGACGGGGAGCGTTGAGTATGTGGCAAGCCATTCGACGAGTAGTTAGACTCTAGAAGACCAGACATGACGCTGACGGTACTTGCGCGATTCATCTTGTTACCGTTTCTTCGAGCCACTTGCGACTGCTCATAGTCAAAGTCAGGATGATTATGCTGGCCAACGTCCGCGAAGCCACTCGCAGGAGAGTCAGGAATGGGAGAAGCTGGTTCAATTGATGTTCCAGGTACATGAATATCGTAATCAGAAGAGGCAGGCGAAAGAACTTGACCACCCGGACCTGGTCTTTCTGCTGAAACATCTTCTCCAAAGAAACTTTGCAGCTTATTCTTGAACTTGCGGGACTTAGGATCATCGGGTCCGAAATGTAGTTTCCGCAAAATGAGACCTCTTTGTCTTTCTGGCCGATTTGCACCGAGGCATATCGCAACCAATTCTGCATCGGTCAAAGCTTTCACTAACACAATTGATCAGTCCTCAGTACTCTCATGATCGATTTGCAGACTGACCATGCCCCTCAGAAGAGCTTGCAAAGATGCCCCAACCGTCCATCTGAGTGAAGGCTTCTGTTTCGCCATCCCGACTTCGGACAAGGTGATGTCCGGTCTGACCTTTCTCAAGCTTACCAAACTTTCTCAACACTCTGTTAAAGATTTCCGTCGCATCTCTGGCTCCGTCCAGATCAACAGTTTTGCCTAGTCCGTCATCGCTAGTGAACTTTACTGTCCTTCTTCTTAGATCTTCCAAAGGTACTTGTTGAGCGACCAGGCCAGAAGCAGTAGCTGAGACGGTTCCCGCTGCAGTAGTAGGACGAGCAAATCCACCTCTACCAACAGTATAGCCGTTTTCACTATTATTGCTACGTTGAGAGGCAGGTGGAGGCAAAGAACTAGAAATAGTACTGCTAGGAAAAGTTTCGGTGATAGGCGAAAGACCGTTTTTGCTTGCTTTGGCCGTTCCAGGTCTGGATTGTCCACCCGCTGCAAAGTCTTCCCTGGTAGGACTGCCACTCGATGCATATGGATGACTGTATTGCTGGTATAAATTATGACTAGAGCTAGACGGCGTCGGATTAGCAGTAGAAGGTCGACCTGGAAGATTTGATGCAGAGGGAGAAGCGGCCGTATGACCCAGAGACCCACTACGAAAGTGATTGGAATTCGATTTGACAGAAGCAGCCCATGCTGGTGTATATTTTCCAGGTCGAACGGTTTCTGCACTAGCTGTAGAATTAGAAGAAGCTTGTCGGTTCCGCTGACCTGGCAACAGAGGGGGCGCAGGTAGTTCAGTAGTCGGTGGAGGGGGTAGACTACTCTTTGGAGCAGGCATCGCAGGTGGACCCGGTTGACGAGGAGATGATCCTCTGCGTATTATTTGCGAGCCAGAAGTTGCAGGCGAAAGCCCGCCGCCGCTGGTAGAAGAAGGTGCCGAAAGAAAGGAGCTAGTAGAAGAAGAGCCAGTATTGGGCCTTTGGTTAGGAGAATGTCCGCCTGTTGGAGCAGGGCGAGCTGTATTTTGATGTAATAGAAGCGGAGGAGGGATTCGTTGCTGGTTTCTGCTTGATCCAGAGCGCCGTAAAGAACCACTAGAAGACGATAGGGACGTCTGTCCAGTATTTAGGCTATCGGATAGGGAGGTAGTGGATTGCGAGGCGGAAAGCATAGACTGCCTGGCGCTTGGAGCTGCACAAGCCGCTCTGAGCTTCTTGATGGCCACTGTAATCTTGATGCGATCTCCAACAGACTTGACATCTAGTTCCTTCAGCGCTTGCTGATCCACATCTAGCAGAACATCCCCTCGAATATCATTCTCTCGAAAGGTGCGTTCGTATTGTCCGCATTTGTTATCATGAAGCCATTGAGCTACCAGCTGATCATCCCATGACCTCACCCATTCCAATATAGACAGATCGCCTGGAGCAGACATGGATCCGAGCAATTGGCTCTGGCTGGACATCTCCCTTTCTTGTCTTCGCGGATACTGATTGTAGGATCCAGCAGAGCTTGGAGGTGAGTAAGAGTAGCTAGACAAGTCATGCATGGATCCAGAACGAGCACCAACGGCCATATTAAGCTCGGGTCAAAGTGCTTTGTTCTTGCAACCAGGCACTCGGGGGTATAGGCTGCGGGTATCAGGATATGTGTCTGCGGAGATCCATAGCTAGTTTGAGGCAGTCGCCGTGGCAGAGCAAGATAGACAACGAAAGGGAAGAAGGTTCGTTCACCGCTCGCGCTTTTATTGACGATGGTCGCGGCAAAGCACTAAAGGATTACTTCGATACACACACTGGGTCCTAAACCTTTGCTATCAAACATTCTGTTCGTGTTCTTCTTCGCAATCAATTTCCGTCGCGTCCCCGTCTTATCTTTATAATGACTCTTCAGCAAGAACTTGGTTGCAGTTCCAGACTCACAACAGCTACTCTCTAGCAGACCAGAAATCGTTCCTTGTTAGAGCATCGATCGCAATTGGCCGCCAGTTCGGAAGATCAATTTGCTTGTCGGTGCTGCCATCCCCATTAACGTAGAGTGAGCTGAAGGAGATATTCCTAAGCACATCAATCGTGCGACCATCTTCTTTTGTGATTTGCATGCAGCCTTTTTTGGAAAGCTCGCTTAAGATTTGCAATGTTGGTTCAGATAGCATGATGCGAATCATTGAACGTTCTGCAAACTTGATGAATTGAGGGGCGTCTATATTTTTAGGCAGACTAGGCTTTTCCAACGCATCCCACATCTCGAGGTCAAGTGAGTCAGAACCATAATCAAATTGATCATCCAAGGAATCTCGTCTAGCTGTAAAAGGAATAAGGTTGCGCAGATCGTCTCGTAAGTGAATCTTGAAGAGAATGATAATAGCCATAGGACCAATGCCGACTAGGGAGCCGAGTAAATTTGTTTTCAATGCTCCAACCGCGATTGTAACGGCTGGCTGAAGAATGCCAACGCAGAAAAGAAGTCGGTTACAAAGGGAACCCCAAAGATCTGATTGATGGTCAGTAATACACTGCTGATATCAGGCAAAGAGCTCACGACCTCCTCCTTCTCCTCGCATGCAGAAAACATGAACAAGTTCACTTTCACTGATTCGATGTTCAAGGAGGACCGCAATAGCGCCTGTGGCCAACACAATGGGATGAACGCACGCGAATCCAGAAACAGCGGCGAGCATGAGTAAGAGATTCGAAGCTCTTTCGGCAAAAGCATAGTCGGAATCAGGTTGTTTAGCAATCAAGGACTCTCTAATGGTAGGTTGCTTGTTTGCCGCAAAAGGATTCAATAGCATCACGCGCGTTGCCCATAGTCGATGGACGCCAAGATGCACAAGGAGTGATGTGAATAGAGTGGCGGGTAGCCAGGTCAACCAGAAAGTTGCAGACTTGAGGTAGGTTTCGACAATCTTGGGCGCTAGCTCAGTGTTTGACGTGTCTGCAGAGCCTGTAATTTTTCGGGCCACGTAAGGGAGCAGTACTGATGCGATACTGAAGATAAGGAAATTGGCAACAAGGTAAGCATTAAAGAGCCATGTGAGGACACGACGATCCCTAAACGAGTAAGTCAGAGGTTTCTGTACGTTGCCAAATTTGGTTATGAGCAGACTTGAACAAGTCATCATGATAATGCGATACTAAGATCGGGAAAAGCTCACGGCAAGACGAATCTAACAAGAGCCGTACTGGCGGCAGGCAGTGAGGAGGTGAGCACAGATAGAGCTAAGGCACCGAGATCGAAGTTGAAAACTTTCCAATCTGTTAATACTCCGACGAAATTTGGCCAGATGATAGACCAGGTCTACATCGCAGCGAGTGAGAAGAGAGCCAGTAACCATCAAAGTGCGGTACCCACCTCCTGAGATGCTCCAAATGATATCACAATGGTTAGACAAGCATAAAGCGCCGTCGCTGCCAATTGCCAGAGCATGCCGATGAAGTTGTGAAATCCTCGAATAACACTTTCCACATTTTGCCAAGCTATATCGAAAGAATCAGGTGCCAAAATATAGCTATGTGTATTGGAATGAGTAGGTTGTCTAACCAGCGGCTAGCATAAGACTTACTTCTCTTTGGCAACAGAAACAGATAGCTTCGGGCGATCATGTTCACGCTGCAACGCGTATGGAGGAATGGTGTAGTCTTTTCCCCTTCGCAAGCTTTTCATGACAAGGCGGGCTTGATTGTTGCTTGAGAAACCGACAAACCAGTAACGCTCTGCTTCTCCGGTCTTAAATCTCCGAGAACCACCGGGTATGCGTTTTCGAAAGTTAATGCTCTGATCATGCGCTTCTTTGGCTTCTCTCACAGTCTTCGCCACTTTTTGAAGTATGGTATGGTGATTTGGCGTGAGCTCTTCAAAGGCTGTAGCATCCTTGCATTGCTCAGAGACTGCTTGTAGCAAGACTTCTAGCTCTTCGATAGCTTCTTTTCGTTTCACCAACTGTTAGTAGAGTTTAGTAACACATAAGCATCAACAAGGAGTCGGCTCTGACCTGCTCCGGAATCGAGAGACGAGTATGAGGTGTCTCTAAGCATGCACCAGGCACTTGCACGTATCGAATATCCTTGTAATCGAATTGCTTCAAGTAATCGCCTGTTCAGCATATAAGTCTCGAAAGCACACCATACAGTCAAAATGAGGCTGACGAGGGTTTCTTTGATCAGCAAACATGATCCAATTCCTATTTTGCAAGCGCGGAGTATCTTCCAGGGCATCAGCTTGAAACTGCTTTGTGTAATTATCTTCAATTTCGACAGGCCGTCCTCGCAAGTATTCTGTTCGCAGGCGATTGACCACCGCATAGTATTGAATCAATAACTGATCTTTGTGTCAACTCAGCCTTAGGCCGGGTACCAGGACATACAAGAATGCAAGAAACGGTATTGAACTACAATGGTCATTCAGCAATTGTTCGCTAAGAGAACAGAAGAACAGACATAGGTTGCACCAATGTGAAAAAGGACTTGTCGTCCAGAAAGATTTTGCACGGAGAAGTAAGTCAACATGTCAGTGACAGATGAATCGCTTGAGTTGGTGTTTGCGACATCTGCCAATTCTAAGAAACTTCTAGTAGCTACGCCAGGAGTATTTTCGTAGTTGTATTGATCTACTGCACGTCGGTAACCAGATTTGACAAGCAGATATCACTTACAGTCGACCTTAGCCAGAAAGACTCCATAGACACACCAGATGAAGAGCCTAATTTCAACATCAGCTATACCCCGTCAATAAAATCGGAGCGCTTACAGTTGCGAGCAAAGTCGACCGAACAGAATGTACACCGAGCTGTTTGAGATCAGCAGGGTTGCATTTGTAAGTCGAGCTGCTTCACCTGTCCATACCTAAGCCGACTGAAACATCTGTCTGCCCAAACATTTTCTCAACCTGAGCATCTGCCCAAGAACCTTTCCAAGAAGTCAGAACGCTGTGAACCGGCAAGTTCTGAGAGCATACCTTCAGATCCCGTGAGCAGTGGTTCAAAGCTATATGATCAATCAGACGTGTCGCATCAAGTAAGCTGAGCGCACCATTGCATAATTCGTAGCAGGAAGTTATACGATGGCATGACTGTCTCTGCTGATACATCGCGCGGCCGGAATATCGATTTGTCACCGCAAGACCGCAGGAGATAGATGAAAGCATAGAGCAAGACGCAAATGCCAAACATCAATCCTACTTGAGCCAATACGCTTGAGCACAGCCATCAGCTCGGTTTTGCGATTTGGGTAGAGCTCAACATACGTGACATTCGCTACGGAGATCATCAGCTCGGTAGAGGCCAGGCAGAGAAGTCATGTACTCAGCAAACTAGAGAGCGGCCCAGTTGCTTGCGTTGCCTGATCTTTGTAATTATCGGCCAAACTTTCGAGCCCGTCCGCCGAACCCAGAGATGCATTATCCGCTCGCCTGGTGAGGGAGAGCAAAGAGAAGACGATATTATTGAATGAAAGCTCAGCATTGTCATTCGCATGGAGAGCCATCAAGGCATTGGAAGACAGCTTCGAGCTGCTCTTTGCAGATCTACTGCTTGAGCTGCAAGGAGATAAAGATTAAGAAAGGAAGAGGCTTGGATGGCCGTTGCGCGATAGTCAGTGCTAATTAGACCTAGCGAGAGGCTGTACAGGTCAATAGCGATTTTTGAGCAGATGAAAGGGAGAATCGATATATCTCGACTACAACCCTACAAGCCTTGTAGAAGACATCAGTCTCATCTTCGAAAGCACTTTTTAAGCGACAGAACGCACCTCTTATTCACACTCGACTGGTCATTACAGTCAAACCCAAGATCGACCCTATGCGCCCCTCTTCAAGCCTGTGAGCTGCCTCTTCTTCGCCGCTTTCATCATCACCATCCCCACGAACGTCCCAACTACACTTAAACCAATAAGGATTAAGAAAACCGGTATTCTCATGGCCCATATTCTATCTGGAAAGATTGCTTGGGCCGGATGATCTTCAGGCAAGAAAGGCTACATATTTAGAGCTATCAGCTTCCAACACAGGTGTGAGATGGATCAGGACTGACCAGAATTAGAGTCCATAAAGTGTAATATGAGAAAGTGACTATGCTCGTGAGCAGCATCAGCCCTCCAACGAGCTTGTCTGTGGGTGCCTATGCATCAATTCAATCAATACATGGGCAGAGTGTCACACGAGGGAAGTCTACCATTTCAGCATGAGCAGCGTTTGCAGACAAAATAAACGCGTGTAATGATGGAGACTTGGAAGACGGCCGGCATCTTACATTGCAACTGATTTACATCCTAATACTATACTAATACAAAGAACGATGTTCATCATTACGCGAAATCATTTGCAGCATCGCCAGAGAACGATTTGCTGTTTACACAATGTCACCGACTTCCAGTGTTTAATTGAGATAGTACAAACCTGATAACACCATTTTGATGCTTGTAGCCATTCGTGCGGAAGAGTGCAGAACGAAGGAAAGGTTCCAGATCGTATTGCTCAAGATCCTTTGCCTGCTCTTGAGCGGTCAGCCTGGCACACGATGTCTGCAACAAAGACACTCGCCCTCGTCTCCAGCTCAGAAACCTTGACTTCTACCTGTTCTGGCATTTCTTGGTATTTGAAATTGTGGTAACGGACTTTGTCCTTGACGATTTGACCAAGCAAGAACGCGAGCAGTTCTTCCGAATCTTGTGCTCCTCTCACGTATTTCCGGAAGGACTAGCACACATCGTCAGCGTTCCGCTGCTCAGTTTTTTTGATCTTTTTCGACTTACCCGTTCAAGCTGTTTCTTGATGGACATCTTTTGGGCGCTAACGAAGGAGTGGATAGCCGCGCTGATAGCTAAATCGATATCGCTGCTTCTGACGTATTCCCTCAGGTGCATTCTTGCACTCGCTTCAGACATTCGGATCATGGATTCCAAGTGCCGAACAGTGATAGGATAAGATCCAGTTGACAGTGATTCGCGACGCAGATCAGAATATAGACGTGAGAGCTTGTCTTGATCTAAGTGATGGAGTTTTGGCTTGATCCTTTCCTTGGCGTATTGAATGTATTTGCGAAGCAGATCTTGGGGAATAATCTGTCAGCAAAACGAAAGCGACCTATCAGCTTTGCACTGATAGAGTAGCGCGACTACTGACATCCTGATCCAAAGAAGTAGCGACATTGACTTCATCCGTTACTTTGTCGAAATCCGGGTGAGAGCGCAAATGACTTCCCACCACAAATTTGGCCAACATCTCATCCAAGACTGGATCAGCGGTATCTTTCACCACACAAGTCAAGTCGAATCGAGAAAGAATGGGTTCTATACTTCAAACGATCAGCCGAATTATCGACTCCTCGGGCATAGAAAGCGGACCGGTAAGTTCCACATTCTGCGAAAATGGTTTCCTCATATCATACCGACCACCGATAGGATTTGCCGCTGCAATGATAGCACATCTCGCTTGCAAGCTTGTGACGATACCAGCTTTAGAAATAGAAATCGATTGTTGTTCCATAGCCTATATCATGAGCAGCTATAAGTCGCGAGTATACAGTATATGAATGATCGGAGCTCACCTCGTGAATGGAAGTTCGATCTTGATCGTTCATCTTATCGAATTCATCGATCAAGCACACTCCTTTATCAGCCAGTACTAAAGCTCCTCCTTCTAAGGTCCATTCTCTAGTGACCGGATCTTTCCTTACACTAGCAGTCAAACCAACAGCTGAAGCACCTTGACCAGTAGCGAAAACCGCTCGATGAGAAGTCTTTTCCACATATTTCAAGAACTGAGATTTCGCCGTTCCTGGATCTCCCAAGAGTAAAACATTGATATCTCCTCTGATTCGATGTTTGCGGTTGATGTCTTTCGAAACACCACCGAACAGGGACAAAGCCAAAGCGGTTCGAATATCTTCGTGACCGTAAATAGAGGGAGCTATTGATTTGATGATTCTCTTGCCAATGCGTTCATCGCGAGCTAGCGCTCGAATTTGTTTTTCATCTTCTTCGGTTAAGCGATAAGCAGAGAAAATGTCTTCTTTGCGCAAGATATGGTTAGCTTCTAAGATTGTCGAGAAGACGGGGAAACCGTTCTTGATGTTGAGCGAAGTATCGAAGTTGTTGCGATATACACCAGTCACTTCCTGTAAGTACGCGATTCATTAGAGCTTGAAAAGGTCTGAAGCGATTGTGAAGGCTTACAATCTCTTCTCCAGGCTTAGCAGAATCTATGAGATCCCATAGACAGATGACTTCTCTATGCCTAGGTAATCTTCCCGCGGGAACAGTACCAGGAGTTTCTTGCAAAGTCAATTTTTGGAAGTTCCTATAGACTGTGTTCTCCGAGTTGACCGTGAATGGCCCTTTAGAGCTACAAGAAGAACAGAAAGAGATTCGAAGTTCTTTTGACGCGTCTTGGAAGTAAGGACCAAGCACTTCACCGCATTTCCCGCAGTCGAATTTGACGTATTTCAATTGAGGGAAAACACCCGTCCGACGTGTTACGACTCCTGAGACTCGGACGAGACAGTCGAGATGAACTTGGCGAAGATCGCGGAGTGTGTACGAAGTTGGTAATTCGGTGATGCGAACGTGAACTTCTTTGTGAATGTTTTCGTAATCTGGATAGTAGAGCTTGACAGCATCGAGAGCGACAATGTCAAAGTAGGAAAGCATCGTAGCTGGGCAATTGGCAAGGAAATAGGCGAGAATAGCTTTTGCGTCGGAGAGGTGAAGAAAAGAGACTTCGAGGGATTCAGAATTGACTTCACCAAGTGACTTGATACGTTGACCGTAGACCGAAGAGCCAGACTCATCGACGTGAGTCATGAGGAAATGCCGGAACTCTCGAATGATGGTCCGTCGGACTGCATCAGTTTCGATCCATTCCTTGAGACTGTTGGCTTTGATGTCACTCAATTGCTCGAGAGGTAACTCCTGTACACACAAGAATCAAAGAATGTCCACAGACAAGATTGATCAGCAATGTACCTCGTTATCAAAATCGTCGTCGTCGTCCTGAGCTTCATCATACATTCTCCTCCTTCGTCTCCGCGTAGGCAGCAATCCACGATCCCGTTCATCTTCGCTATCGCTTTGCAAGAAAGCAGGAGCACGATTCCTTCTTCTCGCTCCGTCGCCTTCTACAGCTTTGCCTTCTTTTCGATCTCGACGTGCCATTTTCCGTTCGGCAGCAGCTCTCTGTTCAGCATCCATGGTCTCGAAATCTTGTTCATCGTCTAGACCAGCTACATCGTATTGATCCAGACCTTGATTTTCTCGGTAATCTCTGCACGAGACTGATCAGAGTCTGCACCTTGTATATAAATGGAAGCACTAACTCGTGCAAATTATCGCCGAACAAATCTTCACCATCCGACTCAGGATCCAAATCTCTGGGTTCGTCGCCATCCTTATTTCGAAAGTCATGTCAGCTTCAAGCTCTTTGATCACACACTGCTTTAATTGCACTCACAGGGTCATCCTCTTCAAAATCACTTGTAAAAGGAGCTGGAGGGGAACTCGGAGGCAAAGAAGACGCGCTTGACACGGGTCTATCCAAAACTGGAGCAGGTGCATTATCTTGTTCGACTTGATCGCGCCTTCGCTTGCTCGCAGAGCTTGGTAGAGCCTAGTTGTGATACGTTAGAGTTTGCAGAAATGCTGCAGAGCAGAAAAACGCGTACCATTTCGAATGGTTTTGGTGCAAGAAGAGGCGATTTAATTTGTCTGAATATTACGCGACGGCGACGAGGCAAGATGAGTGCCGCACTCTCACGACATATATTGTACAATGATCTCTGAACCAGCAGGAATCTTTCAGCAATTTCTATCTGCCTTCAAAGGCGCGATAGCTTTAATTCCCTATCCTTATTGCAAACAATCTCGAAGCCTTGTTAACTGTTGCTGCTACGCTTGAATTCCATCCGCTGCAGAAAGAAGCCTTTCCGAAACGAATAGTCCGTCGCTAGGCGGCTAACCAGATCTCTGTCTTCTTTGTTGGCCTTATGTGGTGCAACGGTCAACGCTCTATCCAAGACCGCGAGTCGGCCTCCCTCCAGGACATCCACAACGAAGCGGAGTTTAGCTATCTGAAAAGGGGGGAAGAATCGGCATAAGTATGAAATCTGATTGAATGCAGGGATGCTGTCAACACACGGCGGCACTGGAGGAAACAGGCTAAGCTTTGTATGGTCTCGCAGGTCAGCTCATGGACATACAAATCGTCCAACAAATCCAGTGCATGCTTTGGTGCGCCTTTTCGAAAGCGCTCCAGAACTTGAATGCTTAAATTTGCAGCATGGTACATAAATCCCAAAGCCGACAAGGTGGCAGGTTTCGCATTCTTGGGTGAAACGAATCCACGCACATGAGGTAGAGTAGAAAAGGTCGGTAAAGATTCCTTGTTGACAGTAAACCATAAAGCTCGACGGCGAATGCGCTTAACGTCACGACCAAGCGAACAATCCACTTCGGTTAAACCGAATGCTTGGACAAAGTCAATGATGCTAAAGAAGTAACTGTCAAGGTCGTCTTAGCTCACAATTCCAAAAGCCGAACAGAGCGGAGACAAACTTGAGATCCCAATGTAAGTCCACCCTGTGGTCTCCTATGAGTTCCGAGACCAATTGAAAGCATGCAATAGGCTTGGAAGGATTTGCAGCGAGCTTTCGAGCAAGTCTAACTTTGTCGGGATCCAAACCATATTCCGTTGCCCTAGCATCTGAACAGTTCATTGTCCGCTCGGGTAAAATCATTTTGGCATTTAAGCGACAGATCAAGGTGGAACAAATGCCATCTTGCTCTCTGCCACCTAATACGTAGTGACGAAATTTGGCAACCTGAAGAGTGAGGGGTTGTTTAAGTAGCTGGCATATAAACAGCACACAAATATACTAACCTCTGTAAAGGATCTCAGCAAGAATTGCTGATCACGCGTAGCTTCGTTTCGAAAATAAGCCAAATGCTCAAAGTCGAGCCCATACCTTCCGTACAGCATTTTCAATGCCTCCAACATCTCAATGGAGTCTTTTTTGCCACTACGTAAACGAAGATGGTCTAAAGAAGGCAGTCGAGCAGGGTACTCGAGTAGATCCGAACGAGATTTGGTATTCATCTTCAGCAATCAGGTAGGTAAGATTGGCCAATTAGATCTGATATATCAATTGAGCTGCCATAGCTTCGAAAGAATGGCAGCTCACGATAGTGCAAAAGATTGCGCAAAGTCCAAAATGGCTAAAAGGTATCTGAACAGAAAATCAAAGTCGTTTTTGCTGACAGAAGTAATGAGACTAACTTCCAATTCCAATTCAATGTTACCGCAGTTGCCGGGCGATTCTTCGGATGCAGCAGTTCGTCAGAAATGCGCCTTCGTTTGGCTGGTCTTTCGGCTAATTGACGGGATGATCTTCTGCTAGACGACTCTTGCTTCGATTGACTACCGTAATGCTGAGACTCTCCGTCACTACGTTTCGAGGCAGATGGACTCTTCAACACAGAGTCAACACTTGAGACAGAAATAGCGACTTGGAGCTTCGCGGGGCTCGTGATAGCAGAGGCGTTTGATAGAGTTTGTACAGTAGCTATAGGCCAAGTAAACAGGCATTTGTGATATCTAGGGCAGTCATACGGAAATTATGTAATGCATCTCGGAGCAGTTTCGCTCGTGCAGCATCATGACTAATGTCATTCAGGCCATAGAAGATGTCCATATTCATCTCGAGGGTATCGAGAGGCTCTGGGTATATCGAATTCGATGGTATCGCTGTTAAAGAAAAACGCCTTGAGCACACCAGTTGGCAATTGCGAATGCATAGATTCGTCGGAAGGCAGCAGCTACAAAGTTGCTATTGACACCAGTGAGCTTACTCCCTTCCGTGCGAAAGTCAAAAGTCACGTGACCGATATTTCATCTCCTTGCGATTTCAACTCGGACAGCTTTTCTGTCAGCAGCCGCCTTGCCTCACACGCTTGGCCGACTGTCCAAAACACAGGCTCAATAACTCTCTGTGTGATCCTGCAGAGAAGTTGACGCTCGGGGAAGCTACCAGGGGGTTTCTTTTTTTCGCAAATTTGCAAGCGAAGTACCTGTAGCCAGCTCGCCTCCTTTCAAGCGCCAGCCATTGAGTTTTCAGGGAGTAGGAGGATTTTTCCGTCTCTTCTGACTCCTTTTGAGTGAGTCTTCACCGCTTTCCATTGTCTTTCGTAAAAGGCTGATCTGCTGTTAAAGCCAACTCGCGTAGCTCGCCTTTACCGTAGCAACATATCGGCAGACCTTAATTTGGTACTTGCTATCAAGAAACGCCCTATTAAAAGACTTCAGGACCAGCACTCCTGTTGTCACATTCCGGAATTTGGATTGACTCGTCACTCGCTCTCGGCTTTCCGCACATCAAGCGATCCTTTTCCACTTAGACTGCCACGACCTCAGTTATCCATTTTCAACGCTTCTTAGACCAATCTTTCGCTAGAATTCAGGTTAACCAATTTCTGACCGTTTCCACTTTCGACTCTTCCGTCTTCCTTTGTCGCGTCAAGTAATAGCAACAACCAGTTCCAGACAGAGAATTTGATTGGATCAGTCCACCTTCAATCCAGGATCGCTCCGTCACCCACAAAATCGCCTGCACAACGAAGAAGTCAGCTCCATCGCTTTTTTCGCAGGACAAAACTCTACATTTCCGTACCGGTATCTTCGATCTAGACTTCCAGCGAGGTCTTGCTTCGAACGAATCCAGTAGGGAAATCTCAAATCGCATGAACACAAGAGGCGACTCGCCCTATTCGGGCAACTTCTACCCTCAGCAACAGCAACAGATGTACGCTCAGCAGTACTATCAGCCTGCTGTCTGGCAACCGGTCTATCAACCTGTTGGTTTTTACAACAGCGTTTTTGCTGTAGCTAATATTGGCTTGCCAAAGTTGATGATGCATCCTTATGCTATGCAACAACCTGCTCGACATGGCTACGCTCCTTCGCCTTCTTGTCCCAGCCTGTATTCGTTGCAGCAATCAAAATCTTCCTCTTTTGCCCACACTCAAAACAAGTTGATCCCGTCTCAGATTGCCACCGCTCGAGAAACGGCTCCTGATTATCGCCAACATCACGTCTTGCAGCCTCCCTTTCAACATCAACAAATGCAGCGCCAAGCAGAGACTTGGTCTGGCTACAATTCGTTCTCAGCTCCGCAACAGTATGGAAGTCAGCAATCAATCAAGCGCTACCCTCAGCAACAGCAACAATACGTTGACGAAAATGATCCTTACTCTCTTCGACCCGCTTCTACTCAAGCTTCTTATAACGCTTCTCAGCCGCAAGTTGACTATCAAGATCCTCCTTTCGATCCACTCAAGGACTTGAAGTTGATTCCAGCTTCGGCTTCAAAGATTCCACCTCATCCTTCTGTCGAAAATTCTGGTGTCCCCCTATCCGAATTTGCGGTCGAACTGGTTTGGGAGATCTGCGCGACTGCCAAAGAACAAGCTCTGACAATGAGAGATAACCGTCATTCAGTTCAATACTCGTCCGAACCATCAACACCAGGTCAGTATGGCTCGATTGGTGGCGAGCGAGCAGCTCGACGGATCAAATCCAATTCGCCTTTGTCTCTGGACGAACTCTATTTCCAAGGTCAACAATCTTATCTTTCTTCACCTGAATCACCTCCTGGTCCTCTGACTCCACCATCGAGCACCATGTCAACGGCTTGTCCCATTCCTGTCCAATTCCAGAATGGCAAAGCGGAATTCATGCACGCGGCTAAAGAACTTGCTCCATGGACAAGAGATCAGTACGAATCTAGATCGGCTGTCACTGCTTCTCCTGGACTACAACAACATGAAGGAGCAAGCCCAACATTCAAAAGATTCGCAAAGGATTTGTTGACGATGACTTTGGTTACTCCTCAAGTGTTGCTCTTGGCTATGCTTTACGTGGCTAGAATACCTCAAGTGACACAAGACAATGGTTGGAACAAGTTTTTGACCTCTGGAATTGCTTACAAGTTGCTTCTGGGTGGTTTGATTTGCGCAAACAAGGTTCGTTCAATTTCAGTCGTTCTCATATTGCGAGATTAGTGCTGATGTCCCTGTTCCGACAGCATCTCGATGACAATTCTTTCCGATGCTCCACTTGGGCTACTGTCTCTTCTTGCCCAATCGCCGACATAGCTGCTGCCGAAGCAATGGTCCTAAAAGCTTTACATTTCGATCTGAATGTGTCAAGTCAAGAATGGGCTGCATGGCTGCATTTGCTGGTCGAAAGAAGAGCACGAGAACATCCTTCAATTGAAGATGTTGTTCTGGCTCGTCTTTGCGGATTGGTCGATGAAGTTGAACAGCAAGCTTACTAGTCGAAGCACTCAAAAGAAAGAAAGAATAGCAAGAATTCGCTCCTTTATACTTTTCGCCTCTGTTATATAGTCAAAGTCAAGAAAGAAAAGCACACAAAACACACTCGAAAAGACGCTCATTTTATTGTCAAATGTTGTTCGACCTTCGACTTTCAGCAAATAAACCAACAAAAACAAGAACCACTATGCCCCGATCTGTTCTTTCCCTTAATTGCATCATATTGTTCACTATACAAGAATTTACAGAATCAGCTTCAAGTCTTTCTTAATGGAGGAAGGCAGACGGTTGACGCCCCAAAAAACAATCAAGAGAAGGCGGACTTCTCTCGCAAAAAAACAAGAGTAGCTTTGTATGAGGTATTTTTATTACTTTTTTGACCTTGTACAACCGAATATAGCGGTTCTATTTCGTTCTCTTTTTGAACAATGTAGCTTCTACTGTCTCTTGCCACACTACTTTTACTCAACCGTCTGCGTTGTCTAACCAACTTGTACCATTTGCTGCACGAGTTTTGGATTCGAAGTTTTGCAACCATTTTTGCAGTAAAGAGATGTCAACGTAGCTGAAGACTTCTGATTAGTCACAAGGAGATGCAAGCACTCGAAACAACTGACTTTCCGATGATCTGAGATGAGCCTTGTGCTGGCATAGCTTGAGTGAAAGAGGAAAGGTAATGAAAGAGGTTCTTTGCGATGCTTGTCGGCTAGAACGCGCATTAGTCAAATTAGCATAGCAGACACACGGAATGGCTGACCAGAGCCATTGGGTCATTACTCGATGTGCGCGATCTAACAGCGACCGCGTTCGACTGAGTTGCAGCGACAGCGGCTTCGCAAGCGGCTAGATCTTGCACGTAAATACCCAAAGTAGCTACGTTAGCCGAAGCTGCTTGACCGAACCCAGAGTTGCTCGATGCTTGCACAGCTCCTTTGAGAGCAAAAATCGCCGACGGTTTTCCGTTATGTAGCATTCCCAGTAGAAGCCATTCTTCTTTGCCAGGGAAATTGAAATGTACAGTCGCTCCGTATCCATCTGGTAAAGGACTAGAGAGAAAGCAGACGAGATGGTTGACGTGTAGAACGTCTATAGACAGAACAGGAAGTGAAAATATGAGAGTGGAAGCAGAACTACAAGCAGAAGAAGAAGAACCTTCGAGAGTAAAAGCGAAACGATCAGGCGCGACTGGCGTGGCCTATGTGCACAACGAGTCAGATCACTTGATGCTTCGGTGCGAATCATTCACACCGACTTCAACCACAGCTCTGCCAGCGACGATGACCTGGAACATCGCAACGCTTCTTATTCGGCTTCTGACGTATGAATGATAGCGATTGATCTAGTTTGACTTGAGACAAGAGAAGTCTCTGTCGACCTCAGAAGGTTAGGTAAGGTTCGTTCCTTCTGCAAAATCTGAGCACGCTAAAGGGCTGCGCCTTCCTCAGCGTAAACAACTGGCCCGTCCGCTAATCTTATAGCGTTGTTGCTTGACAACCACTTAAATTAAGCATATATCAAGGTTTTGCCTTCAACCTTCTTGTCTTAGATGCATCTTACGTCTTTGTATCTTATAGCGACGTGCTCATTAGGAACCCTTCTGACACGTCCAAAAGGGAAACAATCCAAGACAACCGTGTGATCTTAGCGCCCTGCCCTTCAGGAACACGGCGGCACATACGCAAATCGTACTAGATACCTTATATTTTCTCTACTCGATCACTTTGCCGGATTTCAGGTGAGTGTCTATCTCAGAGCTGTATCCCTAAATCTGCTTAATTTTAACACTGCAACACAGCCCGTATTGGGTGCACTGCGAGATTAACTTGTCTTTTTTCCGACAAGATTTGCTGTGCTGTAATCGACAATTCCGCTTGCGCCATACAATCGAACAGCATTTGGGCTGGGCTGGGCTTTCTATAAAGTACAGCACGACCGTCTATCCGGTACAGCACAAGTCGTCTTTTTCTCCCCTACTGCCCAATAAATGCAACAGGACATTTCGGCTATTGCGCTTCTACATCTTCCTGCACATCTTCAACTGTCTTTTGAAAGACTTCAGTGATGCCTGTAGAACCAACTTGGTTCGGTTGTGTGTCAGTTGAAACGCTCGACTTCCGAAAGGTCTCATGATTGATAACATTTTCTGTCTATAGCTCATCGCCCCGGGATACCTACATTCTACTTGAAGCATGTCGTCAAGGGATTCTACCCAAAGTAACGCGTCGGCTGACTGAGTAAGTCGTTTTCATGTGACTCGTCCGTCGTTACCCGCCCTCCGAAATTAAAGTTTGTCATTGTTTCTTTGCTCAGCATGGAACGTATCCGGCTCATTCAACCTGGTGCTTGTTTCGTATGGGAAGAAGCTGAAGCAGGTATTAAGAGGTGATTAGCTCTTTCTGCGCTTGTCGATTCGCACTCTGATCACTCTGGGCAGGTGGACTGATAGTTTTAAATGGAGTCGTGAGCTATATTTGTGGTACACGTCGTCTTTTCGCTGACTCGGTCATAGCCTCACGAGTCTCCGGAGCTTTCCTCATATACAGCGAGTTGCCAAAGTAAGCTGTACCATCATATGACCTGGATCTTGCTTTCTGACACTTTGTTCTAGTGAAGGACAGCCCGGATCAGGTCTGTACAAGCAATCTTTCAGCTCGCATACCAAAGATGGAGGCAAGCTGCATCTCATTGTAAATTTCCAGCTGCAATCTGCATCGGAGGAATGCTTACCAGGGCGGCAGGCATACTATGACAAGAAGTCATTGGACGCTGGTTCTCTACCTCAAGTCTCTGATGACCCTCGCTTGCAAAATATACAAATCCCGGAAGGCGTCTTTCCAGATCATCGAGCGACGGATATGAAGTTACCAAAACCCTCTACAAGTGCTGCTGCTTTACCGTCTGTACTACAGAGAGGAGTGCTGCCACACAGTCAAGAAGATGCTTCTCGCCCTTCAAGCAGCTCGGGTCTCTTTGAAAGGTACAATAGTAGCGAAGAATCGTTAAGACGAATACCTAGCGGCCCGAATCTCTCTTACCTGTCTCGAGATCAAGACATGTATGAAGTTCCCAGCAACTTTAGTGCAATCAGACGCGCTTCTTCCTCGTCGTTTTTGCCCAACTACCCACTTTATCCCTCTCCTTCCAGTCGCCGACCATCGATGCAAAGCTCGGAACCCATATATTTCAGCTCACCTTGGTCTCAAGTACCTGTAACTGCAGCAACGAGAGCAGCAGATCAGCATTCGCACGATTCAAGCAGTAATTCTGATCGCCTACCACCCGTTGCAGCTCTTCTTGACACACCGCCATCCCTTCCTAGACATTCCTTCTCCGGGCCAACCTCAACCTTTGACAATTCCTACCCTTCTCGACATACTTCTGCCCATCCTTTTGCTGGACCAAGTTATAGTTGGTCTCCTCAACTACCGCCGTTACCTTCTACAATCGAGAGCGTATATGCATCATTCGATAGAAGAATGAGTCAACCCGCACCAGTCTTCCGTAGGCTATCGATAGAAGAAGAATTGGCTCGATTACCTCAATCTAGATCAAGCGAAGACACAAGACAATTAGATCTACTCCAAACAAGTCTGAAACTCTAATATACAAAGATGGAAAACCAATTCGAACAAAACTTGAGCTCTCAAGCAGCCATGCTCGAAATCCTTTAATATCAGCAGTATTATTCACCTCATTGATATCTCCTATACTTCTCGAGAAAAATTGTACAGTTAATTGTTACATAGCGCATTTGATTTTTACACTTTTATGATTACTGCTGCATAGAACTATAGAGTGAAAGGATAAAGCACGCTTTTCTCGCGAAACGACCTGATGCATGCAAAACTTCAAAGTCTTGAAACGATATCGTAGAAGCCTGCTGCTCGTGTTGCTTGGTGTCTCCCTGCGGTACATCTATGAACATTGGCGAGAAACAACACCGTCGAGGCAGAATTATGTCGAGCAAGTCGCGAAGGTCGAAATTGAGCAACAGCTAGACTATGCCTGGGGATCGGCTATTCATCGCTTTCAGAACCATCCTCAAGTGGTAGATAGTCGAGCCAAACCTATACCTTGGCGCAACACCTCGTTCAAGTCTTCCGCCGGTCCTTCGTCTGGAGTGATCAATGTCTGGATTGTTACGCAAGAGCTATCAGGTCTACACCAGAATGGTGGAATTGGAACAGCGTACTTGCAAATGGCTAAATCGCTCGCTGGCCAGCCGAAGCTCAAAGTCACTATACTGCTAGCTCAACACGAAGAGAACTTCGGAGCTGTCAAGAAAGCTGCTTTCTTATCAGAGTAAGATCCTATACGCTCTCCTGTCTCACCAGGCTGAAAGAGCAAGAAAAGATTGGACCAGGCTGGCATCACGCTGCACTTCTTGCCGCCTGAAACGATCTCTTTGGCTCCGGATATGTGGGCAGCAAAGACTTCTATAGTTATTTATCGTTTCTTGAAGATCCATCAACAAAATCTCGACATCGTTCACTTTCACGATAATAATGGGTTGGCTTATTATTCCGCTTTGGCACGCTTTGAAGGCCTAGCTTTCCCTCAAACATCTTTTGTCGTTGGTCTGCATGGTCCAGAAGTGGAATGGGCTGCTATGCTCAACGGAAGATTGCCTGAAAGTGATATGGTGTTGGCTTTAGGCTATTTGGAGAAGCGGGCGACCGAATTGGCAGATGTCGTCGTCTCACCAAGTCATTATATGATATCCTACCTAACGAAAAGAGGATGGCAATTACCCAAACATCGTTTCGTCATACCAAATCTATCTGACTTGGACCTGCATACAATCAATTTCGAGGCTGAAGATACCCAACCAGTACAAGAATTGGTATACTTTGGCCGATTGGAAGAACGCAAAGGCATTCGACTCTTCTTTGAAGCTCTAGATCTACTGTTTGCCAAATATCCTCACGTCTCAGTACCAAAAATCACTTTGCTCGGTCGCGATCGAACGGATGCTAGATCAGGTCTAGCAGTCAGCAGTCTAGCAGAAGCAGCTTTCGAAGCTCTGCAGAGCAAGTACAATATCTCGACACATTTGGCGATGCAAACCAATCTGGGTCAACACGATGCCTTGCATTATCTTGCTGACCCGGGTAGACTGGCAGTAATGCCTTCTTTGGCTGATAACTCACCTGGGACAGTCCTTGAATGTATCGTCCATACTATTCCTTTTCTCTCAAGCAATGTTGGCGGGACTTCGGAATTGATAGATCCTGAGGACCGAAATACTGTGCTCTTCTTACCTACTGCAAGATCCTTGGCAGAGAAATTGGCTTATGCATTGCACGATCACAAGATATCACATTTTGCACGTCCCTCTAAAGAGGTGTTAGAAGCCGAACGAGATATGCAGGAACTACATTACTGGCTACGCTCACTTCTCTCTGCACCTGAAGCAGCTCACAGCAAGGATGAGCCTGTAGTCAGCGTCATCGTCTCACATTATCAACGACCCAATGTTTTGCGGCATCTGCTAGCTAGTCTAGCGAGACAAACCTATGCTCATTTAGAAGTCATCATTGTTGATGACGGATCAGCAAATAAGACTGTTCTCGAGAAGCTCAACATGATTGACAACGAAGTCATCCGACCTAAAAATTGGCAGCTTTTCAGAATACCTAATGTCTATTTGGGCGAAGCTAGAGATTATGGTGCTTCGGTCTCCAGAGGCGATTATATGCTCTTCCTGGACGATGATGATGTGCTCAAACCTGATTCAGTCCAAGTTCTAGTTGATGTGGCTCAAAAGACCGGTGCTCAAGCTCTATCTTCTTTTCTGGCGAAGTTTTCTGGTGCGGAAGATCCTAACGATGAGAACTCTACTGCTCTTGAGAGAAGACAAGATTATTGGTTTCTTGGTCAAGCAGTCGGTGTTGGTCTGACAAGCAATATGTTTGGCAGTGGAAACATCTTCTTGAGCCGAGAAGCTTTCGATCGTGTCGGAGGATTTTCAACTTTCCGTGACCTAGGTTCTGAAGATTGGGAACTGTTCATGAAACTGGCGCTACACAAAATCCCGCATTACGTTGTCCCGGAAACGCTGCTCTTCGTCAGAGAAGATCCAGGTCGACATAGCATGGTCCGTTCTTGATCGCTGCGATCACCTTAGCTAA
The DNA here is from genome assembly GCA_039545335.1 of Kondoa subrosea. NCBI lineage: Eukaryota > Fungi > Basidiomycota > Agaricostilbomycetes > Agaricostilbales > Kondoaceae > Kondoa > Kondoa subrosea. The sequence continues at coordinate 209,527 of BCIN01000009.1, forward strand.
GTACATTGAGTACACAGAAATATACTATGGATCAAGACCTGTCTGCCTTCCGGGCGAATGCGCCGCTTCTCGCTGATTCGCATACACATGCCCTTGATCTTAGCAACGTGTTGCTCATGACTCGTAATTTACATCACTCTACTCATGGAACAAGTCAAGCGCTTGTCAGCTCGTTGTCAGATTTCCGTCCCAGTCAAGGTTGGAATGGTTGGTATTATTCATTTCAATGGGCAACAGACTCACTACAGCTGCGCTTGGATGATCAGAGCTCTGAAGTCATTGATGGTCGTTGGACTTTCATTGGAGCAAATTACACAAAGCCTTACATTACCGAATTGGAACAGTACCCTTACATCACCGAATCCGGTGAGGCCCTTGCAGCAGTCCGGAGCTTTAGAAATCCCAGCTATTTAGAAGGCGTTCTGCAAATAGAATATACAGCTCATCATCCTTGCGGAGACGGAACAGAACTTCGCGTCGCTTTGCAGAAAGCTGGATCCGACCTCGAAACCGAGATCATTTGGCATCAGCGCACAATAGACGATGCAGATGGCTTCTTCACTGAACAGATAACTTTGGACGCAAATGATGTTTTGCATTTGGCTGTCTACCCACTCGAAAGCGACAGTTGCGATCTGGTTCGCTGGCAAATGCGACTCTTTGTACCTGGCGATGGCGATACAACAGATTGGGTCAAAGTCCCTGCGCATCTTACCGTCGATACGCCTGAGCAACAGTCATCGGCTTCACTCGATCTGATTCTGGTGGAAGATACATCTGAGAAGAAGCCTCTGGTCGAGATAGCTCTGATCTTTGACGAGAACCGGCTGGAATATGCAAAACAAGTTGTGCGGTCAATTGTATATCTAGCAGACGATGCTGAATACATCTTTCATTTGGTTGTCCCTACCATTCTTTCGAGCGAGATACGCGATTCATTTCCCAAAGCAAGCTTTCAATTTTACGACTACACGTTATGTCAGAAATTTGCATCGACTGTAACACCTTTCTCGAATCCTGATATCCATCTAAGCGCACATTGCAAACTTTTTCTCTCTTCCATCCTCTCTCCAGAACTGTCTCGGGTGCTCTATCTAGACAACGATGTCACAGTATTGGGCAGCATCCTCCCTTGCTGGCAACGCTCGTCCGATACACCCAGTCTCATTAGTATGGCAATCGATATGGGAGATCTATGTCAAGCAGCTCCTGGATTCTGTTGGCCGATGGCAGCAGAATGGACTTTACCTGGTGATGAAGGAAGAGAATCTGTACAAGTCAATGGCGGAGTTCTCTTGCTGGATCTAGCAAGAATGCGCGAGACGGACTTCGAAAGCCGTTACGTAAAGACTGTCGCGCAAACCTATTCTCTGACAAGCAAACTGGCAAGATTCGGCGAGCAAGACTATATAAACTCTTACTTCCGTCTCTTCCCTCAAGATCTTGATTGGCTCCCCTGTGGCTGTAATTACCAATACAGAGGAAATACGCGGGACATGAAATGTAGCGGTCAAGACATCAGCATTGCACATGGCTGGTAAGTGCTTTTAGATTATAGATAGAGCTCACTAATGCGAACCTCAGGCGAAGCGGAGCTACTTATGCCGAACCTTCTCAATATGCTGAAGTCTTCTCCTACTTTGCCAATGATAGTCACGCTGTCGAAGACTGGTCTAATCCGCCTCCGTTCTCCACAATCTCAGCTGTATCGCACCAGCCTGGCGATACGAAAAGCATTCGCGCTCATCATAATTGTCCCCATCAAGACTACGATTGCAGTGCCGACTACACAGATGTCCCTTACGCGGACGAAATCTGCCTTCTCACAACAATAAATCACGCCGAGCAATGGCCAATCGTTCAAGCATCAATTCAAGCACAAACATACCCATACATTCGTACTTTATCGGCATCAAATATATCATCAAACGATCTGACCAATATTACAATACAATTCGAAGCTACAGACCACTCTAATCTATGTGCTTCATGCGGAGATCTCTCCTCCGGTCCTGATTGCGATCGGCCAGCAAATCCTGAAGATTTACGCTCGACCAATGCATACTGGTCTTGCATATGTGCAATTAGCTCCAGCGAAGATCAGCACTACACTGACCTCTTCAGATCAATTTCGCATCCAGGCTGGATTTTCTATCTTCCACCGGGTTACTCAATGCGCTCATCAAACTCAATATCACAATTACTAGCCCACGCACAAACGCGGAACGATATTATACTCTTTCCAATGGATCTCAATCCCCTACATCCTCTAAAATCCTTTTCACCGCAAGATGTAGGTCCAATAGGTCTTATGCACCATTCAAGCAACATGTGGTACACCCGATGGAATTCTGGGAAGAAATGCGGGAAATGGAGAACGTTGGACTCGCTGGCTTTGCATTTCCCTTTACGATGGGTCGATGAATTTCCGGTTGTATCGTTACATGAATAAATACTGCTCGCTTTCTCCCTCTTTCTCTAGAACTTTCTCTTCTATATTCTACAAATTGGTTTATTAGAGATCCTTTAAAGGTCCCAGAGGGTTGTAAAGGGTTGTCAAGGCTTTGAAGACTTCAGCTCGATTGAATTGATCGGCAGCCCAAGGTGACAATGAAATGGGTTTCAGGTTGTAGCTCAAGAGCTTGGATGGGTACTGAGCTGAAGGGTTGGCAGTGAGGTAGACTGGAAGATCAGCAAAGCTTTCAGGTGTATTGCCTATGAGTTTGGATGCAATTGGGGCGACAAGAGATTGAAGTTGAGGGATAGGGAAAGGAATGCCGCTGTTGGCTGCAGCTGATGTCCATACAAGCCTGTAGTATTTGCATTAGACATGTAATTGAGGTAAATCTGTGCAAAAGCTTACCCGGGAAATACATGAAAGAATTTGATGCTTGGATAAGCAGTTGCGAACTCTTCGGTAATGCTGTCGATCACTACAGAGTCTCTTGCAGCGGAAGACAAAAAGCCATATTTGCCATTCGCTTTTGCCTTTTTCATCCCTGGATCTGTCTACAAGGCGATAGTCAGACGCAGGTCATCACTTTGAGGAACTGCATACTCCATCAAAGCTCTTGGTTCCTGTCCCTGGTGCGGCAACAAACAGTACAGAATCCTTGATAAAGCCGTTCTCTAGTAGAGTTGAAGCCAAACCGAATTTGGACAGACACTGAATAGCGAAACGCGATTCGATGCCTTCACTAGTCTCTTCCCAGCGTCCATTTGGTGTCATACCTGAATGGGTCTTAGCAGAGACTTCTGGTACATTAAGTGATGCGTCTAACCTTGCGTCTGAACAAGATAATTGATGCCTTTTGGTCCAGCTTTTTGATGCACCTGAGTACAAGCATCTTTTATACCCGCCGTTAAGCTATACCTGCTTTGAGAAGAGATGAAAACGAGTAATCAATATGCTTACCTAAGATCTGCTTTGATGAATTGAAAGTCTGCTTTGGAAGCATCGGGACTGGCTTTCCTCAAATCTTCAAGTACTTGACTTCCTCGTTGTTCATTTCGACCAATAACATAGACGCTAGCTCCAGCTTCTGAGAATCGCTGCGCTACTCCACGACCGATGCCTTGAACGAATTTAAGCAGAAGGCTCTTGGATATTATACAGAGGCGATTGCACACCTTGTGTAGCGCCAGAGCAGACAGCAGTCTTTCCGATCAAGTTCAACCCCTTATTTGCAGATCGCGCCAAAGAGGTCATTGCAACTGAAGAGGAAAGCTAGGGGAATGCGGGCAAGAGACGAGAGACTGAACGGAAGAGGGTATTGACGTTGACAAGAGCTGAAGCAGGCAGGTGGACGTGTGGTGATGAAATTGAATATTATGAGGTTGCTCTCGAACGAATTTTTGAGCGGATCACAGCAAAGCCGCTAACAAGGCTGGATTGGATACCCGAGCTTCTGTGATACACTAGATTGGTGACACTGTACTTTAGCAAGCCATGTCTGATCCATTCTTTGCTCGACCTGCAAAAACAGGCAATAAGCGCAAACGCAATGAATCTTCAGGCGCTGCAGCAAACAAAAAGGGAAAAGGAAAAGCAAAGAGATCTGCTATAGATGAAGATGAAGAGATCTCAGAGGGTGGTTCAGATGTTCAAGCTAGTAATGCAAGAGCAGCAGAAACGGCTTCAGAGGGTGAGGACGACAGAGAAACGCCAGCGCAGAAAAGGCTGCGGCTTGCAAAGGTCTGTAAAGAGCCCAATCATCATGTCGCGAGCTGAAATGAGCGCGAATAGATGTATCTCGAAAATTTGGAACAGAATCAAGGAGGTCAGTTCTTGCTGTATTAGTCTGCCCAACCTGACGCTGACACACCCCTCTATCAGGCCGAGCTGGTTTCGATGCAGCAGAAATTGATCGGGATATAATAGCAGACCGCTTGCAGCGAGATGTGGTCGGTCTCTAGCATCTTCAGTGTTCAGACAGACCCTGATGTGTGCAAACAGCTCTCGGCAACAGGCAAGATACATATTCGGATAGCGGATACCGTTTCTCCCCCTTCGACTTCACAAATTCATTATACCGCTGCTGGTGGTCATAGACTCCCTCTCACTTCCGCTATAGCATCTTCTGATCTCTCTTGGCTATATACAGCAAGTAAAGATGGTTCACTAGTGAAATGGAATCTCTCTTCAGCTTTGTCTACTCCTGGCAAACGAATACCGAAACAAATATTCATCCCGAAACGGATAGCTCGGAATCCAAACTCTAAAAAACAACTCAAGAAACAAGTCAAAGCCATCAAACCAGGTCAAGAAGGAGATCATGGACATTCTGGAGAAATCCTTTCACTTTCTTTGACAAGTGATGGTACTCTACTCGCTTCAGCTGGCACGGATCGAATGCTTGGTTCATGGAACGTTTCCGACGATCAATGTAAATGGATCAAAGGTTTCAAAGGTCACAAAGACACTATTTCAGCCTTGTGTTTCAGACAAGATACAAGTCAAGTTTACACTGCTTCTTTTGATCGAACGCTTAAGATTCATGATCTCAAATCTCAAACTTATGTAGATACTTTGTTCGGTCATCAAGAAAAAATCTTATCGCTGAGTTGTCTGAAGAATGAAGTTGCCGTTACTGCTGGAGGGAGCGACAAGACTGTGAGATTCTGGAAAGTCGCAGATGAATCGCAATTGGTCTTTAGAGGTGGTGGAACGAGTAGAATGAGAGAAGTGCTCGAAGGAACTCTGGCTGCTGATGATGTCGCTCGAGAAGAAAACATGAAGAAGAAGGGCAAAGGCAAAGCCTATATTGAAGGCAGTACCGAATGTGTCGTCATGGTGGACGATACCACTTTTCTGTCTGGCGGAGATAGCGGGTAAGTCTAGCTGCTTCAGATTTAGATCATTGGAAGTTGACAATAGGCTGCAGCGCACTTTGCCTTTGGTCAACAAACAAGAAAAAGCCAGTCTTCACCTTTCCTTTGGCTCATGGGCTTTCAGAAACGCATTCAGAAACAGAAGGTCTCATTGCAATTCCGCGTTGGATCACTTCTTTAGCAGCACTTCCTTATTCAGATCTCTTCGCTTCCGGTTCTTATGATGGCAACATTCGAATTTGGCGACTTGATCCTTCTCTTCGCTACTTTACTCTTCTCTTCGCTATACCAGCAATAGGCTTCGTCAATTCCCTACAACTCTTGCAGCCCAAATCCGAGAAAGAAAAGAAAAAGAAGGTCTTCTTGGTCGCCGCTTTAGGTCAAGAACATCGATTAGGTCGATGGATGAAAGTGAAAGAAGCCAAGAATATTGCTTTCGTAGCAAAGATGGATTTATCGCATAAATTACCCCTCAACATAGAAACATCGTAATCAATGCTATCTTACAAGTTGCATCGCAGTGGTATATCTACATGAATAATCGTCGAGAGGAGAAATCAATATCACGTTCATGACATTCATGTTGCGCTTGTTTGACCAATTCATTACTTGCGAAAGGTCCTTCGAAATTGAGTTCTTTTAAATTTGATAGCTGGTGTGATTCTTGTAAAGCTTGAACGATACCACATATCAAGAGGAAACCATGAGTTTGTTGTGAAACGATAGTAAGGATGCGAGGATTGATATGGGAAAAGATGTTGAGTTGTCTAGAATCTTGATCTTTGGTTTGAGCGGTCGCGTAAACGCTTCCTAGTCTCAGAGTATAGAGATCAAGCTTGAGGGCAAAGATCTTCTCATAGCGGACAAAGTCAGTGGTCTGATAGTCAATCTTCCGTAGTGTATCTCGATTGTTTTCTAAGATAGAGCAAAAGACAGGCAAATCTTGCACAAGAGCATTCTCGATAGGTTGGTTGATGTTGATATAGCAAAATACTCGAAGTTGATTAGTCGCGCCAGTGACCCATTTCAATGCATCTGCGCTGATCCAGCTTTCAGCTATATGCAGATGATCGAGTTTGTATGTTGGTGGAGGCTGCTCAGTCCAAGGAACGTTCCAGTCCACATGAGAGATGCTAAGCGATCGCAAAGAGGGCAGGCCAGATAGAAGTGTTTGCAAAGAATGGCATTTGAAAAGACTCCACTAGAATATCGTGTCAGTTTTCAGTCGAGGAGCGCTGTGAGGTGGTCAACATACATCAGGAGTTGAATTGAAATCAGAAGCATAGAAGGTAAAGCTTGTTAGGTCCAAGCTTGACAAAGCTTCGATGATTGGTAATGATGCAGCTGATCTTGGGAACAGCACGACGGAGCCAAAGATGACTTCTCGAACCTCTGGTAATTGTCGAAGTAGTGAATAACACACGCCATTATCAGCAAGTCCGTTCTTTGCTTCCCATTTGAGCGATTTCGGTATAGAACGAAGTGACGGATTATTCGCCAAAGCTTGTTCAAAGAGACTCGCTCGTCCAGGATTTCTCACTACCATACGAAGTGAGGATGTAGATAGGGCAGCATACGATTGACGCACTCGCTGGATTCCTCCAAAGCGTCTGCATGGCCGCTGAGTAGATCCCCTTGCTTACTCTTGCTATTGCTGCGAGATCCCTCTGTCGTTCTCGATCACTGTAGTGATGAGCTGAAGACACGCCCAAACTCTCCAGACATTGCTTGAGCAATTCGATCGGCAGCGACAAGATGGGCGGTCTTGCGAGTTTGAGGGCATCTACTTGGTGGTCCATTGGGTCAAGCTCCAGGCAGAGCACTCTTGCCTTGCACTGCTCTTGACGTGCTGATGAGAGTAGCAAAGATCACGGTCTCTCTCCAACCAGCACTTCAAGTTTGGCCAAGCATGTCGCTACCTTCGCTGGATCTCGCTCGACTGGTCCAGTTCCAAGTAGGATTATCAGCTCTAAGTCTGGTAGGGATAGCTCCAGCGTACAATCTGCCTATCCTCCTGTATGGTCTCTTCAGCTTAGAAGACACGACGCATTTGTCCAATTTCATAGCGCTGATCGTAAGAGCTGTCATTATTGTTCTGGTCATTCCTGAATGTGCTCGTAGGGTTTCTCTGAGGTGCTGGATGTGCTATGGCTATTTCATTGGAAAGGTAGTTACGGCATGTGGTCTGCTTTGCTGACTGTAGCGGTTCGTTTCCGTTGTCGAATCTCATCTCAATTGCGCGACACTGATATTCAAAGAATTTAGGGCATGGCAATCAAAGTTGTGACCTTGCTTTCTGCTCAAGCCCAATTATCCAGTTCTGGAACATCTTTAGGAGAAACCAATAGTCAGACCATGTTCGTTGATTCCGCTCTTGCTGCTGTTCAAGTATTGAAATGGATAGAGAATAGCTTCTCTGCTATTCCTGGCGCTTTCAGCAATTCTAGACCTACACAACAATCTTCTTCGTCTTATCAAGCTTCACGCGGTGGAGCAGGAGGCTTTTTTGCAGCTGATGAAGAAGATGAGGAAGCTGATATTGAAGGAGGAGGGGGAGGACATCGAGAGGATAAAAAATCAGGACCAGGTGGATATCAATCAATGTAGAACAAAACCCTTATCATCAATGTATTTATATGACATTCTCTTCACGTCTTCGTAGCTTGCTTCTCTTTCTGCTCATTCAAGATGAAGGCAAAGATCCTTTTCGCTAATCCCCGAAGTAGTTCAGGTTGATGAGTTTGAGCGGTGACCAGTACAGCAAAAGAAGTAGCGAAAACCAATTGCTCGACTTTCTCATTGATCCTTTTTGTTGGCAAGAAGGTAGCTAACGCTCTTGGAGCCACATAGAGAGCCAGTTCTGATTTTCTCTTCTCTATCAGAATTGATAAACCACAGACAGCTGTGGCCAGTGTGATGATTGCTCCTCCATCCCAATACTGTTGTGATTTATTGCAGAAGATGGCCGGACCAAGATTTCGACTGAGACAAACGGTTGACCAGATTGAAGCGACGAAAGTGGAAAGAAACAATGAGCTTCTCAGTACATCTTTTGAGATGCGTAGAAAAGCTTGAAGAGGTTGTCGAAGAAGGGAGGATCGACCGAAGAGAAGACGAGGGAGTAAATGAACAAAAGAATACAGCAATGAAGCTTGAGCGAAAGTCGAAGTAAAGCGACGGAAAACATTTGTTGAACAGCTTGAGGTATTTCCTACTGACCCATGTACGAGCAAACAGGGCACTTTGGATGTCTACAACATCTCAAGGTGAGTTCAGGCTTTGGCAAGAATAGCACAAGCTTACGAGCATAGGATCTGTCGCACTCTTCGGCAGACCTCCCGCAATTGCCAGGTCCTGCATTACTCTAGAATCCCTGACATTCAGCGGTTTTCCATAGACAAAGTCCCCCTTCCGCGCGAGTTGCAGCAATTCGATTAGCCTGTCATCGACTTTTGCTAATTTGCTAATCCAGTTTGCAAAGCTTTTGGGAAGTCGCCAGGGCTGATAGAACCAGATCCACATGACTGCATGCTGGGTTAGTCCACTTATGTTCAATCGTATTTCAGAACTGACTTCGCCATGAGGATGCCCAGAATACCACACTATCGCCTTGAGTGGTCATAAATCTACCTAGCAAGCTTTTGCGTTTCTCCTTCGATAGGGAGAAGAAGCTGCCTCTTGACAGTACATCCAAAGCTCTTACGAAAGTGAACAGAGTCAGATCCATCGTCATGCTCCTATGTAGCGAAAGAGTAGATGAAGAAGTGCTGATATCGAGTGGTAAAGGATTGAGTGTAGCGCTCTTGCGTTGTCGCAGATTTGCGTGATGCTTGAAATAGTTCAATGCGAGCGAACTTGAGAAGATAGAAGCCAGGAAAGTAGACACGACATCAATCTTTCGCGATTGCTCGACTATATCCTGCTCTTGACCCAGTTGCAGACCCCTGCGACCATAGACTCTCAATACATCTTGTAGCCATCTAGAACCCGCGAAAGCCAGGGATAGAGCGAAAGCGAAGCCACGATGTCCCAGTAGAGATGACAGAGACCGCCAGGACGCGCGTTTGGAACGTAAGAGATACAATAAAGAAGGTAAAGTTGTTGTCAATCCAATCAAATAGGCTCGGATCAAGACTCGCGTAGACGGTGCAGCATTCTCATACAAGTCTCTCCTTGTAGCGCGAAGGAGATTGATGTGCAACGGAGGGCAGCTCATTGGCCATCAGCTGATAGAGTAGTAGGCACAAGTAGGCAGAACAGTCGCACCGAATCCGAATCGGAAGTTGATCTTTTACTGCTTGATCCCATACGATAACATTACTACTACTATTACATACACATTGTCCATTCCGTAGCAAATACCCTTATGTCACAAAGCAAAGTTGATAAACGGTCGTCCTACACCCGAGAAGTAACCATCTCCGAAATTGAAACTGGCATTGTGTTGTGCATACTCGTCGTAATAAGGAGAAGGAGATGGCGAAGGAATATAGCCAGCATTCGGTGATTTGACAGGCATAGCAAGTTGGGCAATTTCGTCACGCTTCACCTCAATCTCTCGCTTCATTGGTGGTTCTGGTTGCTGGAAAGTATCTTCTACTGGACTCGGAAGAAGAGAAGAAGGAGCTGTACTGACATCCTCATAATCTGGATCGAGTTCAAAATCGCAATCGCTTTGCTGGTCTTCTGAAGAATTTGCCGAGAACTTGGGAGGAGATCGACGCAGACGTTTCTTTGGTCTTTCGGTATCTTCGGCAGACGTCAACGTAGCAGCTGGTATAGCTTCCGATCCTTCTTCTTCCGCCTGCATTTGACTCCACCCGAAACCAATTTGCATTGACATGACTTCATTGGATGACATTCCAAGACCTGTTTGATATGACTTCAACGTCGTGCTCTAAGGAATGCAAAGAACATGGCCTACGATCACTCAAATGCTTGATTGTTTGTTGAAGCGCGTCGACTTGTTCGGCCGAATAAACTTTTGGTGAAGGCGGCAGACTGTAATGAAGTTCAATTTGCTGCAGTAACACAACGAAGAGACCCAACCTAGGCTTGTGCAACCATACGCATTTCTCTCCTCGTTTCACACAGCTTTGACAAGGCGATTGTCTGGAGCATTTAACTTTTCCTGCATGCACGAACAGCTTAGCGGAATCACTTGTAGAAGGCCAGCAAACAAACGAGCTCGACAGTCTAAGAGTCGTACAAGATCAGATCTACACTGTCAACGTGTGGATCATGCTCACTTTCACAGCTAACTGTTCTTCGAGATGGACGCGCTTTGGTAGAATCCGCAGGAGGTTTGGTTTGAGGAGCCATTGAGACGTGATAGTTGCGGAATAAGGAGGAATCAGCAGACAAAGCGTGTCAGACAGATTCAAATCAATAAGCAAGCCGTAGAGATTTAGGGATGTGGATGTCGCAGCCGAATGAGGACTCCAAGGCCGTTTGTAAATTGCCAAGTTGCGCGAAGGAGACTGAATTGAAATATATTAGAGCAAGTAGTAGAGAGCAGAAAAGAGAGGGACAACATAGCCAGCTCAATTCGTAATGATTTGCTCAGCGTAATTGTCCATTTTTTCTTCCAATGAAATCTTAAATTGGAGTTTATCCGGGGCAGACAGGGACGATCGAACTAAAGCGGCGCCGCTGTAAAAAGGGGCAAACACTGTTTGCTATTATCTCCCCTTGCGGATTGCGATTGCGAGACACGGCGATTATCCCCGTTCACCCCAAAGAAGAAGTGCAAATCGCTTTCAAGCTGACTAAGAGAGCTTTAAAGACACTTTTAGCCAGTTAAAGCACCTTGCTGGTTCCGCATAGGAACAAGGTGTAGTCTCAAAGAGTAGTATCCCAAAATATGACCAATCACAGTGAAAAGCAGTTGCAGATCGCAGATCGACGAGATTTATTTTGAACATGGAGCCGTTGTATGGCGCAATCGTAATCAAGCAACGATACTGTAACAAATTGCAACAGGCACGAGAATGGACAGCGTCAAACCAAGCAAGACTTTCGATGCTGATTGAGACGGTGAGAATATTGAGAGTAGATGTGACAAGCGGTTTCAAAAGAATCAATCGTATGACGGATAGAAGCTAGCTAGAGCTCGTAGGATCTCTCCAACCCAAGTCCGAATGATCAGAACCGATACAGTAAGCACGAGCTGCTATGAAAGCGACAGACGTCCACGATTCCGTGGTCGAAAAGCATCTTGGTAAAGGCAGTCTGAAGCCTTGTAGAGGCCTGAAAACAATCAAAGATAATATCAAGGCAGCGATGGCCCCTCGCGCATAGACTTGGAAAGAACGCTTGAATCTCGCATATCACGGTTTGCTATGTCCTTAACAGCACTGTGGGAGTCTATCGTTGCGAGGCTCGCATCCGTCAAGGCTAGGCTAGCTGTGTATCGTTTTAAAATGGTTTGAGGTCACCATGTGTATGCGCATTATTTATCGCAGTCTTCGTCTACAACGGCGTTCCCTTTGATACCCTGTAGTGCTTCGTCTGGCTGGTATACCAGAGCATTAGGATGACCCTGATATGACCGAAGCGAGCGCTACCGACTCTGCTTTCATCAAATTACGCTTGACTGCTATTGACACCGTCCAGCTCACTCCAGCTAAATATCCTGATTGGTCAGAAGACAGCAATGTTCCTTATGTCTTTCGACGTTCTCCTTTCTTACCTTCCAATATCGAGCTCAACAGAGTCCCAGAAATCAGAATCTGGGGTGCGACTGAGCAAGGCCAAAGGTGCTGCCTTCATGTTCATGGAGCCTTGCCTTATATGTATGTCGACTACAAGGGCAGCTTGAACCCAGAAGAGGGTGAGTTGCAGCAAATTTGAGCTACTGTAGCCCTTATGCCTCTCTCATAGTGCAAGACTACATTCGACGACTTGCTCGTTCGTTGAACAATGCAATGTTTCAGTCTCTCAGAGCTAGAAGTCGGGTTGATTATGACCCAAAGAAAGATCAATACGTCGGCTTCATTTCCTTGGTTAAAGGCATTCCCTTCTATGGATTTCATGTTGGCTATCGTTACTTCCTCAAAATCTACGCTCTACAACCGCAGTACTCTCGTAGACTGTTTGATATTCTCAAAGGTCCAAACATCTTACCTCGCTATAAGCAACTCTTTGATTCGGAATCATCCAAGTCCATGGTGCATCAAGTGTATGAAGCTCACATTCCTTTTCTTCTGCAATTCATGCTCGACTTCAATCTATATGGATGCGGGTGGATCGAACTGAAGAAATGCATGTTCCGAGGAGAACTGCCAGGTCTGTCTTGTCCACTTTCGACTTTTACCCTCAGCTCATCCTCAAGATGTAGACGTAGATGCAGAACCAATCAGCTCGGATGACTCAAGCAAGTCCAATCCACCACCGCGGGTCTATGCAGCTAGCAACATTCCACCTTCAATGATTTTTGCGCATGAAAAACCACATCGAGTTTCACCTTACAGCACTCTAGAATTCGATTGTCATGTATCGGACATTATCAATCGACAATATCAACCTCCTCGAAACCTTCATCAAGATTTTACTGAATTCTTGCACCACCCTATTCCAGATGATGCGAAATTGGTTCAAAGTGTTAAAGGTGTTTGGGATGATGAGCGAGCTCGAAGACAAGCTAGAGGTGAAGATGGACCTAGTGAAATTGGCGATGAAGCATCAGCATCAGGTGAAAGGAGATATGCAAGAGGCGAAGCACCAGAATGGGCTGATTCGACTAAATGGAGAACGATTCTAGAGAAATTGCTCGAAGAAGATAAGAAGAAGTACTTGGCTTCTCATGCTGGACATTGGCCACCTAAATTTGAAACTTTTGTGAAACCACCTGAAATGGATGAATGGATTCCTACTACTTTCGAGAGCGTTGAATCTACTTTCTATGAAACTTGGAAGAAGGAAGAACGTGCTAGTAATCCTTATGGTATTTGGGCTGCAAAAGGAATTGGTATCAGCGTTGCGCCAACGGCTGGTTCGAGAGCTGCGACTGAAGAACCAGCCTTGGATCCCAATTGGTTAGCAGAGCTTCGAAATCGTCAAATCTCAGTGGATCCGGCTGATGCTACAATGGGCAACGATTTCAACTCCGACGAGGAAGATCGTATGCCGCAGCAGCGAGCTGCTACCACTCATCAGAGGCAACGTCGTGATTCGACTGACGATGAAGCAGATGAGTATAACGAGGTAGAAGACTTCGAGGCGATGGCGTTCAAGCTGGAGAAGATTAATGCTCGCAAAGATGATAGGGAAGGTACAGCTACACCTCAAAGAAACGGTGCTGCAAATGGAAGATCTGCTCGTCTCTCGTCACCTTCAACCAGTCCTGAGATGACTCGTATCATGGATTTGCCTGCTATAATGCCTGCCGCCGACGAATTGGATCAAATGCCAGCTCCAAGCGCTAACATAACCGAAGACATCACCGAGCAGCCAGACGGTGAACCAGATGAGGGAAAGGAAGCTCTGGTCATTACAGAACACGATGAATTGCTGGAAGGTATCAATTTTTCCAGCACCATCTTGAATACTTCATCGATTGCCAATCTTCCCGCCGATGTCTCACCTTCCAACTCAAATCGGCGGAACTTCTTCAGTCCGACAACATCTATCAGTAAAGGAGTCGACAACAAATCGAAGAGACCTTTAGCGGAGCAGGCACGAGGTTGGCTTGCACCGAAAGAAGGTCCCCTGACAAAACGATTCCGAGCTGTTGAGCCAGAAGTCGTCGTACGGGAAGAGACAGCTCCTTCGCTTGTCACTCCTGCACCCGATCGTCACAAGGCAACTGCTGGTCAGCTCGACTTTGACACCTTGGACGAAGACTTTGAACAGCCCGAACGCGTACGAGGCGCGTCGGAATTTGAAGACTTGCATTCGTCGGATCTAGCTTATGACATGCCTTCTCCTACTGTCAAAGCCTCTTCTCCGACCCCTTGGCAACATGTCAAACTCGGTGCTGATTCAGACCTGCGGCCAAACAAGATTCGCCGAGTCATGTTTGATGACGAGACAACTAGTCGTACTTTACCTGCCTCTTTTGTCTTACCTGCTCTTGACAACTTGGACGATTCATCTGTGCATATTGATCTTCCGCCACTAGTCGACTCCAACGAAAGCAAGCCAAATACAGAGACTGACACAGAGCCCGCCAATTCTGCCTCCTCCATCAAACTCAGTGGACATACCTCGTCACAAGAAAGCATTCGTTCCAATCGTATTTGGTACTTTGGTCGAGCACCGCCAAGCGTAGCTTATCTGGTAGATACTATTGAAGATAGACGCTTACCAAGAAAGCAATATCAAGATCCATTCTACAGCGTTCCGCGAGATGTGCCTCGTAAGGCTCGCGAGTATGCGGGAAGAACTTTTTCGATTCTAGGCCAAGGTCTGAGGTGGATGCAAGACTTTCCTCATTCTACCCCTGTATATACTCTCGTACGCTCATCGAATGCAAAGATCAGTTCAATCGAAGCCCGGCGATGGGAATACGCGAGACCTGCACCATCGAAAGCTGATCTTCTCGAGGAGCTACAAACCGAAGCAAAACTCATCGGTAGAAGCAAAGCTGTCGTATTGAAAAATGCTCCTATTGCTGCTGCCGGGCGTCACATCGCCGCTCGATCTCAGGTCAGTTCGACATGTTTCATATATAAATCTAATATTGACTGTTTGCATTTTAGATCGAAGTTTCTTCTACCCAAGCTAATCCTTATGGCTTCAAATACACCCAGATGAAGGCTGCTACAAAGGAAGAGACTGCTAAAGAACACATGACCGTCTTCTGCATCGAGCTGCAAGGTAAGAAGGTGACTTTGCTCTGTACCAGTCATGTCTCTGAAGTATTTCACAGTCGGAAGTCGACCTGGAAAAGTTCCCGATCCTAAAGAAGACCCAATCCAAGCCCTCTTCTATTGCTTGCAGACAGAGAACGAGGACATTCCCAAGACAGCTGGAGCGATGGCAGGCTGTCTGGTAGGTTGTATTATGGTGGACGACAATGAAGATAATCAGTCAAATCTCCGTCGTTTGGGCCTTTCTCGTTTCGCTGTGGAATATGTTCCCGACGAGCTGGAACTCATCAACACACTTGTCGATAAAGTCAGGGAATGGGATCCTGAGGTCTTGTCTGGCTACGAGATTCAGAATTCCTCTTGGGGCTATTTGCTTGAGCGTGCTCAAAACGAATACGGTTGGCTTCATTGCTGAATGTTGCGAAGCGCAATACTTACTTGCAGTGCAGACTCACACCTGGTTAGCGAGCTCAGTCGAGTTAGTGAGCAATCTACAGGCCGTAACGAGAAGTCAGATCGTTGGAATTATACCAAATCTTCCACCATTAAGATTACTGGCAGACATGTACTACCGATTTGGCGTCTTCTAAAGGGGGAAATCAATCTCACTTCTTACTCCTTCGAAAGTACTGTGTTTCATGTTTTGAGACGGAGGTATGCTAGCAGACGACTTGCTAGATAAGCCGCTCATCCGCGACTTAGGACTCCGCACTATCCGCCAGCTATTCTGAACAAATGGATGGATGGGGGCACGGTCGCACAGAAAGCTTTTGTTTGCCGGTATTGGTTAGCTCGCGTTGAAATGGACGTTGAGCTGCTGGATGAGTCAGAGATCATTTCGCACACGACGTAAGCACCTCCTTGTGGCACATTGGACTCTCTGACCTTACTCACAGCGAATTTGCACGAATCTACGGTGTCGACTTTCAATCTGTGCTAAACCGCGGTTCGCAATTCAAGGTCGAATCTGTCATGTTTCGTATTGCCAAGCCTGAAAGCTTCTTGCTTTTGTCGCCTACCCGCGAAGAGGTGAGCTCAATGTGGATACAATGACGCATCTCATAATGCTAGTCTAGGTTGCCCGCCAGAACGCGCTCGAAGCTTATCCGCTCATCCAGGAGCCGAAGTCCGCATTTTATAAAGCTCCTTTGGCAGTATTGGACTTTCAGTCACTATATCCCTCATGCATGATTGCGTATAATTACTGGTCGGTCTATCAAACTAGCTGAAGCAGTATGCTGATTCCGATTGCAGCTACTCGACATGCCTCGGCAGAGTGGGAACATTCAAGGGCACTCACAAATTTGGCGTCATCAACCTTGTATTGCCAGATGGACTCTTGAGCCTGCTCAAAGATCAACTCATCAGTCAGTACTGTTGTCGGGCGTTCCCATTTTGCTGATTATCAGTAGTCTCACCAAACGGCTTCCTTTTCGTCAAGCATCAAGTTCGCCGAAGCTTGTTGGCCAAGATGTTATCAGAGTTGCTTGATACCCGGGTCATGGTCAAATCCAGCATGAAGCTGATCAAATCAAACAAAGCTCTCACAAGGGTCTACAACGCTCGACAACTTGGACTGAAGCTCTTGGCTAACGTGACATATGGCTATACGAGCGCCACATTTTCGGGTCGCATGCCCTGCGCAGAGATAGCAGATGCTATTGTTCAAACAGGCAGAGAAACATTGGAAAAGGTATGGGGGTTATCTTCACATTGATTAGATTATCGCTTATCGCAGCCCGCAGGCTAGGAATCTCATCGAAAGTCATTCCGATTGGCGAGCTCGTTGCGTTTATGGCGATACAGACAGTCTTTTTGTCTATTTACCTGGCAAACTCAAAACCGACGCTTTTCGAGTTAGTACAGATATGGTTGAAGCCGTAACTGCTTTGAGTCCTCGTCCCGTCAAGCTGAAGTTGGAAAAGGTAGTTTGATTGTTGTCTTCGCTTGCAAGCGCTGATGAAGCTATAGATCTATCTGCCATGCGTATTAGCCAGTAAAAAGAGATATGTTGGCTTCAAGTATGAAAGTCCGGCGGAAGTCGAGCCAGGATTTGATGCTAAGGGCATCGAGACCGTTCGAAGAGATGGATTCCCAGCTATGCAAAAGATGGTAGAAGCATGCATCAAGTATAGCATCATCCTTGACTCTGACTCCTCGAGCTTACTGATCTTCGCCTCAGAATTTTCTTTCGCACGCAAGATTTATCTCAAGTCAAAGCTTACTGCGAAAGACAGTGGACCAACATTCTTCTCGGTCAAGTTTCGCCGCAAGACTTCATCTTTGCGAAGGAGGTGAAGCTTGGTAGCTACAGGTAATACATAAGATGCAATACCGCAGTAGCTGATTTCGAAGAATAGCGAGAATGGTATTCCGCCTCCTGGTGCTGTTATCGCTGCTCGAAGGCAAGAACACGATGGTCGGGACGAGGTTCAGTATGGCGAACGTGTGCCTTATATCATTCCCGAGCCTGGCGATGGAGGAACAAGACTGGTCGACAGGGCATTAATGCCACAAGACTTCATCTTTGGAGAGTTAGTAGTGATTCTGTTCGGAAAATCTCTAGCTGAATAGACTCTTGTAGAAAGCGACTTCATGCTGGTTACTACATTGTCCATACCATCAAAGCGCTCAATCGTGTCTTCACTTTGGTCGGAGTCGATGTCGAAAACTGGTTCAAGGATATGCCAAAGATCAAGCGCATCGCAAAGAAGAAGGACAGTCTCTTTACAACCCAATCTGATGCCAAAGAAAAGCCCAAGGGGAAACCAAAAGTTCAGGTCAAAACGATGGATGGGTTCTGGCATTCGAATCAATGCGTTTCCTGCAAAAGAGCACTGGATAAGGAGCATGGTGAGATTTTCTCCTGCTCTGAATTGGACAGAATGCTGAAAGATGCTGAAAGGTATTTGCAAGGATTGCGAAGCAAATAGCCAAATGGCTGGCTATAATCTCCTCAGCAAATCTCATTTAGCAGTCAAGCGAGCTACAGATCTGCAGCGGGTTTGCGCATCTTGTGGTGGTCACGCAGTCCAACAGAAAACCGAATGCGATTCAGCAGAATGTCCAATCTTTTACGCTCGAGCTAGTGCTAAAACAGAAGTCGAAGACACTGAACAGAATCCTCTCGAAGTCGCAAAAATCTGGAAGAGATCTGGTATCTCTCGTGTAACAAAACCGGTCGTCAAAATAGAGGAGATTTTATAGATTAGAGGTGTATGTTAAAATAGTTGTAATATCTAATGAAGGGGTTCTATTGTACAATCAATTTGGAGCCTAAATATGCTGCCTTCTTTGGCGTAAATGCTCAAAAGGTGCTGGATGCGAAAAGCTTGACAAGCTTGCCGTTGAAGAATGGCGCGAAAAGGAAGGTCGGTCAGGCAAAGGATATCGACTAGTAGAGCTTGCATCACTTCTGACGGATGACGCTTCTCGTACGTTTGCCTTGAATTGTGCTTCATTAAGAGCAGCTCGCAGTAAGTCGTCGGCATGTGCTGAATGTTGACGAGCTGCTAGATCTATGCCCTCTTCTTCTGAGAAGAGAGGAGTCGACTGACCATCCACAGGCGAGTCTGCATGTTTTGTCTTGCCCAATTTATGATCCGGTAATGGAATGATGCGTTTCTTCGGCCAAACGATTCGACTTCTAAGGAAAGCTCGTACTCGATCCATGATGAGCTGTTCGATTTTGGGTACATCTTGTAGTTTGGCTCGCGATCCTATCAATGACCTTGTTTCCAGTTGAAGATCAAAGTCCGAGTCGAGCGAGATTGAAAGAAAAGGAGGAACGCCAGATCTGCTGGTAGTAAGATCCATCATGACCTGAAGCACATTATCAGTGCTTAGACCGTAGATCAATCTGCCTCGTCTTACGGTCCCAGCAAATCTGACCAAAGTCAAACCTAAGCTAACTGGTAATACAGCGAATTGAGGCCTTGGAAAGTTGATTAGAACCTTGGTATCCACACCAAAGCTGATTCGATCTTCAAAATCGAAGTCGAGCTCGATTCGCTGACGAAAAGGTTGAGCTCATCAATTAAGCTCCAGCAATAACAAACCTACGATCTTGTCTTCGACAGATTGGCTAGGCAACACG
The DNA here is from genome assembly GCA_039545335.1 of Kondoa subrosea. Taxonomy (NCBI): domain Eukaryota; kingdom Fungi; phylum Basidiomycota; class Agaricostilbomycetes; order Agaricostilbales; family Kondoaceae; genus Kondoa; species Kondoa subrosea. The sequence goes on from BCIN01000009.1 coordinate 228,766, forward strand.
CGTGCTTTAGAAAAGATGGGATAGCCGCTACCTATTTCCGCTTCTGTTACAGTAATGTAGTCCTGTTGATTTCAATGAGCCCGGAACTTAAACTAATCGTGAGCCCAACACTCACCAGATCTATGAAGCCCGGCTTTTCCGTTCTATCCTTGATCGGATTGAGTATTTGCTCTGCTAGACCTTTGAGACCTCCTTCATCTTGCTCGCTTAGTGTCAGAACCATAATTCGGTAGCCAGTCAAGATCTTTTTTTGTAAGGTCAGCTCAGGTCGAATGTGTAATAATATATCACGCTTACTTGAGCAATCAGAACATTAAGCCAATCTGTACTTTCTGCTGGATGACTGCTCATCTTGTAGTGCAAGTGTTCGAGAAGTGCTTGATCAGAAGCCGGCAGTCCAGCTTTGGCTGCCATTTGAGATTGAGACGAGGACATTCGTCTGTGTCTTGCATTTCGGACTTTTGACGAACCCTACGAAGACATGATCACTACGAGAAACTTTCATTGCCAGTAAGCCCAAATTGCGCACCTTTTTCGGCACGCGAGAAGTCGAAGATTTCGGGTCTTCGAAGATTACGAAACGAATGAAAAGGAGGACTAGAAGAATACTGTGCACAACACGATATTGGACATTGGCACTCAGCGAGCGGGATAAGAGAAACCAACATAGATCCTTGACCAATAAGTAGTCCATGCGTGAAAGTGAGCCTAGAGCACTGCTGTTGCTCTGGACATGCTGTTGTGCTGAGTACTACAGCAGGCGAGCTCATTTCCTGGCTATATAAGCATTTCCATTTGCTGACGCTGTTTCTCTCAAACCGCGACATCTCATTTGGGATGGATACCCTTGGAGGACGAGCTGGAAGCCCTACATAGTCAGCGATTACAGATATCAGACAGCTCAATATACCCCAGGAGCTCAATATACCATGGACATCTTATATCTCATAGACGAGGAGGATTGTGCCCAAGCTAGAGTCCGCTTCTTGCAAAAACCCCTACTTCAATTGCGTTTGTTTCTTCGCTCGAGGTGTAAGGCTCTGTTCAAACTCAGCAATAGCCATCCAAAAGCTACAGTTCACTGAGTCTACACAACCCGAAGTCACGAGGTCGTATATTCGCAGGACGATTTCCGTGTCAAGTGAAGAACCTGGCGAGATTAATGAAACGGGCGCAGGCGTTCGCGATCACCTGGAAGAGTTCGATGCAAGAAAGCGAAAGCAGAGTATGAGTCCGGCTGGGGCTCAAGTGCCACTGGACAGAAAAACGAAATGGCGAAGGGTCAATACCGGCACACAAGAAGATCGTACTCTACGTATTCTACGGCAGCAATGTGTAGCGCATTCCGAAGTGCCTTTGCTTTGGAATTGGAAGTACGTGAGGGAGCCGCGCCTAAGAATGATGCTTACGTCGATACAGATACCTTCTCGCTATTGTTGATTTTGCAGCGTCTTTCGACTTATCATCCACATGGCCTGTGCTTCCCAAATGGTTACTGAAGATCGAAAACTTTGCTGGATTGACCACCTACCCTTCGTTGCGGCCTCTTCAGCGTTCAGCAAAGTATAAGCAGGAGAAGCCCGACGCAGCATTGTCGGCTCTACAATTTCTTTATGACTGCAATCTGGAGGCAACAGACTTACTGTCTTTCTATGATCAAGCTTCGCCTGATGAAAGAGATCTGTTGAGATCTTTCACAAAGGTGCGTCTAGCAATAAATTGCAACTATCTAGGCTGAACCAACCAAGGTGCCTGAGTTCAGAAGCAGTATATTGGGAACGAAAGGAGACGACGGTTTATGCTCGATTCTCCTGTGCCGCCTGTATGCAAAAATGGCACTGCCAGAGCGGAGCTCGATCATACCAACTGATGCTAGAGCGCTGGAATACGGTATTCGTCCTGCCAAATTGAGGATCGCTCGACAGCTGGCTGCCGATCCTAGAAAGCCTGTAGATTACCTTGATACTGTCGCTCGACTCATCTCTCGTCATTCTTGCCAACGTGAATGGGACGTCAAGTGAGTAGTAGCAGCACAAAGTCACTGATGCCAGAGCTGATTGAAATTGTAGATTCTTCTTTGAAATCATAGACTTCGTCGAGTCTTTTCCCATTAAATTACCGTACAAGCTAGAGAAATGGACGAAGGCTCTGCGCAATAGGCCTTCTTTATGGTTCGAAATTGCAAGAGCAAATTTACCTCCACTTCATCTTTTCCCAAAGCCGAAGAAACAGAAGTAGCCACACCTGTCGAAATAGCTGCACTGAATCATCTCTACGACTTCCATTCTGCGAAAATACAAGATCTTGCTGCCTTCAAAGAAGGAGCTCCCGATTATCTGCTGAGGTTGTATCAGGATTTGTAGGTTCCTACATGCGTGGAAATGAACCCATACTGATCTTTCATATGGCAGGGTTGATGTGAGTCGAAGAGGAGTCCAACGACCAACGGAGTCTTAACAACTTTCCCCATCATTAAAGGTTGCCAAATTGCGCATGCTGGTAATGGTGACTTCAGGCGGTCTTTTGCTACGGCTCGACGATGCTCTTCGGCTATCTCCTCATGAAGCAAGCAGATCAGACCGTGACTTGGTCTCCCGCTTGGCAAGGGATCCGCGCTATCAACAGGAACACTTCAATCGAGACAAGTCAAGAGACAGTCGGCGGAATTGAAGAACTGTAACTTCTTACTATGTAATATAATCTGTACTTCTTCAACGCATAGCATTCAACGTGTTCCTGCTGCTGTGTGGCATTCACCGAGCATTCCATAATCGCGCTCGAAAGCTCGCAAAAGCAAGTTAGACCCAGACTGCTATCATACCCTGCTTCACATACTTGCAAAACTTGATGATACCCTAATGAATATCTTCTTCTCACGTCCGAGTGAAGACTGCGCAGCTCAGCGAGCCAAATTCCTCGCTGAATCTTTGCAACAATTCCGTCGGTCGATTACGTTGGAGATCTTATTTGCAGCGCTCAGGTGCATGTGTTCGATAGCGTACGACGAGCTCTCACTCTCTAGCCCTTCTCCTTTGCAATTATGTCTCGCTTCAGCGCAATCATACTATGAACGAGGCCTTACGACTTTCAACGACGAGGGTGTGCATGTTCAGCGAGCTGACATATATCAGCAAGAGCAGCAGCAATGTTTAGACCCAGCCAAGCGTAGACGTCTTGCGATTGCTGATGATCCGGAGCAGAAGAGCTCTCGCACCATAGGTCCACCCAAACGCTCAGTAGCTGAGCTACCTCCCCTGTGGAATTGAAATTGAGTTATTGGACCTTCTTTTGAGCAATCGCTCATGGATGAGCTGCAGGTACTTACTAGCCCTCGTGGACTTCGCTCAGTCTTTTCAGCTATCGTAAGCACGCTCAAATTTCCTTCTAGAATTCGTGTGCTAAAGCTAGGTTTTCTAGTTCAACGTGGCCTGCTCTACCGTCTTGGCTTCTTGATGTGAAGTCCAAAACGCTTGCCGATCTGACCGAGTACCCATTTCTTCTTCCAACTCTCAGATCACGCCAAACTAAGCACTCAATCGATGCTGCAGCTCTGAAGGTGCTTGAAATGCTCTATGATGCACGGAACCTTGAAGAAGGGCACTTAGCATCTTTTTATAAAAGGGCATCGCAAGAAGAGAAGACTCTTTTGCTTCATCTTATCGAGGTCAACGAAGCTCGCTTATGCTGACTTGCTCCAACTCATCAGACTATAGATATACAAATTACAAACTAGCATTGCGGGAGAAGAGGGACAAGACGGACTATGCAAGACTCTCTACTCTCGACTTACCGGGGAGCGACACAAAGCTTCTTCGACAGCAAGAGCGATGGCGTATGATTCCGGCTCACGAAAAGTTGCTCTTGCTCGAGAATCAGCTTCTCGACCTTCTAAGCCGCATGCCTATTTTCAATCTTCTGCCGAGCTGATCTCAAGCAAACGAATATCGATAGTATGGGATCCAAGGTGAATTGCGAAAGACGCGTGCACGTACAAAGGCTGAAATTGGTCCCGAAAGCGTCTACTTCCGTCTCATCGATTTTGTCGATTCTTTCGGCTTCAATTTCGAGTACACGCTAGATGAAGCAGCAAAATTACTACGGGATAGACCTCGCTATTGGTATGACATCGATCGCCGGAAACTTCCTCCTCTATCTTCTTTTCCCCTTGTCCCGGTCGACAAAATGGCTAAGCCTGCTGCGTTATCGGCTTTTGGCTTCCTCTACAGTGCTCATGATCTAACTGTGCACGATTTGGTGCGATTTCGAAAAGGTGCTCCGGATTACTTGCAGGATTTGTTGAATGACTTGTGAGTAATGTCTTGCTCGCACTTGATGGTGTTTCTTAAATGATTATGACTGATCTCTATAGAGCCGCCGTAAGGTTTCTTACCTCCTTTCACATATCCTTGTGTTAAGCCATCGCGATTGTGCAGATTGCGAAATTACGTATGATAGCAACAACACTAGCAGGAGGTTTGCTCGTGCGACTGGATGCAGCGCTGCACAAGAACCCAAACAAAGCCAGCAAAGCCGATCAACAGCTGGTGTGCAAGTTGTCGAAGGATTCAGATTTCAGGTGGAATTATTTTTCGAAGGACAGGCAGAGAAAAGGCTCTATGTGAGATATGAACTAATTCGAGAATCAGACAGACGGATAAATCATACCTGCTATCGCTTATCTGATATTGAATGCCGGACGCAGAGTGCTTTCAAGAGATATGACAGCCGAGATTGCAGTACTTATCGCGTCCGATTTTACATTAAGAGCCAGTCACCTAGCAATCGTGTATATGTACCTCTGTCGCAATTTCGGAAGAACCTGGAACCTGCATTGTTTTCATTGCAAGGTTATCCCGCTCCACCAGTGCTCTCGCTTTCTGCTGGTCCTGCAGGCATCATGGCCACTTCTACTACACGAGCCAGTGAGTGATGTTGACGGTATGAATGATAAAATTCACATGCGATAAACTTACTTGGTAGCTCCTGATTCGTCTTTCAAGACAGCTGGCAGTGCACCAGCAGAGCAGCAAGCTCAGTTACAAGTATGTCTCCTCCTTCCATATCATAGATCATCAGATCTGACGAACAAGCGGCTTGTAGAAGAAAGGCTATATCTCGGGATCTGAAATGCCTGGAGCAAGTCGTTCTGACAGCTCGAGCTCTTCCGTTTCGTCATTAGCGTCGCAAGCAATGGATTCAGTGAAAGACACTGCTTCTCAAGCGAAATCATCTTTACAAGACTCGAAAGATAGTCTGGCCAATTCTGCTGCTTCAGCTAAAGACAAAGTCGAGCGAAACGTACCGAGCAGTAGTGGAGAACTTAAACCATTGGGCAAAGAGAAGGCTCAGGAAGGTGCATCACAAAGACCACAATCAGGCTCAAGCTGATTTGCAATAATTGTTGTGCACAGTCTCGCAGATCAAGTCTTTTGTCGCTGGAGGTGTCGGAGGTGTCATGTCTGTGCTTGTTGGGCATCCGTTCGATTTGACAGTCAATTGCGGTTGCGATTTCTCTTCGCCTTGAACTGATTTAGCAACTGTTTTGACAGAAAGTTCGACTCCAAACAGCTGCACCTGGAGTATACAATGGAGCGATCGATGTAGTACGAAAAGCCATTGCAAAAGATGGTCCGCAGGGGTTCGTCTGCACCATCAAAGTAACTCTAACTGGTTATTCATGTCATTCAAACAGCCTTTTCAAAGGAATGGCATCACCTCTAGTAGGAGTTACACCTTTCTACGCTGTCTCTTTCTGGGGTTTCAACATGGGCAAGAAGGTCGTCTACTCTGCAACGCCCAACCGAACTTCATCTGAGCTTTCAAACCTGGAACTAGCTATCGCAGGTGGTTTGTCTGCGATTCCTACAACGGCCATCGCGTGCCCGATGGAGAGAGTCAAAGTGGTCTTACAATCGCAAGGAGATAATGTGCTTTACAATGGACCGGTAGACGTAGTCAGGAAACTGTATGCTGAAGGCGGCATGAGATCTTTGTTCAGAGGAACGGCAGCGACTTTGATAAGAGATGTGCCTGGTTCTGCTGCGTGCGTGATCATCTCTTTCCTGTGTATAACTAGCTCGAACTCAAAGTTTGGACCCGCAGATATTTTGCTTCGTATGAAGTCGCGAAGAAAGCTTTGAAACCAGCTCAAGGTGAAGCTGGTATTGGGTCAATCATCCTTGCCGGTGGTCTGGCAGGTATCGCAATGTGGAGTAGTAAGTTGCAAGTGTTCATCTACTGTTTCAATGCCCTGATATAGAGAATCTATCTAGTTGCTATTCCACCGGAGTAAGTATTTTGAGTATTTGAGTTCCGCAGAGCTGAGAGATGAGGAATACAGTACGGTCAAGTCTAGATTACAGTCTGCTCCGCAAGGCACCTATACAGGATTCTTAGATTGTGCGCGCAAGCTGATTGCCCAAGATGGCGCGAAAGCTTTATTCAAAGGGTCAGTCGCCCGTACCACGTAATTCTTGAGTGAAGATCCTTACACTTGGATATTTGACAGATTTGGTCCAGCTAGTGAGCATCCTTTTGCTTTCTATTTCCAGGGTAGTGCTTATACAAATGACTAGTGGCACGTTCCATTCCTGCTAATGGCGCTGCTTGTACGTCAAAAGACTGTCGAAACTCTGTTCACTTTTCTCATCTCTTTTACTTTATCTTAGTCTTGGGTTACGAGTTGGCATTAAAAGCAATGGGTTAGATGATAGATTGTCAAACAAGATTAGAGTGCATTGCATTGATCACATACAGAGAGAGCTGTCGTTTTATTCGTAGACTATCGATTGGGATCAAACTTGTCTGATTCAGCCGATCCCTCTTCTGCTCAAAGCTTCGCTACACCTGCATCGTTTTGGCCAAATCGTCACATTAGATCATTGCTTGACTTGATCGCTTGATGACATCTGTTGGAATCTACTTGTTGGGCCAGAATCAACCAAACCAGGATTCGGTGTTGATGTTCTTCAAATGGACGATCATCGAAGTACCTCGGATGAAGCTGGAGCATCTCTGAAGACTCTAAGAGCTGAAGAAAGCATAATTCTTCTACCAGGTAGTCTGAAGAAGAAAATCGATTGATCTTTAAGTACCGGGCGTTCGATTGAGAGAAGCATGACTTGAATCGCGACGGAGACCAGGTGGACCGAAATTAGGTTGATTCCAATTCAATGCGGCAGCTGAACCAGGTGCAGGTAAAGTAGAAGCTTGATTACTGACCGGTGCCCAAATGGAAGGCATAGCGAAAGAATTCGTTGACGCAGCCTGATTGAAAGCAGGAGATCGAGCCGGACTGTTGCTTTTTGTTCTGATGTTGGGTCCGCCGTTGAATAGCTGTGCCAGTAAGTCGCCAGCAGTTTGCTTGGGTGAATTGAGCTGAGAAGCAGAGTCTGACCGGGCCATTTGACCGCTGATGAAAGTTTTAGCCTAACTACGCCGTCTAGACGTACGAACTCACCCATGAATTGAGGCCGGCTCGTAAAGCATCTCTTCGTGATCCTCTTCATCTTCATCAGGAGCTTGTTCCTGATCAGCCAATGAAGCAGCAAAAGCCAATTCCACCACATCATCTTCAGGTAGATCCTCTGGTTCTGCAATCCCTTGAGTTTCGTTGCCTAAGTAGTCAAAATCATCCTCCTCTTCCATGTAGACGCCAGTGATTTCGCTCAGAAGCTTGAGAGGTGTAACACTAGGTAATGCGAAACGCTGAGGAGTTGGGAAACTCTGAGCGGTAGGGTTGAGATCTTGTCGAACAACGAAGATGTCTGAACTATCTCCGGCCAGCGCAATGGGGTTAGTCTGTGGTTTCATGATCGCACAATTAGCTTAAAGCCAATTGTATGTCACTTTGAACCTACAGAATTAGCAGCCAAAAGCGCAGCATCCGTCAACAGATCAGCAATTCTCATTAGATGCTCTTCATTTGGATGATTTGCTGCGGCACCACCTTGAGCCAAATTCACAGATCTTGCAGTCATAGCATGCAAAGGCATGAAACCAACCATATCGACATTCTCTTCCAAAGCACAATCAACAGGTAAAGCTGGCAGAACAGAAACAGGGAATCGACCAGCTAAAGTTGTAGCAAACTGAGAGTACTTGGTCCAAAGGTTTGTCGCATCTGAAAGACGATTGGTGTGCGACAAGAGCCATTTGCTGGCTATTCTCAAAGCTGGAAGAGCGCGACGTAGAACTGGAGCGATTCTGGATGCGAGAACTTCGTTGGTCAGTGCGGCTGGCGAGCCAGAATCACGCGGGAGAGCATTGGTAGCGTTTGTTGATTCGTTCATGAGTACTGAAAGGAAGCCAAGAACGACCTTCAATAACAAAGCTTCGTAGGCTTTCTGCTCAGCAGCAGTATCGCCGGTTGAAGTTTTCGAATCTGGTTTGCTTTGCGAGTGGTATTTCTGGGCACCTGCGGCACGGAAGCAATTTCAGCTTCGTAACAAGCAAGGAATAGCTTCATGCGCTACCTCCGAACATCCGATTATCCCACCAGGCAGCAAAACAAGTACAAATGACCTTGACGATCAACTCCGATGCCAAAAGACGCCTAGAGAGCGTAGATGAGAATAAGCTGAGTGTCTTGTCCAATTGAATATCGATTTCCGAGGTCCTGCAGACTTTATTAGCTTCCGGAAATTATTGAGCGAAGACAGAAAACTGACACAGCATGTAAGAATAGCATAGCATGCAAAGTAACAAACTCTTTCTGGAACACGTCGCCCAGCATTGCAGCGCTACTCAATGAAGCCGTATCCATCATAGTTGCGGTGCCGACTTCCGCTTTACCGTTCTGAGGGCTAGTCTTAGTCAGAGCTTTGTTGAAAGTGAGTTCAAGATTGTGTCGAGCAGTGGGGAACTCTTGCTTGACACATAGAGCACGATAGTAGTGATAAGCTGACGAGAGCGAATCGCCGGCGTAAGACGCTAGAACAGCCAACTGATTCGAAGGATTGCCTGTTAAGAATGTTTGTCAGTACAAAGTAGCAACAAAAGGACCTCCGAGTTCACCATTGTCTGGTACAAGCAATCTAGCTTGATGATAGCATTCAGCAGCTTTGGCATAGTTTCGCAATCGCCTTTCCTCCGTAGCAGCTCTTCTCTGACCACCTGATCCTTTGTTCTCACTCTCGGCATACAACTCTTGATATCTAGCCAGATCACCACAACAGATCAATGCTCTATGACACAGAAGCACCGCTTGAGCTGAAGCTGCCTTTTGAACTGCTGCTTCTGTAGTAGTATTGGTCGGAACATTGTTTCTTTCGGAACCGGAAGCGATTCCCAAACCAAGAGCTTTGATTGCTGGACTAGCTTCGGTGACATTATAAATCGAGATCAAGCGAACGAGTAGATCAACCCAGTAAGCTGCTTCAGCGATCAAGAACGATCTGAAAGCGTGTACTAGCTTCCTTCGAGCTGCATTTCCGTTAGGGCCGCTGTTCTGTCTCTTGTGCGGTGAAGCTTTATTGTGTGAGAGCGATTTATCTAATTGAGCGATACGTTGTCTATAGCGATGAATGAATTGATGACTCGTGTCCGTCCACAACAAGTTGATTGTGTCTAGAGAACGGGTCGAGGTGCTTCCAGTCGCAGGATTATTGACGTTGCTCCCAGTTGTTGATGGAAATATAATGAGCTCGTATTTCTTCCGCAAGTTGATACGACTGAATTCCACGTCTCTAGAGGAGAGATCCTTGGATTTGACCAATTCCCTGCAATCATGTAAATATCGGTGACAAATGCGAGGTAGCGCTGTAGAACTCACTTGAGATCTCCGGACAGCTGCTTGGCCTCTCTGAGTGCGATATTGTATGAGCTCAGCTGGCCAGCATGAGCATCTGACGAACCTAGCGATTTGCGACCTGCTCTGGCCTTCAGGTTTGGCAATTCTTTCCATTGCAAGTAAATAGACTGCTACGCAGTAATGCTTGACTTGTTATTGCTGCATGCGAATAGTCTGATGTGCCCTTTAATCGAGGATTGATCGGTCGAGCTGGGTCAAGCTAAACACGCGGAAAATAAGATGCATTTCGCGAGAATGTACGCAGCAGACTATAAGCTAAGAGAACACATGTGCCAGAAAGCGATGCAATCAGTCTTTTACTTGCGTGAATGTGTAGTGGGCCATGTACTAGCTCTGTTCAGAAGATCCAAAGCAGTGCGAGCTGGGGAAGTAGGAGATGTGGCAACAGACCCAGGAGGAGACGTAGTAGGCGTTTCAAAAGCTGCAAGGAAAGAAGAGCCAATGTTTGCAGTCAGAGCACTAAGTTTGGCAATGCTCGTCGAGCCACCGTTCAAATCTGTCAAGCCAGCGACAATAGGTCCAATAGCTGCCTTGAGGTGGTTGTATGACGTCTTCAAGTACGACTTGATATCGCGGCTTGAGGGTGCATCGCTGGCGCGATCGATGATATCAGCGAATTCCTATCATAACGTGAGATCTGAGCATATTCACTTTGAGATGGACATAAAGCTGCTCACTGGATCATTCAAGAAGTTTTGAATTGCCTGCGCGTTATGATCAGTCAAGCTTCGTCATGAAAATGGGACTCGTTGATCTATCGCACCTGAAGGTAAGTTACTACTTCTCGGACATTCGTACCGCCTCGATGATCGTTCAACAGGTCAGTCTGTGCATCAGAGATCCTCGTTTCTAGCCTATTTGCCAGCTTAGAGATGTGCAGAGATTCGATTCAGCTTTCCCGTTGATGCAAGGGTACGAAAGGCCACAATAATTCACTCGCGTGCAGAACATTTTGATAGGATTGAAGGTGAAACAAATGTTCGTAGTCCGTTGGCGAGCCTGTTGGCGAATGATGATGCAATTCAATTTGATTCAAGCGATTCCAAAAGCTTGCGAAAGTAGCCCTGAAAGCTTGTATGTGCTGGAAGGCTGGTTCGACTTGCTTGTGCTGATGAGTAATAGTTTTGGAGCAGGCGAAGGGTACGTTTCTCCTGCTCTTGCGTCGAGAGCACTATCGGTCTTGCGATATTTATCGAATTCGTGCATTTGATGGGTCCAAAAGATGCTATGTTCATTATGTCGGTGCGAACAGTCGGTGCCAAAGAATCGGATCCAAGGAATCCAATGTTCTTGGACCTCGTTGTACTAGAAGGCAGACGATCAGACAAGCGTTAAATCCAAGGGGTAAATGCCACTTGCCCAAACCAATCTTTCTGTTCCATGAGCGTTGTCGCTACCCAATGCGGCATTCAATCGTTCGATCTCAGTGCAAGCTTTCTTTGCGTGTATTGTACAACACAATCGTATATCAGGATAAGACAAACCAAAGAAAGAGAAGGATTGATCATTTACCTCTTCCAAAGCTTTGATGAAAGAAGCGACACCGAAATGATGGCTCATCATCGAAGGCTGACTTCGATCGTGCAGTGCACTCTTGATATCATTGACCCGCATGTTGATGTCCTTAGTCCATTCACCATAACCTTTAATGAAAGCTGCAGCTGATTTCTTCAAATGATCGTAAGCTGTCTTGCCTAGGTGGTCAGTGAATACACCCTTCGTTTTTGATTGCGACAGAAGAGATCGCTCTGAGCCGAAATGCTCTTCGAACTTCTTCAGGAATTCTTGAGCTATGCCTAATTCCTGCTCGTACGTTATAGTTGGATTACCCATTCGACTGAGATGCTCAGGATGGGCATGATCCTTGAAGGAGGTAGAAGAAGGTAATGAAGGTAATGCAGTCGGAGCTGGAGGAACAGCTTCGACTGTCGCACGGAATCCAGTGAGAGGCTGCATCATGCAAGATGAAGAAAGTGTCGACAAGAGAGAAGCAGGAAGAGCCTAGCATTGGAGAAAATATCGATACCAACATCCTTTGTTCAAGACATGTTTCAAAGATAGTACAGGGCAAGGGAGAGAGAATAGCCGAGCACCCAAAGCCAATGACAGCCAGCAAAATATGCGTGTTCAATATCGAGACGAAAGTAGGCCCTTCTCGTATGCCAGAATGCCTGGATGGATGTGGAAATAGATTAGGACGCTGAAGAGACAAGAGACAGCAGGCAGCTAGATCATCGCTGCTGCTGTCCAAGCTTATTACGCACAAGTTGGACTTGAACACTGTCTCCCTCGCGCGCAACACTAATGGCAGGGCCTTCCAACGCGAACAGCAATGCTTCCAATGCTGTGCCCTCTACCTCTGGAGCTGCCAATTTAGCCACGCTCGATGACTTCGTAAGTTTCGATACTTGTTCATGCTTGTAATCTGTGCTCAAGTATAGTCCAGGTCGCGCTTATGATGTCTGTACCAAGTCACGAGGTCGGTGCGAAGCTGCTTCCAGTCATTCGAAAGCTTCAAAGCAAGGGAACGACCGCTGGCCTAACTTCTGTGCAATTCCTGTGTTCACCCTTGCAAGACCGCAGCGATCCTTTATATACCTTGTACGGCATTGCAGTAGAAAACAAGCAACTCCTTGGATTGGGCTACTTGCACATTTTGATCGCCAGATGCTGCGTAGAAAACCTGGGTCTGCAAGAACGGGCTGGTCTGATGCAGTATCTGTCTATGGCTATGACTCGCTTCAACCCTCATGAGTTGCGAATGCAGCCTGACATGGGTGAGATCCACTCCTTTGGTCTTCTGACGAGTCGAAAGTTAACCGCAATCAATAGTCAAAACTCTCTCTGAATGGATCTTCTATACTGCACACGTTACAGGCGACCTTCGTCAAGCTATCAGACCGCTGCTTGATCTACTTGAAGGCTACACTTCTGCTATCTCTTCAAGTCGCGACAGCAGTTTATTGACACCGATTCACGCTACTTTGGCGAAGGTCTGCTGCGATGCTTTCTCTTGATGATTCTATACTGACTGACATCCTTGCCGTCGATAGGTCTGCTTGACGACACGCTGCTACTCTGACGCCCTGTCTATCCTGCGCATGCCAATCACTGACATAGACCCACATGTTCGGCGCTTCCTCTTGCCCTTTACACTCATTTAACTTGTTGCGAATAGCTTGCTCCTGTCAACTATCGCGATCATCTGCTGTATCACTACTACGGTGGCTGTATTCACGCAGCACTGAAACAATGGTCAGAAGCGCAAGACATGTTTGAGATCGTGCGTGACCAATCACAGCCATTCAGATTATTTCTGATTCTTCGGACGGTGAATCGTACAGGCTGTGACTATACCTGGTACAGGCGTTTCTGCTATTTCGCTCGATGCGTACAAGAAGTGGATCTTAGTTCAGTTGATTCAAACAGGCAAAGTCAGTATTACTTAATCATGGTGACTGATTGGAATACGCTGACCTAGTGATTTTTCCCAGATCGCATCTCTTCCAAAGTACACTTCAACAGGCGTTCCTTCAGCTTTCAAGAATCTGCACGCTTTCTACCTTGATTTTGCTGCGGCCTATTCGACCACGAATGCGGATCGCTCAAAACTGTCAGAAATGGTAAAGAAGAACGAAGATCTATTAGTTGAGGTATGCTAGAATCCCTTCGGTACGCAGACAAAAGCTGAGGATGCGATCGAATGACAGGATGGTAATTATGGATTAGCAATTCGATGCATTCAGCGACTCAGAGCAAAAGCTATTTTACGACTACGAGAAACCTATTTGACTGTCTCATTGCAAGAAGTAGCGAAAGCGTTTGGAGAAGGAGAAGTGACGCCTGAATTGTTATCCGAGGCAGAATCTACTGTTCTCGCTCTGGTCAGTCAGCCATTAGTTCTTCGCGCAATCGGGTGCTAAAAGAACTGTTCTTTAATTGACAGGTAGCGAAACAAGAACTCTTTGCATCTATCTCCTACACGCAAGAAGGAGCCAGTATTACATTCTCAGAAGATCCAGAATCTTACGTATCAGAACTAACTGTTCGAAGATTGAACAACCGAATTCAACAATCTTTTACTACTTCGTACAAAGTCCAAGTTGCCAATCGCAACTTAGCTTCTAGTCGAGAATTTTTGCAAAAGGTGAGTGTTTTCGCTTGTAATGAGTGTAGTACTGATATACTAGAGCAGGCATTGAGCAATTCAAGCAGTTTTGGTGGTGCTGGAGGGCCAAGTATTGTAGACGAAGATTTGGGTATGTTTGAGGACAATGATTTTGCTTGAGGCAAAAGAAATTAGCAGAGGATCAGCGGTGAAAATGTAAGATAGATCAGATGACAGGAAGAAGTTCTTTTTTTATGCATTGCATCAATTCGCAAGGGTCGAAACATTCATTTCTGTTCAGATTCCCATTCTTGCGTTTCCTCATCTAGCGAATAGTCTACATGTTTCTGCTTACATTCTTTGATTTGGCAGCCAAGAGGAGTCTGCTGAAACATGCAGTCTATATCTTTGATATCCTTTTCTGCTCGTTTGATCTGCTGATCCCAATCTTGTCTCAAAGATTCGATCTCTTCTATCCATCCTCCCTCTTCATTCCTCACAGCTGTTTTACAGTCTTCATTACATTCATTCGGTGGCAGGACAGTACCGAATCGAAGGTAGTTGAGCAGTAGACTGTAGGCGTTCGAAGTATCTCCGAGAAGGTAAAGTAATTTGCCTGCCGAAATTCAAAATCGTGAGCAGCAGCGCGAACACAATATAGTAGAGACTTACCCTGCGAATATCGCTTATCGCTCTGCAGTGCTTCTAGTATCATAGAAAGCGAACAACAACAAGGCTTCTCTGGATCTTGAGCATGTGAAAGCGTTTCTGTTCCTCTCCATTTCCAGACTGGACTAGTTCCCTCTTCGGGATCTTCTGAGTCCTGCGCTTGGTCGGATCGGAAAGCAAAAGAACGACAGATGACAGCTTACTAGATCTTGCCATGTGAGCGTGTATGTTTCCAAAGCTTGCAGCTGCTCAAGAGGTACGATAGTTCCCGCCTGTAACTGAGAAGGCAAGATGCTCATAGGTCGATCAGAAGCCTTGATAATGATATTCCTTTGCAGAATAGCTCTTAGTTCGGGTATTCTGTCTTCCGCTAATTCGAATTGTGCATCTGCTATAGCTTGTATTCGAGAATCAGGAAGCCTAAAAACCAAGAGGTCAGAATAAAGTGAAAAATGGGCAAACAAGAAAAATCCGAACCGTTTGGATCTGCAATGGATCAGCTTCAAGAGCATATTTGATATTGGAGACATACGATGTAGTGCATGTTTGGAAATGGCCGCCTCGCCAAGCATTGATCTGACAAGTCTGGGAGCAATAAAAGCTTTTCTATGTAGATCCTTCAGCTGAGCAATGCTCGCTGCAATGCGACCTACCTTGCACCCGCTACATCTCTTAATATCCTCGCGTGAAGCTATCTTCTTTTGGCAATCGAAACAATGTGCCATGATCGTCGGTGCCAGACAAAAGACGCAAATCGATATCTGCAGGTTTCGATGGATGCCGAGCACAACGGGGAAAAGCAGTAAGTATATTCCACGATTACATGGCTGGCAGTAGTCGAGACCTGCGTGAGCGAGTTACAGGGCATCGAAAAGGAGAGCTCGGAAGCTTAATCTGGGGTATGCGGGGTATAAGCAGTATCTGTGAGCCTAGGTTAGCCTAGCAGAGCAGCAGAAAGGCTACCGGTGAGAGCCGGTGGGGTAGATAGCGAGCTTCATGCTTCCCGCATTCCTTGCTTCCCAACAACGACAAAACAAGCACAAACCACTTAAAATGGCAGATTTCGGTACTTCTCCTGACTCCGTTAATTCTAGCTCTTGTATGTATTCCTTCGAACACGCGTGCCACCGCTGATCGATGAGTCTAGCCTCCCTTGAGATCAACGACTGCGTATTCTGCGAACACGGCAAAGGTGAGTCCCGCCTTCATTCCCAGGACCTCCGCCTTGCTTATAGCAATATCTTCAGAGCGCTGTGAAGCTTGCCAGATTGATGCGCGTGAAGAGTAAGACTCAACAGGCTTAGCCCCGCATTTTACGTTGCCTTGCTGAGGCAAACTTGTGCTTAGTAATGCACTCACTTTGGGAGTTGAGCCTGCCGATTTAGATCGTGAACCAATGGAGATTGAATTCAGTGAGTGGCTTAGCGCGTCAATAGATCAAAGGCTAAGTTTAGCCGAACAGCTATCAACTTGAAAGAGTCAGTACGAGACTCGTTGACAAAGATCAAAGACTCACTAGTCACTATCTAGCGGTGTTCCTCACTGTGAGCCAAACAGTCTGATCGCGACCAATATTGAATCCCTTTGATTAGGCAAGAAGCACAAGAGCGCCTCTTGCAAGAATTGCTGGGCTTTTAAGAAGAAGATTACCGCTCTGAACAAGGAATACGTCAAAGGTTCGTTGCTCTTATTGTGCGGACGACAGGATCTGATGCAACAGGGAACAGAGAACAAGAACAAGAAGAAGTCTACCTTCCTGGGCGATTAGACACATCGTCGTTCGTCGACATAAGGACACGAAAGGCGAGGAGTGGGAGCGCTGAACTTTTGTACTATATATGATTCGGAAAGAATTTGCATGAATGATTGATTGTGTTTTGGACAATAAGGCTCTATACGGCTATTGTTGGAAGAAGCGCAATCACAGGTCGCTCGTCTTCGTGCAAATTGCTCGTGAGATGAATGATCTCCGAGGAAGCGAGAAAAATTTTACCGCTTCAGTCGGAACAGAGATAGAGCTCGCCAGCGAATGAGGACGACAGAAACACCTTGAGCATCAAAGAGTAGATCATAAACACAAAGCAGACATGCAAAGAGACGAAAGAAATTTGATCCTGATCGCAGAAACGAGCACTTATCCGTAAGCTCAATGCAATCCTAGGAGATACAAGTACAATTCGACAAAGGTATTCCATACTAAGAATGTGCAGGACCACGTGTTGAAGCTTTGGAGGCCGCTCCAGAGGGAGCTTGCAGGCCTTTTGTCGTGAATTTGCTGGCGAAAGCATTGTTGGCTTGGCTGTTAGCTTCGTTGCTGAGTATAACATAGCTGTTAACCACGCTATATTGCTTTTCGATGACCTGAAAGAGATTCCACATCCATTTCTGGTCTCGAGACAACTTGTTTGCGTTAAAAGCAAGGTGAACTTTTCCCAACAGGTTTAAGATAGAGTCTGGCCGTTTGTAAACTGTTTGCCAACCATAATCGACGAGACTTTTCAGCACTGTGGTTGAGAATCTTTCGTTTGGCTGAATCCAAGTAAGACTGCGATATTCCAGCCTAGCGAAGTTGGTACAATCCTTTATTCTGGCGAAAGCTTGCATAAAGGTAACAAGGTCGATGAAATGCTTCTTAATTCTTGCTTCTTTGGCTTTGCTGGTGAGAGTTGGAAGAATCGGAGCCTGTTTGTACCGGAGAAAAGCCGCCTGGATCAAGGGAACGACTTCTTTGCATTGCATTGTGTAAATGGCAAGAAAGAGACATTGCGCATAGCCATTTGGATCCTTCTTGGCAATAAAGTGATCGCGCAGAGTTTCCTCCTGTAGCAAGAAACGGATGAATGCTTCTTCGTCGAAAACGTTAGGCTGTTTGTTGAAAGCAGTATTGACAGAAGTCGCTGCGCCCAACTTGGCTACTGATTTGGCGAGACCCCAGATGTTCTCCTTCTTAGCTGCTTCGTTCAGCTTTGTCACAGCCTCGCTGAGATCCCATTCGGTTTCTTGGTCGAAGAATCGATCTATGAGTGCGAAGTCTATCATAATGGATAAAAGCAGAAAGAAATGTAAAGAGGCTAGCAGATCAAGCAAGGAAAGACCAATTTCGCTCGTTTTGTTAGCTCCGGGCGGTGAAGTAACGGGTAGACACATGGAAGCCATGCGATGTATAAGCGAATTCATCATATCTGATTGTGTTAGACCATGTTGACACGCCTAGTTCTAGGCTTGCTGGGAAAATGGTAGATTGCGTCGCTGTACGAAGCTCAACATACAATTTTCATGATAGAATGGACAAAGGGCTATCGTATTCTCTTGGCGTCCTATCTCAGAAGAACTGCCTTGAAGTCAAGAAAGGCAAAGAATAAAAGCGAGAGACTGCAAGCCAGCTTGAAGGCCGTCCAATATTGAAAGGCATTTGGGGTCGCATCTCAGAGTGAAAATTCCTAATGTAATGCGGTGCATCATATAATAAATGAGATGGAAGTACAGCAGCGCTTCGATGACGACAGAACCATGATGAAACATGCCCAGCAGAGCACTATGAATAACACCGAAAGTAAAAGACAGATCAAACAGCGAACAATGCTGCAAGTGGCTTTTGAGGCAGAAAGTCTCTCTGTGGGTATAGAAATGACAGGATATCTTGCCAGAGTCGCCTCTCTTGGACGTATGGTGAGAAGCAAGTTTTCCTGCTTCGCTCTTCTCAAGACCGCCGACTCCATTCTCGGTCTCAACTATACGAGAGCACCTAGATCAAGATGGACGACATGGAGCAGCTCGAGTTGATGTCTTTAACGACATCCATTCAGCGCCTGCTCATGTAAGTCTTTTGGTTTAGACATTGTTCCCTTATATCTCGAGCTCACTCTGTATCACACAGGAATAACATTGGCATGGATGACAAGGTACACAAGGCTCTATATAGCTGCTTCACATGCACTGAGCCTGCTTTTCAGGTCCTGGCCGAATTCTTGATTGATCTCCACGACTCTTCAAGCACCTTGAACGATTTCCGTGCAAAGCTCAAAGAATCTGGTTCTGATTTCCCAGAGTCCTTCATCACTTCAATGGATCGTCTAGTTTTATCGATGCACCCGAAATACAAGAAAGCAACAGCCTTAGCCGCTTCAAGTGCTGCGAAGGGCAAAGGCAAAGCAGTCGACGATAACAGCACCAGCCTACCAGAGAGTGAAGATCTTATCAAGCAACGTAAATTGTTCCCTGGTCTAGCTATCAAAGATTCAGAATGGCAACCTTCATATGCTCCTGATAGTGAAGCGGGCAAAGTCAAAGGTGTCCCTGAAGTTGAGGATTTCTTGGACGATATGATGAACCAGTTGGAAGGGGCACAAAGCAGAATCAAAGGTAGCAATGGGTCGAGTGATTTGAAACGCAAAAGAAGTATCAGTCCACCTGTTGTTCGAAGTGGCGTAAGAAGACAATCGCCTGATTACGAAGCTCGTGGTCGTTCTGGAGGTGGTGATGATCGTGGTCGATCAATGGGAGGAAGAGCTAGACAACCTTTGGATGATAAACCAGTCATGTACAAAGTCTATCCCGGCAAAGTTACTGGCATCAAGGATTTCGGTGCTTTTGTTTCCCTTGAAGGCATCAATGGTCGACATGAGGGCATGGTTCATATTTCAGCTATTCAAGCTAATGCTCGGGTCAACCATCCTTCCGATCTCCTTTCTCGTGGTCAGTCCGTAATGGTGAAAGTCATGTCTATCGCTGCTGGTCGAATAGGTCTATCAATGAAAGATGTCGATCAAGATTCGGGTCGAGATCTAACTCCTCATCTCCGCATCAAATCAGAAGCTGAACTAGCTGAAGAACAAGCTTCCCGTTTCTCTTCCGGTACCAATTCAGGTCCATTAGGTCAAAGAGGATACGGAGGAGTAGCAAAAGCTCCAGTCAAGTTTGCAGACGATAATCGATCTTCAGCTAAACGTCTTACTTCACCCGAGCGATGGGAAATTAAACAACTCATCGCTTCCGGCGCTGCTTCTTTAGCTGATTATCCTAATTTGGATGAAGATTTCGCTACTCCCAACGCTACTGAAGCAGATGAGGAACTAGATATTGAAGTCAGAGAAGATGAGGCACCTTTCTTAGCTGGTCAAGCTCGCAGGGCTTTGGACATTTCTCCAGTTAAAATCATCAAAGCACCAGATGGAACTTTGAATAGGGCTGCTTTAGCTGGTGGTGCATTAGCTAAAGAAAGAAGGGAATTAAGACAGCAAGAAATGAATGATCAAGCGGATGCGGAAGATAAAGATTTGCAAACCCCTTGGCAAGATCCAATGGCTTCTGCTAGTGACAAGCAATTCGCTGCGGATCTCAGAGGACAGAACCTGGGCAGGAAGAAATTGGATGATGGCCAACCATCATGGAAAGGAAACAAGAATCAGCCAGTCACCTTTGGTAAAATCACAAACCTTTCTATTGCTGAACAGAGAAAGAGTTTGCCTATCTATCAGTATAGACAACAATTGGTCGAGGCTATTAGAGATGTGAGTGGAAAATTGATCAGCTTCGACCTTTCAGCGTTGATGCTGATTTTGCGCGCCTCACAGAACCAAGTCATGGTCGTTGTCGGAGAAACTGGATCAGGAAAGACCACTCAAATGACTCAATATTTGGCTGAAGAAGGTTTCGCTGACCATGGTCGGATTGGATGCACTCAACCTCGTCGTGTAGCAGCCATGTCCGTTGCTAAACGTGTAGCTGAAGAAGTCGGTTGTCGTCTTGGTCAAGAGGTTGGTTACACAATTCGATTCGAAGATTGCACTACTCCTGAAACCAAAATCAAATATATGACTGATGGTATGTTACAAAGAGAAGCTCTGGTCGATCCGAATATGAGCCAATACTCTGTCATCATGATGGACGAAGCGCACGAACGCTCTATTCCCACTGATGTTCTTTTCGGTCTGATGAAGAGTGAGCAGCTTTGCCTCATTTGCGTATCAATACTGACTATTTTGCTCTAGAATCGCTGAAGAGAAGACCCGATCTCAAGCTCATTGTGACTTCAGCTACCATGGACGCCGAAAAGTTCGCCCGATACTTCGATGGTTGTCCTATCTTCAGTATTCCTGGTCGAACATATCCAGTCGAAACACTCTACTCTCGTGAACCAGAAAGTGATTACCTCGACGCTGCACTAATCACAGTCATGCAAATTCATCTTTCCGAACCACCTGGCGACATCTTGCTTTTCCTGACTGGTGCAGAAGAAATCGATACGAGTGCTGAGATTCTCTTTGAACGAATGAAAGCCCTCGGTCCGCAAGTTCCGGAACTTCTCATCCTGCCTGTATATTCTGCTCTGCCTTCTGAAGTTCAGTCCAAGATTTTCGATCCAGCTCCTCCTGGTGCACGAAAAGTCGTCATTGCCACCAATATTGCCGAAACTTCCATCACTATTGATGGTATCTACTATGTCATTGATCCCGGTTTCGTTAAGCAGAACGCGTATGATCCAAGACTCGGAATGGATTCGCTTGTGGTCGTCCCTATCTCGCAGGCTCAAGCAAGACAGCGCGCTGGTCGAGCAGGAAGGACTGGTCCTGGTAAATGTTACCGACT
The DNA here is from genome assembly GCA_039545335.1 of Kondoa subrosea. Classification (NCBI taxonomy): domain Eukaryota; kingdom Fungi; phylum Basidiomycota; class Agaricostilbomycetes; order Agaricostilbales; family Kondoaceae; genus Kondoa; species Kondoa subrosea. The sequence goes on from BCIN01000009.1 coordinate 249,942, forward strand.
CTACACTGAAGCAGCTTATCGGAACGAAATGCTGCCGAATCCAATTCCCGATATCATGCGTGCCAATTTATCGCACACTATTCTTTTGCTCAAGGCTATGGGTATTAACGATCTCCTCAACTTCGACTTTATGGATCCTCCACCTCAGCAATCGATGGTCACTGCTTTGGAAGGGCTTTATGCTTTATCTGCCCTGGATGATGAAGGATTATTAACAAGGTTGGGCAGAAAGATGGCCGATTGTGAGTTGTGATCTTTGACTGGAATCATAGATGCTGATACAGCTTGATAGTCCCTATGGAACCTCCCTTGGCGAAGATGTTGATTCTCTCAGTCGAATTGGGTTGTTCCGAAGAGATTTTGACTATTGTTGCCATGCTCACTGCTGGAAATATCTTCTATCGACCTAAAGATAAGCAAGCTCAGGCCGATGCCAAAAAAGCCAAATTCCATCAACCTGAAGGTGATCATCTGACCCTGCTTCAAGTCTTCAACGGCTGGAAGAACAGCAAGTTCAGCAATCCGGTATGTTCTAGTTATGCTTTCTTGTACAGTCATTGATGCGATCAATAGTGGTGTCACGAGAATTATCTGCAGGCCCGAAGCATGAGAAGAGCTCAAGATGTTCGCAAGCAGTTGTTAGGTATTATGGAACGCTACAAGCATGATATCGTGTCCTGTGGTCGCAACTTCAGTGAGTCTCCCCTTCTCTGCTGATCTGCGGGTTTGGGGCTAAAAAAGCTTACAGATCGTGTCCGCCGCGCGATCACTTCCGGTTACTTCAGGCATGCTGCCAAGAAAGATCCACAAGAGGGCTACAAGACGCTCGTGGAAGGCACTCCAGTCTTCATCCATCCTTCTTCTTCGCTTTTCAACAGACAACCTGAATGGCTGGTGTACCATGAATTGCTTCTGACCACTAAGGAATACTGTCGCGAAGTTACCGCTATTGAGCCAAAGTGGTTGACGGAAGTGGTGCGTGCGGTGTTCTTGACGCGTGCGTTGCTGACCCGAGTAGGCGCCGAACATGTTTAAAGTTTCGGATTCGTCTACTTTGTCAAAGAGGAAGAAGCAGGAGAAGATTCAGCCGCTGTTTGATAGGTGTGTATACTGTCTACGTGATTCAGATCTTTGCTGAAGTACGGAATGTAGATTCGCTCAAGATCAGGTATTTTTTAGATTACTCTTCCATCCGATATGTGCTGATCGTCGTTCTCGTCCAAAATCCAAGGATTCCTGGAGAATCTCGAAACAAAAGCGCTCTTCGCGTTCATCCCAGACGTATGTACTCGCATCTCAAAACATGTGAGCCAGACTGATCTCAAAAACAGATTTTAAATATCATTTGGTTTTGGCAAAGTGTGATAGCATTATTATACAATTTTGTATTTCGTATGGGAGAACGCTCATTGTTGTCTGCATCCGATGTTACCTCTTGCGCGCCTCTGCCTTTATTCGTCACTGCAGACTTGTTTAGGTCTTGCACTACCGAGGTCACAACTGCTGCAGTATCTTATCAAGCCTTCGACCGTCTGCAGCACCACAATATAGCATGGTGTTTCCTCTATCCTCTTCCATCCTGGTCTTCTCGCTCGTGCCCAAAGAACTCGCTATTTCCACTATAAACCGTTCGCTATCTAGCTAGGCTTGCCTCACTGCTCTGACTCAAGCACACTGCAGAAATCTTGGATACGGCTGCTGAACAATCTTCACCTGATCTGGTCTGGAACATCGCGAACAAGTACTACAAAAGCAGAGTCAAGTTCTTGCCTTTCTATGACTTGGATAAAGCTGGGAATCAAGGGAAAGATTGTCCTGCTGTGTTAGTACTTACGGATAAGAAGGTGCGTTAGAGCTACTGCAGGTCAAACGCTCAAAACTGATGTCGAAAGGACAGTCTTTCGATGCTTCGTGTTTGGCTCGACTGGCCTCTGAGGATCGGGATGTCGCTCTGGTCTACTCTCTGGATCTACTAGCACCGGAAGAAGAGGAAAAGATTATTGATGCTTGCTTAGAGCACGGGTTTGAATTCGTCAATTTCAGCTCAGACTCATCTGAGGAAGACAGTGGTCAGTCATTGCTCCTCTTTGTGATAAGCATCATCTCATCCATAATGTACAGGAGCGGAAGGTATTGATCGCGTAAAGGAAGCTTTGCAAACACATATTTGGCCAACGCATGAAGATGAACCAGAACTACATGACACTTCTCTTCCAAACTCTTCTTCGGTCAGATCATCGATACCGCAAGGGTCTCTTAGTGACTTTGATGACGATTTCTCGCCATTCGCTTCGGGAGGAGAAGGGGATGAGGACCTGGATGACTTTGAATCGTTGTCATCGATGTTAGCTCAAATGAAAGGATTGAAGGAACATGCCGATGGGTTAGATAGGGAAGCAAGGCTTGACTTCGCTGAAAAGATAGCCACGCAATTCAGCTCCAAGTTCAAATGATGATGATGTTTGACTTGAACTGTCATACAAGTGTACTATTTATGCATATCCATCCTACATCATCTTACACTGCCTTCCTTTGACATGCCTTGTCACTGCATGGACCTTCCAAGTCGTTCTCGAGCACTCGAGTCTTTCTTCTTTCTATATGCCCGCTTTTTCTTCAGGCTAACTTTCCTCGAGGCAAAGTAGAGGGGCCATGCAGCGCTTTCAGCCTTCTCTCTGCTCTCGCTAAGACAGCCATCATCCTCTCTGAATGCCTGCGAAAGCGATGTCCAGGGTTGGCTCGAAAGATACTTTTGGTCAATTGCGAGCTACCAGACGCAGGATGACTGTGGACATCGAAGAGGATGTGCAGTCCTTAATATCAGAACTGGGAGATGAGGAAGCCAGGTCAGTGCAAGAACGCGGTCGTGCTCGTGCTCATCGCATCGAGTCTGACCCGTCAGTCTTGTAATTTGTTTGGCTGACAACACACTTTGTACATGTACAGACGAATGCTGGCTTCTCTTCTCATCTCCAACAAAAGGTCGCAACAAGATACAGTTGCACCAGTTCCTTCTTCAGTCTCATCCTTTCCTACATCAAAGCGTAGCAGTCTCTCAACGCGAAACTCTTTAGCAAGCAGAAAGTCACAAAGAATCTCTTTTCCTATATCCCTACCTCCTACTTCATCCCTTCCAGCTCTGCCAGCGAACTTGTTCATGGCATCAAACGCTCTACAGCGGCCAGCAACAGCTGATTCATGCTTGTCCGATATCGACGAGTTCCCGGTAGCTGTCGCAACTGGTGAGCTCAGTCCATCTACATTCAATTTCCTCGATCAAGATCCACCTCAACTCAATTTCGAGACGCGCACAACTTTCTCACTTTCTTCTATATTCCCAACTCCTCCCTCAAGTGTTCGTCGCGGCAGTATAGCAACAAATTCTCCTTCTGTTCTAGCTCAAAGAAACTCTGCAATATTCAAATATAGTCCTGATGGCAAGAAGAAGCCTGGAAATAGTTCTTCACCTGATTGGCGTCAAGCTCTTTCACCTGAACCTGCTCTATCAATGGGCTCTTCTAGGTCTTCTATCAACGAAATACCAACTCCTGATTGTAATGCTATATCGCAATTTGCTCTGCAAATGGGTATAGAGGATGATGTGAGCCAATTCTTGTTCGAGGGATGTGCATATCTGACCCGTGATCTCTCAGATGATGACAGACTCTCATCTTCGCGAACTTTGGCTCGGCGAACTAAATATGAACGATCAAGAGGAAGACAACGCCCAGATTATTGACTATGCTGGCAGCGTGAATCTTTCTTTACCTTCAGCTGGTCTCTCTGCAAGTCTTTCTCGAGTACCTTCAACAAGAGATAGAATTTCAATGGGTCGAGCCAAGCGCAATTCTGTGCTAAAGAATCATCGATCATTTCTCAGCCTGGGTTCTATCAGCGACTCTTCTTCTCAATCAGACGAATGGCATTCACCTTTAGAAGAAAGTTGTTCTCGTTTCCCTTCCTCCAATCGATATTCCCCTCCTAGATCAAGGCAATTGTCCAGACAATCTTCTTTCGCAAATACCGCTTCTCAATCCTTCGGCTCAAACTCTCGAAACAGTCAAACTGCAGATTACGCATTTGCTTTTGCTGCTCCTGAGAAATCAGCAACTCCAAAAGATATGACACCAGTTCAAGAACGTGAAGAGTTCCTACCCGTTTCTACTGCATCAAACGCATCATATTTCAATGAAGAAGAAGTTACTTTAACTCATCCTTTCAATGGAAGAGAATCAAGAAATAAGAAACATTCTGCTCCTCCTTCTCTTTCATCATCAGCGAACAAACCTCTTTCTATCCGAATCTTATCAACTGAATCGCCTACTTGCGATTTGAGCTATCTGGGTAGTGAAAGTACCGGTTCACCTCGAAGTAGTATAGAACCCAGCAAAAGAAGATTAGCACCAAGAAAATCATTCGCTAACCTTTTTAAAAGATCTGAAGATTCGCTGGCTACAATGACGGAAAATAAAGTTGCACCAGCTACTATGGGAGCGCAAGCGGGAAAGAGCTTCAAAATGGACGATAGATTGGAAGTGGCCATGCCTGTCAACAAAGAATCATCGAAAAGGGGAAACGCTTTGGCTTTCTGGAAGAAGAAGTAAATGGTCATGGACTTTCGTTATCTATGCTATGTTCAGTTACGTTTTTCTGTTGTGTATGGGTTATAGATAGATTGGGGTAGACCGTGTTATGATAAAATATGCTAGTTCCGCTCTTTGCAAAAAGAGCGCCAGGTGAAAGTGGTTTGATTTGAGGAACTATGATTTCGATAAGTCGTCGAGAAAGCATCTCGTTCGTGGCTGTGATGGAGTCAGATGAGGCGATTGCGGGTTTTTGTGGTACAGCTTCCAACTGCGCCAGATCGTTCCAAGGGATTGAACGGCCGCTAGAAATTGCACTGGTCCAACACAAGCGATTCGGAAAGGTTCATCGATCTTTGGTTCGCTCGCTACATGACTTGAAGGAGAAGCTATACTAAGAGCGGGCATGCTGAGTACCGCCTGATGCAGATCTTCGTCTTGCAGGCATTCTGGAAAGTTGTATCGAACTGCTTGCGCGAGACGAGAGGTGTCGATAGTGATTTCGACCAAGACGTAAAGCGCTCTTATCGTCGTGCTGTCGATAGAGACCGTGAAAGCGCCATCAGCACACCTCTTCGAATCTTCGTGTTTTGGATCAATGAGCTCACTGAGGCAAAATGACCATAATGCACCAGCATATCGCAACCTAGAGCCCTCGTTGTGTAGTCGTCTACGCAGCAAGCGCCATAAGTCACGTCGCCGGAGACAATTGCTTCAGCTTCTATGAATTGTTCGACCAAATCAACCAGAGCGCTCATGGAGAGCCCTTCTGGTATTTGCAAGGCCACTCGCTGAATAGCATACTTTATGACCTGCCAGATCGTCTTGTGAATCTCGAACGAATTTGAAGGCAAACTGCAGCTATAGCTCGATTCAAGAGGTCGTCATTCAAGAGAGCTGTTGGAATTTGATCCACGGGCACAGTATTGCTGTTCTGGGCTCTTGCGCCGCGTTCAGAGGGCTTGGTTCGCCCTCACCGTAAACCGTTTTCGAGGCTTCTCCTTCTGTCGTATTCTTCGTCGTTTCGCTCAAAAGAGCAGGGGCTGATATCTTCCTGCGTGGGCTGTCATCAATGAATATTGTTAAAAGCGTAATCAGCTAGATTTTGCTTCCTTAAGCTTGCACGGCATGTCAGCTTTTACTTCAAGCTTCAAGCTTGCCATGTTGGTCCCGAAGCTTCAGAAACTCTATAGATTGCTGGTCAATCTTGCTGGCTTGCTCTCTCAACTATGAAAGGGACGGCTTTCGATCAATTCAACCTTCCAGTGATTCTTCTTCTTTCCCTCCCTCAACGACTGTTCTCCTGAAATACCATCATACTCTGATCTTCCTTCTAGCTCTCTATCTGTAGTACGTGTATCTCTCAAGTAGCGGCCCCATCTATTCTGAATCGTTCATTACAGCTACCCCAGACATGACTTCAGCTCTCGCCAAAACGAAAACTTCCGTCGCAGCTCAGGTAAATGAATGTCATACATATGTATCGTCAAAGCCTATCGATTACGATATGATTACGACAAATAAGGTTATCATTCATCTCTTCACCTTTGTCTCGAAAATGATTCCATTCCTTGTACAGGTCGAAGCTACGACCAACTTCGATGCTGACCTTCTGAGCTCCGTGCTGCATCGATTCGATGAAATTGTCATTGGTATAATGAAGGACCCGTTGGGCTCCGTTAAAGACATCAAAAGCTCTCATGCGAGTAAACTCAAGGCCGCAGGCGAGAAGATCAAATCCAGTGCTTCCGTCGCCAAGGTAACGATTGGATACCTCATAGACCTCTTTGGCAGCGCGGAACACGGAGCTCTCGCCGCCCTGGACTTTACAACAACGAAGGATTGGGCCAGATGGCAGCAATCGGATGCGTCTGATTTGTTGAATCTCGCGAACTTGATAGACTCCTGGCTTGCGGCGTATGAAGTAGCTCGGATCCCGACGGCAGATCTGGTTAATCCGCTTGCCAGACTTTTGACAAGTGCCAAAGAGCTAAACAGCATACGCTACGGGGCCGTTTCTGCACATTTGGATGCTTCCAAAGACAAGCAGCCTTTCAGTATAGGTCGAATACTTTGGCTTTGGATGCATTTAGATTGTGAGCTGTCACCAATAGTAGCGTCGCGGTCTAATCATGCGCTATATGTAGTACATGACTTCCTGGGTATAACGGAGGTCAAATCGGCGCTTGTATTCTTGCAAAACTTTCGCAAGATAACAATAGGACAGAAGATTGCGGAAGAAGTCACCCGATGCCTTTACCTTGCTTGCATCGAAGTTGGTCGCATGCAGCGTGTTCTTATGCTCAGTCGAAAGGAGCCCGGGAAACTCTCGCCAACGCAAATCGACTATCATCTTCGAGCCTGGACGTCAAGCAAAGACACATGGTCGCACGACCCGATCATCGCTGCAGATTGGAAGCAAATTGAAGCAAATTGTCCTAAGGCGGTCGTAGAAAAATTGCGAGGTTATGAGTCCAGCATTTTTTCCGAAACAGGCAACTCGATTCTGAATGGCGCGGCAGTCATTCGTTCGTTTTATGCGTAAAACACCGATGTTGTGCTGATACTGATTTGACAGTGAAACTACGCGCGACAAAGAACTTGCACACCTTTAATCAAGATATCAAACCCATCACAGCCGCTATATACAGAGGTGAGCCTGATCAGGCCGCTGAAATTAAGCTTATGCATGACATCAGGTGTGTCAAACGGTAATCTTCGGCAAGCAGGTCAGTGGTTGGTCATTGAGCGAGTTCGGGAACTGACGAATCATTCAGCAAGAGTGCGACCTCAAGCTGTTGATCATCTGGCATCAAGTAAAGCGCACGATATTCGGACCAATGGATTTCTGGTAGAACCTGGAAATAGCATTGCTCAACGACCGCCTGTGCCGTTTTACGGTAGGCTGTGTTCCGATATCGGCAAATTCAGAGCTGAGCCTCCTTCTAGTAACTAAGACGTACGGAAAAGAACATGTTCGCTTTTGAAGTTCTCATTTGGTAGCCTATCTGAAGCTTTTGACCTACAGATCTTCTTCGACTTCCCTGTCATCGCTCGCACGCCAGGCCCGCCTTACAAGGAGCCAGTCATAGCTCGAACACCTTTGAAGGCGCCTTCTCACCATGCTTAAAGCAAGCTCACGGGGCTGCGAAACCTTTCGAAAGAGTTGTAGCTAGATGTTCTTACAATCAAATATATGTCATTGTTTAGGCAAATGTCTCGCATTAGCGAAGATTTGGCTGAGATACGTATAGGCTCGCTCCTAGTGCCAAATCTATCTAGATACAGTATCCCAAAGCGTGCTTTGTGTGTTGTAGTAGAAGCGACTTGAGCTAGAGCCAATGTCAAATTGACTGTATGCCTTTCGCATGAGCCTGGCACTCGATTGAGGGTTTGAAAGCATACCACTGATTGTACTTTTGCCTACTCCTCCCTTTCCACTAGCACAAATGACAATCTTCTTAACACCAAGAATCCGACGTTTCGTAGACAGTCCCCTTTGAGCTCGTGGTATGATTGGTCGAATCTGCGATCCTACAGAAGTATCTCCTACTGCTGTTCGCTGCGCTTGTCGCTCTCTCATTCGGATTAGATCTGGTCTGGCAAGCATTTCGTGTACAGCATTTCCGGTGCTCTGTCAGTGCAAAGCAGGTTCTTCCATGCACAGATATCGATTTCCTTTGGAATTAGTAGCTTGAGTCATGGACCTCGTCTTCGCAAAAGGAGTATAAGCAGTCTTCAGATTCTCTGTATCTTTACTTTGACAAAACGAAGCTGCCTTTCTCGAATTGGAATTTGAAGGCTTGTTGGATTTCTTCAATAATGGTCTGTTTGAACCTTCGCGAGCGACAGAACAAGAAAGGGAAACTTGCGAAACGCCATACAAAGCTTCTGCGTCTTTTTAGAGATGCTTTAGGCGTCAAGATCACACCTATGCTTTGTGATCAGTTTGCCGGTGAATGGGAACGATGCGAAAAGAACGAATGGCTTATGCTACGGAAGTGGAAGGGTTGAGGAAGATGAATGCGCAATTGAGCATGCATGTGAGGAAATTGGATACGAGCTTCGCTCAGACTAATGAGGAGCATGTAAGTAATTTTCATTTGACAGCAATGATTAGATTGAATGTTGCGCCATTTTGCGGTTATTGTTGAGCAATGTCACCATTGCATGCGTACCTTTGATCGCGCTCGCCGCCAGATATAATTTGGGAGCGAGTCCTGGGGTATGTCGCCGAGACCGTCCTGCGAATGTTATATCTCAGCCAACCAAACATATGCGCTGCGTAAAGTTCCCTCACCTGATACGCGTATTGACACGCAAACCGCGCTACATCTGCCGATGGGTCCGTTATCACCATTCTACCGAAACGCATATCGTATCCGAGGAACGGAACCGCGTAAGATGCGCCGCTCGAGATAATTTCGACTTGAATGTGCTGAACAGTCTGCATGGTGTCCGCAAATCCATGGAGAAACAGCTTTAGACATGCTCTGCAGCTTTCAACATCCCACGTGTCGCCTTCCTGACGCCCCTTAGGAGCGTCTCGGTAAATTCGAAGCTGCACTTGAATCTCGACGATGGATTTCGTTTGGCAGAGATGTCGCACGAGATTATATCCTTGCGGCGAAAGCGGCGGAATGCGCCAGATTGAGAGCTTCCGGAGAGGTATAGCATGTATAGCCTGAATAAAGGCTTTCAAAGATTCTTCGACAAAGATGTCTCCGTCGATTTTCAGGATCCTAAGCTCTGGGAAGTGAGCGAAGAATAAGCACCAAAATTGACTATATTGATATGTGATGGCTTCGTAATCCAGAACGCAGCCTTTCAGTGTCAGCGATTGCAAGTTATGGCAGATCGGAAGATAATCTTGCAGAGCTTCCCTCCCAAGCAGATAGTGTCCTTCATCATAGACCAACTGTCCTAAATCCAAATTTCCTACTGCCAACACTTGGATCGTCTTAGCGCAACTTTCAAGAAGTTTTAGTGTTAGTCTATTGATGTCCTCTTCCCGATCTTCACAACTTGATAAACTTATGATCTGAAGCCGAGCCAAAGCTGATGGCTGCACGACCAATGACAATAGAGCAGAGAATGGCACAGTCAATTGCAATTCCCGTATGGAAGCAAGTTCAGCGAATTTCCGGAAAGGCGACAGATCGACATCATCTTGCGACATAGATTGCGTCCATGGCCGAAAGATGAAGGTACGTAGAAGGGGAAAGTCTATCGGCTCCAGATGTGTCGCGTTCGGCCAGGTATCAACCTCAATCTCTTGCCAGTCGAAAACACTATCGAGAGTAATTTCAAGTGATTCGAGCCATCGGACTCTTATCATGACTGTTACGCTGAGCTGCACAAAAGCTGCCATCTCCCTTTCAAGTTGCTCGAGGCGAAAGTGGAATGAATGAAAGGGCCACAAGGAATCGCCAGACGGACGAGCTCTATTGTCTCCTTGTTGGGAGGATGATTCTTCCTCCGCTTCCAAAGGAATCCAAGCAGGCTTGAGGTGCCAAACAAGGGTTTTCACGAATTTACAATACGATGGATTCCTAACCAGAGTATCGAGAAATTTGGTATTGCGAAGTAATTGATCACATCTCAAGGTAAATGAGCTGTACAACTGACTCGGGGGTGTCAGTCTGAAAGCATTAGGCCTGTATTTGTGCTTACCAGAGGCAGACTTATGCGATACAGGCGCTTGGAACTTCGGCCAATTCGATTCAATGTGTGCTGCCCTTCACAATCATAGTGCACCTCTTGCAATATCTGCTCCAGTGTTTCATCCGCCAAAGAGTTCAATGAAGCTATAGGTCATTAGAGCGGCTCGAATGGTACAAAGATGCAACTCACACATGACGATAGACAGTACTATTAGGGAACAATCACAGGGCACAAGCTCTAGTTGTGAAAGAGTATAGTGTCTCTAAGCGGAGTCGGAAAGGATGAGCTAAATAGGCAGCGGAAGCCAAGGACCTGATGAGCCGCTGAAGAGCGCTGAGCTTGCTCTGCTGCACCAATGTCCGTCCGTCGTCGTATACAGCCTTCGAGACTTTGTAAACACTGGCAGAAAGCAAACACTGGCAAAGACATCGAAAGCCTATTGCCTGTAGTCAGGACAGATGGCACTTGTTCGCGATTCATTCTCTTTACAATGTGATGAATTTTTTCGCAGCACATCAAGTGTATGCCCGAGTTAGACGGATTAGTACAGACATCTTTTTGCTGCAATACAAGCCTAGCAGTGCGCATACACTGGCACCTATTTTGTACCTTCGCGATGAAATTGATGCAACAGCATCAGAGAAGCGTTTTGACAAGAAGAGACAGAACTGCTAACCTTGACATCATAAATAGCCTGCACACAAGAATTCGAGTTTAACCATGGCTGAACGACTCTTGTCTAAGTGGCTCTAGCTCTGAAACTTGCGAAAACACTGCGCCCATCAAACGGGCGTGGTGCATGCGTCCTGCATTGCTTATTTGTAAGGTGCCTTTCCGTATATCGTACTTGCGAAAGCCTTCGAAGATACACTTGCTCCAATTTCCGAGATGTATTTCAAGGTGTCGACAGTCCGATAATCCATTGTGAAAAGATTGATCGAAATAGGTCATGCAAGCTGCAGGATCGGAGTTGTTCCAATGTCGACCTGGCAGGCCTTCACTATAGATGGCATTCTCTTTCGATACAATTTGCAGCTGAACAGTGAGGATGGACGTTTCTTCACATAAAGTCTTGATCGATGGCAGATCCTCGCATAATACGTCATTGATGGACAGATTCTTCAGCTTAGAAGCAGCGACGCCAATAACTTCGACGAAGCTTGAAAGAGGGGATTTGCGAAACAGCGGACCAGCCAAATGGAGGGATTGAAGTTGAGGCAATTGCTGCAGAAAGGTCGACCAGAAAGTTGTCGTTCCCTCAGTAAGAGTTGCCCCTGAGATCGTCAGAGATCGAAGCTTTGCGCAGTATGGGAATTTGCCTGACGGGTTGATGCAATCGTTTCGAAGGTTGAGTCCAGTAGCTAGATCTATATCCTCGCCATCGTGCCATATACCGTAACACTTCGATGGTGGAGCTACATTGAAATAGGAGCTGTAACCATGAAGAAAGAAGCAAACTGGATCCTTCGTCGTCGTGCCTTGTGTAAAGATGGAGTTCCAAAAGTGTGAGTACCGATAGCCGGTAGAGAGGTAAGAGTTCCACAGTTGGTCGAACCAGAGATAGCCGCACAAGGGTTGTTGCGTCGAAGAGGCTATGAAAAACTTCGGGATTGAAACTGGTTCCGTCGTGCACAGAAATCTGTAGAAAGCGTAGTATAGGGAAATGTATATGCCTCATGTGCTCGAAGGTTGGCCAAATGTCCATTTGCACACCTTCATCACAATCATCCTCCGTGTCCTGGACCATAATCTCCAAATTTTCCAGCCAACGCAACCTTCTCAGGATCAATGTACTGGTTTGCAAGAATGCTTTCGCCTCCAAATCTGCCTCGTCGAGCTGGAAGTCATAATCGTCAAATTCCCAAAGTGGGTCATCTCCAGGATTTCTTCTAGTATCGTTACCATCGGAGTCTTGAAATTCTTCTTCCGATTTCCAGTTTGGTGCAAGATCCCAGTAAATGTGCTTGACATGTCTGGCATAAGTGGGGTTGGCGGAGAGGGTGAGCAGGAACTTGGTATTGCGAAGAGGGCTAATGCTGCGCAGACTATAAGATCGATAAAGGAATGGGAAGGTGATTCTGTAGAAGTCGGACGATGTCCTAGCCAAAGCGGCCAACGCACTTTGCGAGGCAAAGTTCGCAGGACTCTGAAGGATTTCCACAATATGGCACCAAAGTTCTTCCGCTAGTTCCTCTGCGGCTCGCGAGTACCATCATCAACGCGTACGTAGGACAGCCATAGCAACACTCACTCGTTGGTATTCGATCTCAGAATGCTAACAAATAGATCATGCACGACAGTTGCAGAAGAGAGTGATCCGGTGACCAAAGGTCACAACAGCGCAGATACGCAAGAGTAGAGAGACGCAGAAGCAGCCGACTGGTAAAAGTCTGCCTTCGCCGAAGTCAAAGCTCTTGCCAGCGATCTCCTAAGTCTGCGAGACCCGAGGAAGAGAAATTGCCGCAGACAGCTGCACACTGAGGGAAAAGAAGCCTAGGACTGTCTTGCTGGGCGTCGCCTCAAGACTATCCTGAGTTTCGCTGTTTTTGATAAGGTTGCACCAGGTCAATCAAAACGGAATAATCTCGAGTCCTGCAAAGCCGACACGACTTTCCGAGGCACTGCTGCATATTTCCTGGTATACAGCAGCGTTCCAACAGACGGAAAGCGGTCTAACAAGTTCTTTTTTGCCAATCCACCTGCAAGTACTGGCTGCTGCTATCTTCAGCTCACAAGGACCAGTCACTTTCGAAGACTGTCATATATCTCTCAAGCATAGCAGTACTTCAGTCCTGCGAAAGGCTTCTCATCTCAGTTTCCTCTGACCAAACGAAGTCGGCATTGTAGGCGCCCTACACGGCGATCTCGGCTTATAACTCTTCCAACGCTTGCAACGTCACTAGCCTATACTTCCTAAGGTACAAAATCATCTCAAAATGTCTGGAGAGGGCGCTAGAGTATGCAGTTTCTCACTCAATGCACAATGCGGGCTCAATTCCTTTGTAGACAGCTCGTGTCAAGAATAGGGCCCCAGCGGCCATCCAGGTCAGTCTTTTGCGATCGCTGTTGCGGCATCATATTGCAAAGTATTTACTGAAATTTACTCTTCTCGGACAGATTACTGCAGAGCAGCTGCTACGTGAAGCTGCAGAGCGACAAGAACCTACTGGTAATGCGCCTCGGCAACGTGTAGAAGATTTTGAAGAATTGCATGAATATCGAGGAAGAAAACGTCAAGAATTCGAGGAGCGAATCCGAAGAACTCGATCTGACCTGCGAGAATGGACGAAGTATGCTCTTTTTGAGTCTCAGCAGGGTGAATATGCTAGAGCAAGATCCGTCTTCGAAAGAGCCCTGGATGTAGAACCTACGTCTACGAAACTATGGTTGGCATATTGCGATATGGTGCGGATGTCACGAGGGATTTCAGCCTCTCGCTGATTGCTTTTGTTCTATTCGTACAGGAGCTCAAAGCCCGCAATGTTTCCCACGCCAGAAACTTATTCGATAGAGCAGTCACCCTTCTGCCTCGAATCGATCAAGTTTGGTACAAGTATGTTTACCTCGAAGAACTTCTAGGCAACATTGCAGGTTGCCGACAAGTCTTTGAACGATGGATGGCTTGGGAACCGGATGAGAAAGCTTGGTCGGCATATATCAAGCTGGAAATGCGTTACAATGAGTTTGAACGCGCTTCAGCTTTGTGGGAACGATTAGTTGCTTGTCATCCTGAACCAAAACTATGGACCAAGTGGTCCAGATATGAAGAGGATCGAGGAAGGGTAGACAGAGCTAGAGAGATTTACCAAATGGCTTTAGAATTTTTTGGTGAAGAGGAAGAACAGCTGGAGAAAGCTCAGAATCTCTATGGTTCTTTCGCAAAGATGGAGACGAGGCATAAAGAATTCGATCGAGCCAGAGTTATCTATAAGGTGAAGCCGATCCAGGCCAGATTAGCTTTTGCTAATTTACGTCTCGGTAATGCTCACAGTACGCCCTCGATCGTCTTCCTAGATCGAAGTCGAGTCAACTCTATGCTTCCTACACGACTTTCGAAAAGCAATACGGTAACCGCTCAGGTATCGAGAGTACCGTTCTCGGAAAACGTCGCATCCAGTACGAAGAGGAGTTATCACACGAGCCGATGAACTATGACACCTGGTTCGACTACACTCGTCTAGAAGAAGACGCTTATCATTCTGCTGCTATTGATGGCGCGGAGTTGGAGAAAGCAGCAAACAAAGTTCGAGAAGTGTACGAACGCGCTTTGGCTCAAGTACCACCTTCCACAGAAAAGAGGCATTGGAGAAGATATATCTACTTGTTCATCAATTATGCATTGTTCGAAGAGATAGAAACCAAGGTCAGCCCCTGTCTTTCATCTTCTACTAGATCGTTCTTGATGTTTTGTCAGGACTTCGATCGAGCAAGAGATGTCTATAAAGCTGCTATCAAGCTCATGCCAAACAAGCGCTTCACTTTCGCAAAGATTTGGCTCATGTATTCAGCTTTTGAGATCCGGCGAATGGATTTACCTGCTGCAAGAAAGATTCTGGGCGCTTCGATTGGCATGTGTCCTAAAGAGAAGCTGTTCAAGGTCAGTGTTCACTGCGTTCTATGATTCCGTGGCTCATCTGTGCTTTAGGGCTACATCGAGCAAGAAATGCAATTGAGGGAATTCGATAATTGTCGAAAATTATATGGCAAATACCTCGAGGTCGGTGGAAGAAAATTCAGTGTACCTTTCATACTAATTGATTTTCGTCGACGACAGTACGATCCAACCAACGCAGCCGCCTGGATCCGCTTTGCAGAACTCGAACGCCTACTAGGTGATTTCGCGCGAGCTCGAGGAATCTTTGAACTCGCCGTAGAACAAGAAGCGATCGATATGCCTGAATTGTTGTGGAAAGCTTATATCGATTTCGAGTTTGAGGAAGAAGAGTGGGACAGGACTCGAGAACTTTATGAGCGTTTGTTGAGGAAGACGAGTCATGTCAAAGTTTGGGTCTCGTTTGCTCAGGTAAGTTGTCTATTTATATTCGCTATAAGGCGATAATGAGGTTGGATTGCCAACTTACAGTTCGAAGCTAATGCTGGAAGATCTATGGCTGCTGATTTGGAACCGGATGAGGATGATGAGAATCCTCAACCTGCCGATCCTGAAGAAGTACGAACTCTGATCGAAAGCGGTATGGAAAAAGCTCGCGGTGTTTTCGAAAGAGGTTATAAGGATCTCAAAAACCGTGATCTGAAAGAAGAGGTACGTGGGAAGGAATTGATGCATTCTTGAATGCTTATCATCGATTGTTTTGAAACGTACAGCGTGTCGTCCTACTGGAAGCATGGAAAGCGCTCGAATCGAGCTTGGAGTCTGGAAGTCAATTGTCCAAGGTGGAAGCTATGATGCCTCGTGTGGTGAAGAAGCGAAGGCGTGTGGACGAGGACGGCTCAATGGAAGAATGTACGTCCTTCTTTGCTCTGTACAGTTTGCTTTGTACTCATATTCTGGCAGACTTCGACCTTATCTTCCAAGACGACGAGCAAACTCAGAACCCTGCTTCATTCAAATTGCTACAGCTTGCTCATCAATGGAAGCTCAAGCAGCAGCAACAGGCTCAGGCTGCACAACCCGGAGGAGATGCTCCAGCTACTACCCAACAAGAAGAGGTCGCAGCGGGCATTGTGGAAGAGACAAATGGGGATGCTGCGATGGAAGAATAGTCGTAAACAAGGTGTATCTATGCTGCAGAAATCAAGGGCCTACTAAATAAAATCGCTTCGCGCTTCTTGTTCCGTCCACGATCGAGTCATACCAAAGGTGTTATTGGCTATATATCTAGCGCTCAAATACCTAGCTATACCTATCTGACCCTCTGCTAGCCCTGCCTGTTTCTCAGATCTTGTCCTGCTCAAGTCTTCAAGATGCAGTCGGACGTTCGAGATATTATGAATGCTCCAGCCAAAAGGCCCTCTCTCGCAGCCTCAGGTGGAAGCTCAAGGCCTTCTCGTGGTCCGCCTAAAGCTCGTACCAAGATGGTAGATGGCATGACCAGAGAATTGTATTCACTTATGGGCGATAATGCGCCTACTATTGCTTTGGCTATGAACCCTAAACAACCTAAGATGAAGGATAGATTCAAAGCGAAGCCGAAAGCTGTTAAATGGGAGATGCAGCCTTTCGCTAATCAGGCTAGGAAAGATGGGTTGCAGTTGAGGCATTGGGCTCCCAAGAAGAACGAAGAGCAAGCAGGTCAGTCGGTCCCAAGATCTTGCTCATTATGTAGCTAAATCGTTGGATATATCTGACAGGCGAATACAAGTTTGCAGCCTACAACACGACTTCCAACATTTACTCTTACTCTTCAGAAGAATACCTCAAGTTCCTTCGAGATGATGACTGGTCAAGAGAAGAAACCGACTACCTCTTTGAGATGTGTCACACCTATGATTTGCGCTTCATCGTAATTCACGATCGATATGAACCACCTACATTATCTTCCACACCGCCTACTCGCACTCTAGAAGATCTGAAAGATCGATACTACACTTGTTGTCGACGTTTGATAAGGGAAAGACCAGCGGCAGATGAAACAGCTAAAACTCAATCTGCCAATTCCTACTCTTTCGATAAGAACAGGGAAGCAGCTCGGAAGAATTACTTGCGTTCTTTGATGACTCGAACACCAAAACAAATAGCGGAAGAAGAGTTCTTGTATGTTGAAAGCAGGAAACTGGAGCAGACGTATGCTAGAGCAACGAGGGAAAGGGAAGATTTATTACGATTGTTAGGAGGGATTGGCTCGGGCGTACCTATTCCCGGTGTGGTTGCAACTGCAAATTTACCTGGTGCAGCACAACCTGGTGGCAGAGCTGGATCAGTAGCTTCTTCCTCAGCTGCAACCCGAACCAAAAGAGGAAGAGGTGGTGAAGATTTGGTTGACATGTCTTTCGATGGATCAGCCAGCAGAAGCGGTAAAGGCAAGAACAAAAATTCACTCAAACCAGATCCAATATTCGATGCGCAGCACCTCATCACTCATCATGACCAAAACCCAGTCATTACTCCTTACGGTTTACCTAAATCCAATTCAACTGGTCCTTCGGCTTATCTTCGAAGTACCAAAATGACTTTCGTCAGACCAAATTTACAAATCAAAGTTTCTACCGCTTTGACGGAAATGGGCATCAGCGAAAGATTGGTCATGCCCACTAAAGGCAACCAAGACAAGCTTGAACAGCTCAGCGGCGCATTGGCACAACTGGTCGAACTCAAAGCTCAAGTCGATAGGGTTGAGTACGAGTTGCAGGTAGCAAGAAAGAGGAAGATCAGGTAAATTCCCACCTGCGTCTGTTTGTGTTTTCGCTCATCCACAATTTGACAGAGAGGAAGAAGCTGAGGAAGAAGAAGAAGCCGAGGTGGCCCAGATCGAACAGGCGAATTCTCAAGCTATGAAAGAAGCCTCCCTTGTGAGTTTACTGTGGCGTTTGAAGCCTATGCTGATTCAGTTTTTTTTTTGCAGCCGCGAGGAGAACGTAGCGTTTCAGTGTCATCAACCACTAGTGGACGGCCAAACAAGAAGCAAAAAAGAAAGTAGAAAGATTATGGTATTCCTATCTGTATTGTAGTGCTATGTACAAAAATGCACGGGTATTCCCATGAAATTAAAGCAAGTAGATTATCCTATACATAGTGCCTTCGGCGTACTTCGTCAGACCAGAGAAGATGCCAGCGTCCAAAACACATCAATGAATAGCAACGGCTCGCATTACTGTGACTTCAGCGGCGCGATGTATGACTTGGGCAACGGCAGAGGTGAAGGTAGCGGATGACTGTTGACTTTGGTGTCATCGTGTTCGCTCATAGACATGTACTCCGCTTCGTCTGCCTCTTCTGCCAGAGCGTCTTCGCTTTTGAAATAAGATGGCTTTTTGGAGGGCGACTCAGGTTTGGCTGAAGGTGATCCAGAGGGAGTGATAGGTGCCACGGCAGATACACGTGCCGCATTCTTATCGAGAGGGCGACTGGGCGGGCTCTTTTCTGGCGCTTCAACCTGAACCTCAGGCGGATGATCGACCTCGGACTCAACATCTTCGTGAGTCTCGTCGCCTGATGAAGTATCGGATTCTCCTTCCTTCAGCGGAGATTGTGAGGAAGCTTTGCCGTTTGCAGAGACGGGTTTCGCTTCTGATGACAGAGTGCCATTCGATGAGATTCCTGCATTCCGTAGAGCAGCTTGTATCTTGAGCATAGCCTCCTGTAGATCCTACGATCGAAGTAAGAGCACGTAATAAGATTCTGCAGACCAGCTCACCAATCTGCGACCTTCGATTGGCTCCTCATCTTCGGTCAGCTCTTCCTCAAGTTCTGACAAATCAGCCGAGAGCAGCGAGCTACCAGGATTTGAGGCTGAGCGAGGGTGATTTCTCTTGCTGCGCTGAGTCCTGGACGAATGTGACAAACGTGAATTGGGTCGAGAAGTTGCCGGTTCACTGGCTGATCCATCAAGAGCCTGCTCAGATTATCAGCATGCACTATCGCCCATCTCTAGAGAGCTCACATTGCTCAGAGTGCTATTGATCTCAGCCAACATGGCATCTCTTTGTTCGGCAATCTCAGCTTGAATCTGCGTGACTTTCTGTAGTTCCGCGACTGCCGTGGTATGAGCTTGTTCAGTTTCAGCGAGACGAGCCCTAAGATATCTCTGGTTAGCGATGAATAGCAAAGCACAAAACAGTCTTACTTTAGTTGCTGCTGAGCGCTGTTCTGCTCGCTGACTACGCCACTGAGACGCCTGAGCTCCTTCTTCTCCTTATCCAGCTTGAGCTTCAGTTGCTGACTTTCTGAAGCGAGCTTTGTCGAGAAGGAATTAAAGACATCGAAACTATAAGACCGATGTCAGTTCGCAAACGAGATGAACAAGCTATTCTAACTCACTGTTGCTTCCATTCTGCAGATTCAGACATGAGGAAAGCCAGACGCCTATTGAGACGCCAAAGCTTTGCTTCCATCAGATCTCTGCGATCAACAAAGCTAGCCGAATGCCTTCGAAGTATTGACTGAACATGTACAGCAGAAGGATCAAGCTGAACTTGTTTACGTGCAGAGGTTTTGGAAAAGAGAGATTTGAAACCGGTACTTGGTTGCTTCGATAGGATAGTATCCAAAGTTGCGAAGACCTTTTGTTCATCGAAGTCCCAATTTGAAGGTGGTGTAAGTCTTTCGGCAGATGTAGGTTGTCCTAGCAACATGCGTCAGCTTCAATAGAGACGAATCCTACTCTGACTGACCATCGACCTCGATCAGAGAGAATGGTCTGAAGCGATTCTGAGGGAAAGCCATAGAAATCTCTTGTGGAACACCAAATACGTTCTTGGGTCTTGCAATAACTTGCTCGAGTTGATTGACGAACTTGCTTCGTACAGCACCACCAGACAAAGCACCTGGAGCGGGTGCGGCGCAATTGATTCGATCGATGTCCAGATCAACAACGCAGATTTCTAGTGCACGTTTTAGTCTGAAGCCTTGACGAAGCAGTAGATACTGACCTTTTGCGCAGCCGACGGCGAGAGATCTACAACTTGCTTCCAGACCTAGAACGAACGGCCCCGGATCTTGCAAGTAAAGAGCAACATCGCGTGCATGCACAGCTGCATGCGTTATCCCAGTCCAGCCTCTGACTTCGAGTATAGTCTTGATTGTTTCGCAAGCGATGCTCAGCATCATCACATGTTGGGAAACGAGAACGACCCGTCCCATTGGCGACAAGGCGACCTCGAGAATTGTGAGCAGAGTATCGGCGCTTACTGCCGAAAACAGAGGCCAGACAGTGAGGTTTGGTTTCATGTATGAAGCAGATGCCAGGTGCATCTTGCCAGGACATTCAGCTACGAAGAAGACATCGCTGTCGTGATCTGGAGAGGATATCGGAAAAATAAAGGGAATCTATACATGGTACTAACCTGTCGGAACTCGAATGATGCTACCTGGTTTCGAAACAGGAGTGTTGAGGAAGTTGTTGAGTGCAAGACTGTGCTTGGATATATCTTGATGATGTTTAGCCCAAGAAATCCTCAAGACATCGGTCATGAGTTCATATAACGGCCATCTCGAGACCAAAGTGAGACTGAACGGCAGCCAAAGTGGTTGCTGAGGAACGACAATACCACTAGGTTTGCCATTAGACATGATAGCAGGTCTTTCATATTCAGTTTCGGTAAAGTATGCTTCAGTTTCCATTTCTGTTTCAGCCCCACTTCGAGCATCGCCATTGTAAGTTGGGCTACTCATCTTTTCGATTCTTTTTGCGGTTTTGCGAGAAGACGCAGCTGCTTTGACTGCTCTTGCGACATTATGTGTCTTGGCTTTGTTACCGCCTTCTATGGCTGACCTGATCGCTTGAGCTCGAGCCTTGTCAGCCACATGACTGTATACAGTGAGAGTCGTAGCGTAGTATACAGTATCGGCATCAGACAAAGAAGGTCTGTTGGCGCCGATCATGAGATCGAATTGCTGACTGAGTCCAGCTGCGCCAGAAAGCTGAGGCGATTCCGTATTTGCTGAAACAGTAAAGCTATATGTATGCATTGTGCTTGGTGGTGCCAAAGAGCTGCTCAATCGATCAACTACTGCTTCTTGGCGCTAAGCTTCAAAAGCTCACTTTGCAATAACTTCTACATCTTTGGTGAAAGAAAGTTTGATAGCTATCACAATACAGTTGAGTTGGTTACCAGAGAAACAACGCTTCTTAACGGACCTTTGGCTTGAATCTTCAAGATTTCACCAGGCGGTAAATCCGGCTGACCAGTGGAAACGAATCCTTCCAATTTACTTCTACCTTTTGGTGCTCGTCGTTTCCCAGCTCTAGAGTTACTCTCAGGAATCAATTGTTCTCCAGCAACGCTTGAACCCAAAATTTCTGGTCGATAGTAGATTGGAACAGCATTCTCGCTATGTGCAACAATTGTGTCCTTCTCGCTTTCATTCCAGTGAGAAGGATCTTTAGGTAGTCCCGAAACTAGATACAAGCAAGCGAGAGTTCGAGTACCGTTGCTTGCGGAAGTAGCTTCAGCTGAAGTGACTTTGATTGCTGGTTGAACAGGTGGAAGATCAGCTGAGGAGACGGCAGCTCTATTTTGAGTCTGATATGGAGATGGAATAGAAGGAAGAGCTGGTACGCCAGAAGCGATAGCTGTCATATTACTGCTAGTGGAAGAAATTGCCCTAGTTCGAGCAGTGTCAGAGGTAGTGCGATATCTCAAAGAACTCTTGATTGGTTGAGTTGGTGAGTGATTAGGTCCACCATTCCTCTGTCTGCGCATTGCCTTGAAACCGTCACTATCTGGAGAACTTGGAGCAGTATAAGTTCCGTTAAAGGTGTCTTCTGCCTCTTCATCGACATCCCCTGCTCGACCACTAGCAGTACTGATAGCTAGAGAACGACGAAAGGAGGAAGAGCTTTCTTTCGCTTTGCGAGCTTGCGGTATTACTGGTTCTCCAGAACCTAGCCGCGGCGAGCTAGGTGATCCGCTAGGCTTCAAGTTGAGACCAGTGAAGACTTCAACTGCTTTAGGACTCTTTGTGGGCTTGATTCAAAAGACTTCAGACTTAAAGAAGTATGAGATGATCTTGAGATTTACTCACAATTCCGCTCAACACTTGAGCAGCTTTCACTTTCTGTGTATTTGCAGGCAGATCCACTTCTTTAATCGCATGTGTGCCATTCCTCTTGACGCTCGGCCCTTCAGCAGACTTCTCGCTCGGGAATCGACTATGCGAGCGAGCTGGGATTTCTGGTGATGATTGCAAAGGCGGATCCATTCGAAAGGGATCTCCAATAGTTGATGTTGTTGAAGAAGGACGTTCTGCTTTGCTTGAAGCCAGAGATTTGAAGGAACTAGAGTGCGCTAGCGATCTGGCCGAACTAGCGAATCGCTGGTGGATGGGACTCTGGGAAGTCATTTGAGACTTGAAATCAAGAGTAACCATAGATGGAGAACGCACAAGACGTGAAAATTTAGATCAGAACGAAAGCATTGGCACTTGAATTTGAAAGAATGGAAGTTTGCTAAGGCGGGGTAATTTTCTCCAAAGGGATCCTTCCCAGAATTGCCCTGATGTACTTGTGGTATAGCACAACTGCCAAGCGAGCGATTATCTAACAAGGTTTAGTACGCAGATCTTCGATCGGACGTTCAGAGACAAGCGTCGCTGGAGTCCCAATCCGGGTGCAACCTGAAGAATTATAGAAGCGACGAGTGAAAGTCAGCCGGACGACAGTGGATGCTTTATATTTCATGAAGTGTTACAATGTTGTGCAATAAGATTACCAAACTAGAAATGTTTTTTTAAGTTATTGAGGTGGAGCCGGTGAGGCTGCCAGACCAGGCATAGGACCTCCTGGGCTATCAATTCCCCCGGGCAACGATGGTTCACTTCCATGCGACGATCCTTGTCCTCCCAATGGCTATATAGAACATCAGTAAAGTTGACATTCACAACAACAAGGAATTCTGACTGACAGTACTGACACCGGGTGTGCTCTCGCCCAGTGTCTCCGCAACACTATCATCCTCGAAAGGTCGCTTGCCGATCAAGCGAATCACATCTTCCCTGTTGAGCACTTCCTTCTCCAGCAGTAGCTTAGCTAGCTTCTCTACATCGTCTTTGTGCTTCGTCAAGAGCGCTGTCGTGCGTTCATGGACAGTGTGAACCATCTTCCGTACGGCTTCGTCGAGCTTCTCGCCGGTCTTCTCGCTGAACGGTTTCTGGAAAGATTCGTTGTCCCTGTTGCCGTAAGAGATGGGACCAAGATCTGTGGCAAAAATGAGACACAAGCCAAATTGAAATCTCATTTCACTAACCAGGTTCCATGCCGTAGTTGGCGCAAATTTCGAAGGCCATTTTGGCTTAAATCATATACTTCAGCCTGTTGTTCACGCGGGAAACCAAGAAACAAAACCTACTGATCTTCTGGAGGTCATCCTGAGCTCCTGTGGTTATTTTAGAAAAGAAGATCTCTTCGGATACTCTTCCCCCAAGCCTGAAAAGATCAATATGCTCATTAGTTTGAGGGTCATCGAAGTACCAGAAAGAGCAAGCACGCACGTCATACACATTCTGTCCATCAGCTGTTCCGTTGTGTACAAGAAGCGCTCCTTCGGCTGTTTTTCATCAGATAACAATCAGGGATGGACGACCAATCTCATTTCAACGCTTACTAGATATGAAGCGTATCCAAGTGCACCAACACCTCGAGGTACGATAGAGACTTTCCTACGGCAATTAAGAAGCACAGATATCAGCGAACAATGACGTTGCTATCAAGAGGATATTGGCAAACAGAAGAGGATCCGCGAACTCAAGGAACCAGCCACAGACCTGTTTGAGCAAAACAAAACAGTTTTAAACAAATATTTCCACTTGCAAATCGAAATTCACTCACAGCATGACCAGCTTCATGATACGCTACAGTCTTCTTCTCCTCTTTGCTTAGCACTCTTGACTTCCTCTCTAGACCAGCAATGACTCGTTCAATAGCCATTTCGAAATGTTTCTCTTGAACGAAATTGGCATTCAACCTAGCTGCCACTAAAGCCGCTTCATTGCATACGTTTGCAATATCGGCTCCTGAGAACCCGGGTGTATGTGCTGCTAATTTCTGAGATAGTTTAGAAATAATGGGTGAAGTCGGGACTGCATCTGGAGTAGGTGCCGAATACATGGATTCAAAGGCAGAAGTACTAGGACGAGAAGGTTCATCAATGATTTCTTCTGATGTGTCGATGGAAGAAGTAGCAGATGGTGAAGCAGAAGCAGTAGCTGTCGATATACCTCCAAGAGCGACTTGAGGATTATCGGCATGTTCGGCTGATGTTTCATTGTTCTCTGCATCGAGCTTCGCTTTAGCATCGAACTCATCCGCCTTTTCTGCCGTCAAGATAAGGGATTTGAGGTGAACTTTGAAAATTTGTCTTCGTCCAGAAACATCTGGTAAGCCGATTGCTATTTGTCTATCGAAACGACCAGGTCGCATAAGAGCAGGATCCAAAACATCCGGTCTGTTTGTGCCGGATAAAACAACGACATGTTCTGAAGTGCCAAATCCGTCCATTTCGACCAAAAGTTGATTGAGCGTGCTTTCTCTTTCATCATTTCCACCAAAGCTCCCTCCCTTTCCACGAGCTTTACCAATCGCATCAATTTCATCCACGAAAATAATACAAGGTGCATTCTTGCGTGCATTGGCGAAAAGGTCGCGAACTCGAGAAGGACCAACACCGACAAACATCTCGACGAATTCAGATCCAGAAACAGAAAGGAAAGGAACGCCAGCTTCTCCTGCAGTTGCTTTAGCCAACAAAGTCTTTCCTGTTCCTGGTGGACCGGAAATGATTGCACCTCGAGGAATCTTTGCTCCTAGTCGTTCGTATTTAGTAGGGTCTTTGAGGAACTTGACGAATTCCATGATTTCTTCTTTAGCTTCATCCATTCCTGCCACATCGTTGAATTTGACTTTGATATCGGTTTCTTGCTGTTATCCGTTTCAAGCTCAGTTACAACACGCAATTGGAACTGGAACCTCAAACTGACGTTGAACATCTTAGCCCTACTCTTGCCCATGCCAAAGATTCCACCTGGACCTCCTCCGCCAAATGGTGATCCGCCTCCACCAGCACCACCTGCTGATCTTCTCATAGCCCAAAACAAGAAGCCACCCAACAACAAAGTAGGAGCGAAATTGAGTACAGTATTGAAGATCCCAACTTCATCATGATAAGCAACTGGAACTCTTTCGCTTGAAGGAATCTGCAATTCGTTCTGTGCGTCATCCAATTTCCTTTCCAAAGCTTCAACTGAACCAATAGAGAAATAATAATTAGCTCTACCATCAGCTGCAGGTGATTGTGGGTATAAAACTCCTGTTGCGTTTGAATGTAAGTGAACTCGAACTTGTTTTCTGTTGACGACTGTTAATTTATCTACTAATCCTTTATCTAGGAAAGCGGTTCTGAATTCTTGCCAAGTGATTTCTCGACCATTATCTCCATTTGTGAGGTAATATAAGGAATAAAGTGTACCGGCTGTTAAAGCTAAGACGGCAAAGGAGGGCGGCTGAGGTGGTGTACCAGGAGAAGGGTTCTCTTTGTTTGAACTGCTGTTGTTGGCTTTACCAGATTTGGTTGACGATGATTTAGCAGTTGATCGACCTGTTAGACCTCCAAAGAATTCTTCAAGACCTATGTCCATCACACACATCAGTATACTGTGTACAGCCACACACAGCGGGTGACAGGGTAAAGCTGACCAGGTGGTATAGCATCTCTACGTTTACTTGAAGCTGACTTTGGAGTTTTGTCTTCTTTAGCCTGCTCTTGTACTGACTCCTCTTGCGATTTCTTGCTCTTTGCAGTCTGAGAGGAAGCAGGCAAGTCTTTAGATTCAGTGGCGTAGGATCGTCGAATCAATGCATTGCAAGTGTTACGATTTAGTGATAGAAATGTGCCGGCGGGCTGCTGCTGATGCTTCGCTGCTGTTGTGATGGCTACTCGTCGGCTGGATTGGCCTATCGAGCGTAGTGAGGCGTGCATGTAACAAGTAGTATATCGATGTATCAAGTCAAGACCGAAGTGACGAATTCAAACGCTCATGGAGTTGATAATTCGGATCAACAAGGGCTGAGGTGGAGGTCTACGACGCGGTTGGTAGGGATGGTATTCGTAGCATTATATTACGGCTGTACACGATCCCTTTTGAGCCTTTTGACCATCTCGATACGGTTTGCGCGCTTTCCCGGCGCATTGATCTTTCGAATAATGGAATCACTTACTAGGCAGATTGCAGAGTGAGCTCAGCAATCGTTTAATTCAGTCTATAAGATAGAAAGTACCAGACAACACTTAGATCAGCCGTTGTAGTCGATGAAAGGAAAAAGCAGATCAAGCGACTTTCCTGCACAATATTGTCGACGAGGATAGAACAGACGAAGTGCCTTAGCCGAGGATACCATGTAAAACTTGATTGATCCGCATTTTCATGGAATTAGAACAAAAGAGGGCAAGAGAGAAAATAGTCAGATGAATGTGCAGGAACTCGACTTGGTAGAGAAATGCTGATAAAATACAGGGAAGCCAAAACAGAGGCAGTCCGATTAGCCACGGCAAGCAGCAATGTCCAGAAAAGACAAAAGGGGGAAGTGTCTTGATCAGCAAAAAGCAAAACAGAATTTTGATAAGCTAGGGCAGAACGAGGGTAGGATTGGGAGGAGAACCACACTAGGCAAAATATTGCATTGGAGGTGCTATGATCTCGCAATGTTGAAAAACCCATAGATTGCATATCGGAATCGGATTTAGACATGGCGAAAATCCAATAGGACAGTCTATTCAATCAAACACAGTCAGTTTTCCGCTCTCAAAAAGTATACTAGTTAGAGGAAGAGTAGAGCTAAACTGCTCAGATAAAAAAGTTGATTGCCATTGCGAATAATATTGACCAAGCGAAGCAAGCTTCGAGAGGAAATAGTTCTCGCTAGAATAAGAGGTGCCAGTCACACGGTTGTAACATCGTTGCAGAGAATGGAGAAAAAGACAACGAAGAGGAAACAAAGCTGGACTTACGAGACTAATAGACTGGGCAAGGGATTGGTCGGTGTTACTGGACAATAGGATCTGCTATGCAAACTTGCTACCATTCGCGCAGGCAAGTAATCCCAAAGACAGGTTTTATACCTTTAGCAAATTCGGCGCAATGCAGGTGAGACTGCCGCCACCGGGTAGTCTCTGTCAAGCAGCTACAGAGTCTGTGTGGTGCAGTATAATCTTCAACCAACAAGGAGGTCGTACGTGAGCAAGAGAATCGAGGCGAAAAATCGAAAAATTCTGGCTCAAAGTCGGCAAATAGGCTTGTTCTGAACCAAGACTTGTGAGTCCTCGCTGCGTTATACCTGTGTCCCTGTGCCACGTAACTCATCAACACCACCTCAACAGCATCATGGCCTCTGCACAAATCTCCAAGCGCAGGAAATTCGTACAAGGTTCGATTTTGTTGCACATATATCTCTCGATCTGCCCTGATCTCATTGCCCCTGTATAGATGGTGTCTTCTACGCCGAATTGAGCGAATTCTTCACTCGCGAACTCTCATCTGAAGGTTACTCTGGTTGCGAAGTTCGAGCTGCCCATGCTAGAACAGAAATTATCATTCGTGCTACTCACACTCAAGAAGTTTTGGGTGAAAAGGGACGCAGGATTAGAGAGTTGACTGCTTTGGTTCAAAAGAGATTCAAGTTCGGTGAAGGCGCTGTTGAACTTTACGCTGAAAAGGTGCGGGATCGACATGCATTAATGGGTATGAAGCTCATATTGTGCATGGTTGCGCTGTACAGGTCCAGAACCGTGGTCTATCAGCTATCGCTCAGTGCGAATCTCTTCGATACAAGCTTTTGGGCGGTCTTGCCGTTCGTCGGTCAGTCGATTGTGTTAATTAGCTGCGAACTCGGCTGAATTCTAACAATGCTGACAGTGCATGCTATGGTGTGCTCCGATTCATCATGGAATCCGGCGCAAAGGGTTGCGAAGTTGTCGTTTCCGGCAAACTTCGTGCTGCTCGTGCCAAGTCCATGAAGTTCACTGATGGCGTAGGTCGCTGCTCGGATCACCTACTTATAGAGCTGATAGTGGAGTGCGGACTACAGTTCATGATCCACTCCGGTCAACCCGCAAGAGATTTCGTTGATGAAGCAGTTAGACACGTACTTCTACGTCAAGGTGTACTCGGTATTAAGGTCAAGATGTGCGTTAAACGCATGATCATGCCATTTCGAGGCTCATCATTATTTTACAGTATGCACGGTTGGGACCCAGAAGGTCGCACTGGTCCAAGCAAGCCTTTGCCAGATATGGTCACCATTATTGAACCCAAAGAAGGTAACTCTATCCCCTAAAACTTCTTTGAAAGAAGAGAAAGGTCCTGATTTCTTTCTTTCTTTTTCTTTCTCAGAAATTGCTCACGCTCAGCCTATCTCCGAAAGCAAGGGGTACGTCTTCGCACTTCTGTTCTCAGCAATTTCTGTTTGCTTATTGCTAGCCAATCTTACAGTGCTCAAGAAGTCCAGCTACCACCTCAACAGCAAGAGCAAGGAGTTGCTGTTGCACCGGAAGAACAGCTCGCTACTGCCGACTATTGATTGCATATTGATTTCTCTTTGACCATTGCACTGTTACCTGATCACTGTGTTCTCCTTACTGCTTCTCTCTATCTCATCTCCCTGAATTCAATGTTCAGCGCCTTATTTGTATTTTCCTCTGCTTTTCATGTCAATCACGTACAGCCACTTTTGCCAGCCAGTTCCTGTTGGCTATTTCAAGTCGCCTTGTAGTAAACTGCCTGTGTATCAGCCGCAACCGCAATAGCTGGATTTCGAATCGATCGTCCAAACCAAAAATACTCGGGCACTCAAAAAGGGTTCAGTTCCTCCTTTTCTTCTCTTTCTTTCTCATCCCACATCGACTTCTTCTCTGTGAGCTTTCCCACTCCTTCTGCCTTGATCTCTTGCTGATTAGTCTCTCTTTCTAGATTTCGCTCATTTGGTCGTGCACCAAGGGGATCCGCCAGAATAGTCAAGAGGGATGAATGCACTATCTTGACGTACCCAGCAGGCCGAACTCCTATCATCACAGAGATTTTCTCTTACATACGAGTTTGGCCAAGGCTGCGGTATAGGGATAAGATGCCGTGGAATGCTTACATTCCCCCTCGCCGGCGTCTATTTGCTTCTTCTCCTTTTACGATAAGGAATCGACGAAGAGTGAGAAAGCCGAGTAATATATACCCCTCTCAAGAGAAGATACTACTACTACCACTCTATTAAGAACGGATAAAGAAAATGAAAATGAGACTTGTGTTGCATTGACTAGCATGTACATTTGTGTGATATTGGATCTTTCATTTGTCCTGTATTGCGCAGTTCCCATTTTGTTTCACTGTTCTAAATTTTTCCCCTTTTCTCAATGCCTTTCTTAACTCACTACTGACCATGTCCGACGCTCAGGCTAGCTACGAATTGGTTAAAGTGCTGCTTCACTTCTATCTCATAGCCTGCTGTGATCGATTCAATTCAAAGCACCGACTTCAGATGCCGCATCATGTACATGATGACTATGAATTTGATGGATAACGCAGATTATCACTTTTATACGTTGGAACATGACTATGTGAACTATTTACAAACGACTGAACAGGCTTCTGGTAGAGTATTAGTTTTATACTGCAAAGGTCCATCCATTTTATATGCATGACTTTTCAGGACATGTCATAGGTCCTGACACTAGCGATCTCCCAGCTGTACAAAGATACTCAGAATTGTTGAAAGATTGCGCTAGTTAACAGTAAGAGCTTACTAAGCCTCATCGAAGTTAGAACCTGTCATAACCTGCTCGGTACAGCTGCCAGGACAGCCATCGTTCTGACCATAGACACTTCCAGCCCTGTAAGCTACGGTTAGAAGTGAAAGAAATCCTGTCAAAGGCCATCTCACCAATCACCACAAAGAGTCGTGTTCTGGGCGAAATTAGAACTTGTTAGACGAGCTTGACAGAGCAGGCTTACGATCACTATAGTCTGAGGCTTGAAATATGAGTTGTTGCACGTCGACTTCATGCTGAAACTAGCAGTCGGTCGACCCCAATTCGTCAACTGGGTAATCCAATCAATTGATATTCAAGCAGCGAAGGACAAAGACATCACACACATCAGGATTCATCGAAGTCAGATCTGCTGGAATGTTTGCTCGAGGGAAGAACCACATTGAGATGGCGTCATCCGTCCAAAGAGTAGCAAATACGCCTGATAAAGATAAGCACTCGGCATTCTTCTGGACGTATACAGAGATTGAACAACGAACCTCCACCATTACTGTTCAAGCCAGCACCAAACGATTGTTGATTGGTATCTTGTGTGCCGCAACCAACATTGCTGTTTCGATAAGCGTAGCAATCGGTAGTGAGCGTGTTGCCAGTTTGACTTTGAGCTGGAGTTGCCCAACATCCATCAGAAGTGTGTAGAGCTGATTTCAATGTCCTTAAGCAATGAGGGTCTCAATACAGAGAAGAATCAACTGACTGTACTGATTCTGCGTTTGCATATTCACTCCTTCGAGGATATCGATTTCGCCTCCATTCTGTCTAGAATGAGCATCTAAAACAAATGTGACTGCTCTAAGGACTTACAGGCCAATCGGGTCCAACACTTGTCTGAACATCAGCAAATTTCGAGCATTGCTTGACAGAAGCTTACGTCCAGAAAGCTGAACCAGGATAAGATCAGCGACTGAACCTGGGAATACAGCAAAGGAGGCTGACCTGGCCAAGTCGCACACCCAGACGCTAAATAGAAATTCATTGAACAATGCAGTTATCGGAGGAAGAAATACACTCACGCATATGTATTACATCGAGAACCAAGAGTTGATTTATATTCCACGGTATGTTTGAAGTCATGCGAATTGAGTTTCTATACTGACCCCAAGCTAGATCTTCAGAATTGTCGACCTTGAGAATAATATTGTTTTGTTGGTTAACGTAAGCTAAACTATAGTCTTGAACATAATTGACGGAGCCTCGGGTGGGATCGGCCTGTTGTAACGCATTGAGATTTAGTCTGCATGATGAAAAGCGATGATGTACCCAAGTGAAGTATGAGAAACCGTTGAAGAAGTCGTATCCAACGTAATTGTTGAGCAGCCTCTGTATAAAGACATTGAGGATATGCCCGGATGGCAGAGGATTTGGAACTTACACTTGGAGCTGGACTTGGATTCGGGCTAGGTGAAGGGATTGAATCAGTCTGACAGTCGCAAGTTGCTGGTACTTCTACTGACACGGTCACGGTCGCAACAGGGGGAACAGAAACGACCGGGACGTCTGGAATTAGGCGGTCTGGTTGAGTGAACTGAGTGCAGCCTGATCCGTCTGCTGATGTTGTGAAGCCAGGCATGCAACGAAAACCGCATACTCCGTTGTCTTGACATAATTGAGTTGCTGTAGATCGGTTTACTATGAGAACCAGTATCATGGATAGAGTAAACCTACAATTGGGAGGTAAATTTGCAGCACATTGCGAATCTACGATACATATAGTCAGATATATACGAAGGCGATGCAGAGAGGTACGTACGTTTTGTACAGCGTTTGCTGTTGCAATTTACGCCAGACCAACCGTCAGTGCATCTCCATCCACAGATCCCATTATCCATACATCTGTAAGTACTATTCTTTGGTCGAAGCTGGTTGATGCAATGAGAGTTCCTTGTACATGTGACTGCAGATTGTCTTTTAGCTAAAGATTGATGTGCTGCGAAATCTGGATCCAAATGAAATGAAGCTTTGGCGGATCCTATGCGGAGCAAGTTCGGATCAGGCTAGCTAGTCTGAAGTATCTTGTATGACTTACCTATTATGCTCAATGATAGTAGAGCGATCAGCAATTTCATGTTTGCCAGAGAAAGTGGATCAACAATCAACAAAACGGATTGTAATGCAGTTCTCGTTGTTTTGTTTGTTTCTGAAGGATTGTGTTGAAGCAGGAATGCCAGTGAGGAGTCAGAATGTCGTGTTTGCTGTAGATCACGACAAACAGTAGAAGAATGCGCGGAAACAAGAAGCTTTGTGAAATGCCAGTTGAGATTTCGGCTTGGCATGCCGGGGCGGAATCAAGGGAATCAAGGATGCCAGAGATAGACAAAAGAGAGTGGCAGGGCTTGTCCAGCAGTCACGAAGCGAGATCAAGAGCGACGCGAGCGAGAAAGGGATGCTGCAAATAGTCTGTTGGCATGATTGAACTTTGAAGCCTGAGGCATCTTGCTTTCATGTTTGTCTTGCGTGTAGAGCTCTGCAAACGCATGCCGATACATCATGAGATCCACAGCATGGCAAGGTCTTCGATAGGCAAAAGAGATCCTACCATGACGACGCCGTACAGACAGAGACTGATACAGGTAGACAGATGAGAGTAACAGAGAGGAATAGACGACTAGATAGCACAGAAGCAAAGAGAGAATGGGCCGCCAAAGTGCCTTCGAGGAGACAGCATCTTGATGCCTTTTCAAGCCAAAACGATGATACTAAGCGTCCTGGTGATCAACAACATAGGCAAACCACGCTTGACCAAGTTCTATTCGCCTTCATGCAGCGCAACGCACACCAGAACCCAGCTGGTGTCCAAGATCTTTACCGCAATTCAAGACCGACCTGATGCTTTATGCAATTTTGTGGATCTGCCAGTATGCGAGGGCTTGACGCAGCCTGCGAGGATCGTGTATAGGCACTATGCAACACTCTACTTCATCTTCTTGGTCGATGAGGCAGAAAGCGAGTTAGGAATACTCGACTTGATACAGGTGAGCATGGCTCAAGCGATGTTCCCTCTCGGTGTATGCAGCAGTCTTATAAATTTATCGCTGTACTCAAAGGTCTTTGTCGAATCGCTGGATAGGTGCTTTGAAAACGTCTGCGAGCTGGATCTCATCTTTCACTTTGACGAGGTCAGCGCTTTGTATTATTAAGCCTGATCGATCGACTGATTAGGTCCTCAACAGGTTCATACATTACTGTCGTGTATAGTTGTCGGCGGCATGGTGATGGATGTAAGTCCAGCTTTTCACTCGCATTGTCACTGACGCCAAAGCTATATACAACAGACGTCAATAGACAGCATAGCACAGAATTTCAAGGCGAACAGTAAGATTCACTGTCAACTTTGTCTGAAATCCATTACTGACTTCAATTGCAGCGAAATTGCGCAAACAATCGACCAATGCGGAAAATATAACTGCTTCCCTCTCTTCTACAAGTCTGGCTTCTTTCCAAGGCAGCGGATGGGCAAGCAAGCTAAGGGGTTTAGGACAATCATGATTGTGAGATATTTTGTAGGTATTCATTGTAACATTTTTGCATCGTGAAAAAGGGGAAATACATTTCGTCATGACCAGCAGGATGAGGGATATACAACAACATTACTTAAGTGATTATTTTCCCACACTCGAGAGAACAGGCTTGGTGCTGCAGACAGCTTTTACAAAGTGACCTTTCTCCGCTACTCTTTAACAATCTGGTACCAAAACATCAGCTAACTTAGCCAGGAATATACTAATATTTGCTCACTTTTCGTATCGACCATAAATAAGAGCGATCATTTCTTTCCGCCTCAGTCATGTTCCAATTCCGCATTTCATGCTTGTGCCGAGTTTCTGCTTCTTTGCACGCAGCCCAGAACTCATCTTCTCCAGTACTACTCGAAGTGGCGAGAGAAGTATCTCCTCGACTGTGCTGACTCGAAACGGTGTTTGCTTCGCTGTAGTTGAGGAAACTGGCTTTGGCTTTCAATCGAACAGTATCGGCATTAGGGGTCCAATCTGCTGCATCGGCTTCATCATCACCGAAATCGAGTTCATCTTCTCCTTCAGTCGCTTGAGAGAACCAGCACTGTGCGTGACAAATGCACTTCAGCTGAAGTCAGCCAGAAGCAGCATCATGCATACGCACCATTTTGATCGGATCAAAGATCATATCGCCTACGACCCTCACACCGCCCAATCCAGCCGAATACGGAGCAGAAGATTGAGAAGACAGTTTCCGAACCGCAGGCGAGGAGTGAGCCGAAAGTTGAGTGATCAGAGCAGGTCGAACAGAGGACGCGAGAACATTATCGAAAGCTCTAAGCGCAGCCTCGTTGCCTTCCCATCTGTCACCATCAATCAGCTCGAGATCCTTCTCATAGGAATTGATTTTATACCTTTGAGCTCGAGGGTTCCAAGTCATATCGCCTTCAACCCTTTCATGCGCACCGACATTCAGATTTCTTATTAATTGAGGCATAACTTTCTTCCCCTTGGTCAAATCCATCTTCTTTCTTTTCCCAATGGTTCCACTGCCCAATCCGCCTAGATTAGGACTACCAGGAATCGTATTCAAAGAAGTAGTTCTTTTAGAATGAGCTGAAGCAAGACCAGTACCAGTACCAAAAGAAGAAGAAGAAGTGGTATATCTTCTTTCCTTTTCTTTGTTGGTTGGTAAATCATCAAACGCATCCAATTCACTTCCATCTCCATAACTTTTGCTTTTTCTCGGTCGTTTCAAAATATGTGTTGCTGTAGTAGGAGAAGTCAATAGACTAGAAAGAGAGGAAATGGAGGAATTTGTTGGTGACATTCTCGCTGTGCCGAGCATAATGGTAGAGGTTCGCCCGGTATGATCTGCTGCTTTAGTGGATGAGATTGATCTTTGTTTGAGACGTGAGGAAAGAGTAGGCATAGTGAGACGTAAAGCTGCAGAAGAAGAAGCTGGTGTTGAAGGTCGAGCGGGTGGAATAGTAGGTGAAGCTGAAAGTTCTCTTTGCTGTAAGAAAGCCTTTTTGGGATTCATCGGGATTGAAGGCTGACTTGGTGGTCTTGTACTCGAAGGTCTTGATGTAGGCGTATGTGAATGAGGTGCCCGAGAGACCGGAGGGACGGAATTGACAGAATTGTCAGTCAGAGATGGCATAGACTGTTTTCGAGATAGAGTACGAAGGCTTGGTACAGGTGGGAAAGATTCGGTCGAACCTATTGAGTTGGATGACATGTGAGGAGTAGATTTCTTGTAGCGCAGTGTTCGAGCTTCATTTGACGGGTTGCGAGCTTGAGTTGCAGGGACTGCAGAAGAAGTTCTTCGCTGAAAGCCTGAGGTAGAAGTAGAAGCTACAGCAGCTGTATTTCGACTGCTAGAAGTAGTGCGACTAGAAGATGGACCGAAAAGATTGGTGATATTAGTCTTGCTAGCGCTTGATTTCCTTCTCGTACTGCTCCCTTCCTGCGAACCAGAGGGAGTACCAGTCTGTATACTACCCAACTTCATCGTACTTATAGGTATTCGGGTGCGAGAGAAAGAATCATCGTTGATGATTAAGCCATCTTCGTACAATTCGGTAGCACGTTCGGCGTGCTTGCGCTTCTCCAATCGACTCGAAGCTCGTTGAGCCAATCTTTGAGCTGGGGTTTCTGGTACAACGTCTGGTGCAGTAGATGACTCCAGTCTTGCTTTGAGATTTTGCGCAATCAAACTCTTCAAATCGACTTTACTTGGCATGATCTTCATCTTAGATCCAAATTGTTGCGGTGCAGGCGAAGCAGGAGACAGCGGTCCACCAAGGTAAGGTGGTAGTTCGATATCGTCAAAGAAATTAGCATCTTCATTATCGAAATCCGAAAAGGAATTGGATGAAGAGATGGTAGTCGTACTTGTTCGTGGGCGAGAGCTACGCGAATCAGGGCTGAGAAAGAGTTTGGAACGAGACGAATTGTCTCCGCTTGTGGAATTGACAGAACTGTCACGAGAGTGATTTGAAGAAGAAGACAGAGTTGCTGTTCTGGCTTTGGTTCGACTCGCACTGAGAGTCACTTGGGCCAAGTCTGCT
Source organism: Kondoa subrosea (assembly GCA_039545335.1). NCBI lineage: Eukaryota > Fungi > Basidiomycota > Agaricostilbomycetes > Agaricostilbales > Kondoaceae > Kondoa > Kondoa subrosea. Next base: position 285,639 of record BCIN01000009.1, read on the forward strand.
GGTAAATCGAAATCCGTTTCCAGAAACGCTTCGTCGGATTCTTTTTGTGAAGCGAGACTTGAAGCGGAAGAATTTGGCCGTCGCAATTGTTGACTTAGAGCAGATGTAGGCCTTGCAGGGTGTATAGCAGGACGCGCAAACGGCGTCTCGTCTCCGTCGCCAACGGAAATCTGTGAAGAGAAACTTGCTTTTGCCTTCAGTGAATGTTGAGCGATTGCGTGACCAGAGTTGAGTTGAAAGTCTGAGTCCCAATCATGTGCTTGAACCTTTTGCGTTACACTGCCTAAACGCTGTACGGTGCCCAATTGCTGTCCTTGATTCTTGAGTGCAGATAACTGCCTCAAAGCCTCCAATTGAGGTGCACTTTTGAGAGTGTTTGATACTCTAAGAGTGTTTGACTTGTCCCAGTCCTCCTCTTCCGCATCACTGAATGTGCTCTCTGAATCCTGCAAGGGCGGTCTTATCTGGAAATCAGATATTGGGGTACTGGACAAGTTGCCATGATCTGGTTTAACAGGAGAGGAACCTGAAGGTATGGCCAGAGTGCCTTCGAAGTCATTATCGTAGAAATCATCCATTGACATTCCGGAAGTAGTGCAGCTGGGCAGCCTGAAAGTGCCCGGTGCGCTATTGATTCAATGGCATGGTATAAAGAATAGGGTACTGTTCAGCTTGGTATAGCCCGGCGCTGCGAGAACCTCCTGGAGGTTTGGGTTCAAAGGGCAAAGGACTTTCATTCACGAGCGAAGTTGTCAACAAATCAAGACCTGTCCTGTTCTCAAGTGTGCTGTGTATCTAGCGCAATATACATCTGCTATATCTCGCGACCAATGTCGGGCTCATCAGGTCTGCTTATGGATCCGGGATTTCGATTTGCCTCGACATGCATCTGTGCTGTCATGTTCCACGCTTTGCTGATGCCTCGCCGCGATCTTTGCGTTCCTCGACAGACTCCTCTTGATCTAAGGCGTGTTCTTTCCCTTCTTCTTCTGCCTGGGGATAGCCGATATCTCGCGTATATCGAGTTACAGACTCTGTCACATGTCAATGCTTACATAGCTGTCCGCCAGTAGTCTCACTGAGGCGTGCTGGACATACAGATGACGCGGCGAGCGAGCCTAGAGTCAAATTGTGATAGTGTCTTTTGTTCGCCAAAATCCTTTTGAGCATTTCTAGTGTTTATCCAAACCCGGATTTTATCTGAGCACTCCCGACAAGAGGCCAACTACGCCTATAGGGCCTTTTGTTTCATCTTACTTTGTACAAGGGAGAAGAGAATGCAGGGGCCTTCTCGCTTCTTCCAGCTTGGCTCAATACATCCATACCCCTACTACTGCTGCTAGTATCGTCAACGAAAGCTTCTTATACTCAACGACTGTGGCAATGACATCTCCTCAAGCTAGACCGCTTTGGTTGAATAAGGAGAAGAGGACTCATTCGCTGCCCAATCTCTACGCAAAGCAGGCAGCTCAAGGATTACAATTAACTTCGTCGGGCGCACAGAAATTAGAGGGTAGAAGGAAGGACAAGCGTCCGCGTATTGACTGTGTGCAACCTGTAAGTACTTACTTCACTTGGCTTTCCCTTAACAAGGCTCACTCTTCTTTCCTTCAGACCACACTTCAAGCACCAGTTGAAATTGCATCTCGAAGAGAAAGCAAGTCACTTAAGAGACATCGACCCAGTCAACGAGAACGCAAGCTCCAAGCTGCCTTTTGTTCCTCAGCTCCATTTCCATCTTCGCCTTGTCCATCATCTTGCTACAGTGAACAATTGGACCATGAAGCTTTTGCTGAACTTCGAAGAGAAACCAATGCCAACAACCTTAGCTTTGTCCTTTCTATGCAAAGATGGGAAGCTTCTCATTCTTGGTCGACTTCGTGCCCCTCTTCTCCGCCCAATCCATCAGTTACAGCACCTTCTGTAATATCAGATATGGACATGAATGCAACAAACGAAGAGGATGAAGATTTCGAAGAAGAAGAAGAGGTGCAATTCGTACTAGATTTCGGTGAAGAGGAAACTTGCAGCTATACCTCTGATCTACCTTCCTCGCCCGAACTCAGTCCAACTACCTCTATTTCTTCCGCTTCTTCAGTCATTTCCGATTGTCCACCATCTACACCTCAATATTATGAACAGCCAGGTTCTGTAGATTGGCTAACGACATGCTTCAAGGCAACAAGAATAGATTAAAAGGATTCATAAGGTCACGCTGGGCGTCGTTCCGTATTGCTCATGAGTCATGTGTAGTCTTTATGTATAAATTTGTCGCGCTCTGTCGTTCTCTGTCGTTCTTTATATCTTGTAACTCAATACGCGAAAAGAAATTAGCAATGCATTCTTTTATATACACATCCTTATCGTTGACTAGTCGTCTATTCCATTCTCGCTCTCTTATGAGCTCTATCATCTAGATCGGATTCAGTCGAGCTCTTCGACCTGTCCAAGGTAAGCCTAATTCCCCTCCACAAGTAAAATCGACTATAGACTGACCTCGACATCATCCTCATCCAGGTCCATTCCGTTCTCCGTCTCATGATTAGGTACAACAACCAATCGATTTGCGCGAGCATCGAGTTTGACATGAGCTACTTCGCCCTCACGAATAGCTTCAGCCAAGATCAAGCGCGACAGAGGAATGAGTAAGTTGTTTTGAATAACAGCGGCCAGAGGTCGAGCTCCGTAGAGTGGCGACACCCCCGCATGACCCAGCCAGTCTTTAGCATCAGTGTCGACATCCAAGGTAATCTTCTTGTTGTTGTCTTCAATCCGCCTTTGCAGTTCTTTGAGGCGACTTCAAAGCAACATCAGCTTTCTGTCGTTGCACTGAATTCTGTACTTACACGTCAACGATCTGTCTGACCTGTTTCTGACCTAGTTTGTTGAAGATGACAGTAGCGTCGATTCTGCCAATGAACTGGAGTGGCATGAGCGCAGAACACAAGATTAAGAAAGCCTCAACTTACCTCGGGCGGGAAATGGGCCCTTCAAAAGAAAAGCGGAAGATCAGAAAGTTTCGGCAAAATGACCAAAGGACTTACTTGATAGCTCCCTGCACAAGACTTCTCGTTTCCTTTGGAATAGTTCCGTCTGGTATATCGTTCAAGTACGCAGCACCCAAATTCGATGTCATTATTACGAGACAATTCTTGAAATTGACGATTCTTCCTTGCCCATCAGTCAGTCTTCCTGCGTCCAGAACTTGTAGGAATAGAGTAACTATGAAGTTTATGAGCATGCACAGACTCTTTGCTTTGAACGGCAAACTTACCGAATTCCCGAGCTGCCTTTTCGATTTCGTCAATCAGAACCACAGCGTAAGGGCGTTTTCTGATGAATTCCGTAAGTTGTCCGCCTTCTTCGTATCCCACATAGCCTGCTGGACTTCCCACTAGTCTGGAAACAGAATGCTTCTCGGTGTATTCAGATGCGTCAATTCGGATCAATGCTTCTTCTGAATCGAACAGGAACCGGGCCAAGGCCTTGGTGAGCTGAGTCTTGCCTATGCAGGAGTATTAATCCTGTTTTCGATCTGTATACCATTTTACGCACCTGTACCCGACGGACCACAGAAGAGGAAGGAAGCGATAGGTCGATCTTGAGAGTTGAGGCCAGAGCGGGAGAGTCTGATAGCATTCGATACAGCCTTGATTGCTTCCGGCTGACCGACGATCTCTTCGCTCAAAAGTTTTTCCATGCTGAGCAATTTCTCCTTTTCCGAAGCCTTGAGACGAGTAACAGGAACACCGGCTGTTCAAGAAGCATGTAAGCACTGGATCACTTCAATGAGAGTAGATGACCCACTCCATCGAGCAACAACTTCAGCAATAGCATCTGTAGTGACCGAATCTGTTTCGCCTAGGATATCGCCTCGTGCCGCATCATCAAGTCGCTTCTGTGCTTCCATCTTTTCTAGAGTAGCTTGAACATCAGGAATCGAGTAATGACGCAGATCGGCAGCACTATCATACTTCTATCAGCAAGGTATAGTTGGGTGACTTAAGCAAACCTTACGTAGCTAGATCATAGGCTCTTTCTGCTTTCTCTGCCTTGGCACGAAGATCATCTATCTTTTGTCGCAATGCTTGAACCTGATCAATGTCTCAGCATATTGACCATGAATACCTCGATGAACAGCTCACCTTTTCTGCTCCTTGTTTCTGAGCGTCGAACGCAGCTCTCAGCGGAGTAAGCCGATCATCGATCCCTCGAATCTCTTCTTGAGCTCGGCTTAGGCGTTCTTTGGAGTTATCATCTTTCTCCTTTGACAAAGCTCGAACTTCTACTTCCAGTTGAAGTTTGGCTCGTTCCAAGCTGTCGATGATTTCAGGTTGTGAATCTCTTGCTACTCGAACTCCGGCAGCTGCTTCGTCGATAAGATCGATTCTGCAATACAGTCAGCAATCTGTCTGGCTAACGAACAAGCGCACTTACGCTGAATCAGGTAACTTTCTGGCAGTAAGATAGCGACTCGCCAGAGTAGCTGCTTGAACGATGGCTGCGTCGGTGATAGAGACACCGTGATGTACTTCGTATTTATCCTTCAAACCACGCAAGATTGAAATAGCTTCTGGTACTGATGGCTCGTTTACTGCAACTTGTTGAAATCTTCGTTCCAGAGCTGAATCTTTCTCGATGTATTTCGTATACTGAAGATGCAATGAGCTGAAATCATTCCAAGCATTGTAGTGACTGACTTCGTTCAAAGTGGTAGCGCCGATACAGCGTAGTTTACCTCTAGCCAGAGCAGGTTTCAAGAGATTGCCAGCATCCCTGCAAGCAATAGATTGAGATTCACGAGATAAGTTTCGAATGGAGGGATCTTACATGCCGCTATCTCCTTTGCCAGCCATCAAGAGACTATCAGGATGATTTATTAGACGGTGAGTGATGGATCGAGGAGCCATCACGACTTACTGCATTTCATCAACTGTGAGAGCGAAATCAGCGATTGTTCCGAATAAAATGAAGTGGACTTACTGAACAGGATAACATTGCCTTCTGCTTTCTCCACTTCATTCAGTACATCTTTAATACGCTGTTCGTATTCTCCTTTGTCTGAAAGTTTACAAGTTAACGATGATAATGTTTACTCAGTGCACTTAACTCACATGATGCGCCAGCCATGAGAGCACCCATATCGAGAGACATCAGGCGAGCGATTAGGTTGGCAGGGACGTCCCTAATGCGGGATGAGCCTTACACAAATCGCAATTCCGGTCTACCAATTACTTACCTATTGACGATTCTTTGAGCCAACCCTTCGGCTGTTGCACGGAGCAGTGAGAGAAGGTTCGAAATTTTCCCATTAGTGTGGCTTACCGACTGCTGTTTTGCCTGTTTGCAATTTTTAGCAGGGATCAGTCAAGGCAAGCAGAGAGCAATGGGTCAAAAAGCGCTTACCCACTCCTGGCGGGCCAACCAAGCAAGCGTTGTTCTTAGATCGACGAGATAAGACGCGAATGACTCTGTGGGCATACCTCAGCTCTATGAGTCTTTTGACAAGGAGAATAGACTAACCTTCTGATCTCGTTGTCTCTTCCAATAACTGGATCTAGTTTGCCTTCTTCGGCCAGAGCAGTCAAATCGATAGCATATTTTGCGAGCTAGCGAGAGGAGGATATAAGATCATATAGTAATATAATGTCAACAGAAACTTTAAAGACTTACGGCCTCAAAACCCTGTTCAGCTTGTTTGCTATCCACATGTTTCGACCCTCTGATCTCCGTAATCGCAGTTTTCACAGCTTGTTCCGTCAGACCAGACTCTTTGAAAGCTTGTACAATTTGAGGATCAACCAATAAACCGAGAACGAGGGCATCTTGAGAGATGAAAGTATCGTTCTTTTCTTTCGCGACTTGTTGAGCTTGTCTGAGTACTTTATGAGATTGAGGTGAAAGATCTGCTTCTTCCGGTGCTGGACTTTGAGATGGTAGTCTAACGAGTAAGCGTTGAAGTTGACGAGTCAAGATTTGGGGATCTGCTCCAGCTTTGGAACAGACTGAAGTAAGAAGATTAGCTCCTGCTCTTGCACTAGCAGTTGATTGTTCTTGTAAGAGCGCAACAGCTAGATGGATGGGAGTGACTGTTGAATTTGCATTGTCCTTCGCAAGCTGGATTGCAGCTATGATAGTCTTCTCTGTCGCTTCACTGGTATAGAGAATATGTTGAGCCTCTCCTCCGACAGCTACTTAGTCCCAGGAGACATACGTGAATTTGAAGTTTGACGAAGACATGACGATAATTCACGCTATAAGATAAGCGAGGAGAGTCCTTGAAAGATGCGGGACCAAGGGCCTTTCGTGTACAACACAAATGTAGGTAGATAGGCGGATTACGTAAAGCCTTCGAGCGGAATGACACAACTTGGAATGTAAAGCAACGGTTGGAGACAGCAAAGCAGACTGTGTATCAAGCACAAGGAGGTGAATAACGGGGAGCTTCGCTAGATGGCCCTAGACCGTTCGAGTTTGACCGAGTATCAACTCGAATCTTCTCGCAACACTCTCGCTCTTATGCCGCGACCGCCTCGTCCGAACCTGCTCCATCTATCCTAGGAAGCAACTATGCTTATCAAGGAATCGTACCAAGATGTCGACACTTCTACAGGTCCGGATTGCGTTGCCAAAATCTGAGGATTGACATTTAACTATTTCGCTCTATAAGGTCCTATGCGTGTATATCTCGTTTCTCCAAATCTACCAGAGTATCCGCATGCCAAGTTCCCAGGCGTTGTAGTATGGAGTGAAATCTACCAGGCTTCTGGTTTGCTTACTTCTATCTAATCTAATCTTCTCGTCTCATTCGCTTCGCAGAGCCTGTATTGCGGTTCGCGAATTCTATTGCTTCACAAGGTTATGTCGTAGCTGTCCCAACTTGTGTGCGCTCAATGCAAATATCATCTGTTTTCAATTTGTACTTATGATGCGTGTGTGCAAGTTCCACGAATTATGCGGCTTTGAAGCTTTAGCCTACGATACAAAAGGAACGGATGCCGGAAACGAATACAAAGTTAAGAAACAGCTGACCGCCTACGATTCAGGTATTATCCCTTGGATCGGTCTGCAACTGTAATCTAATGCATGGGAGCAGACAGTAAAGCTGCTATTGACCTTTTAGTCAGTCTGCCGAATTGTAATGGACGGATAGCCACAACAGGGATGTGTCTAGTTAGTTACTGCCTCTTCTGCCTTGCTTGGATCCAGAGCCAGGTCTGACTTTGGGAACAGGGAGGACATTTAGCTTTCCGATGTGCTTTCGATCCAAGAGTCTTAGCTACAATGTGTTACTTTGCGACTGACATTCATAATGACGCGCTAGGCAGTCCAAATGGGTCAGATTCGCTTATAAGGTGTAAAGAGATCAAAGGAGGTTAGTTCCAGCTTGTTTGCATTCGCAACAGAAGCTAACATCGCCGCAGAGATTACAATGATCTGCGGGAGAAGTGATCCTCACGTACCTCAAGAAGGTAGAACCAAAGTGAGTTTCCAATTTCAAGTTTGATTGCCGTAGCTGACGGCTGGTAAGATTCGGGAAACGCTGCAGAAGAATAAAGTTAATGCTAATTTCTGTGAATTGAATGCCAATCATGTCAGTAAACCGAGTATCGTTGAGGAGAGCACTGACATTAGCTGAGTAGGCTTTCATTCGCGATATGTCAAGTAAAGGACGCTTTGATGCTGCTTTAGCTGTGAGTAATTTCTCAAGCAAGTAGTATCAATCTTACATACTGCTGCATAGAGGGTCTGCTTGTACGCTGCGTTCAGGTGATCAAACTCCGCAGCTGACTCTTTGGTTCTAGTGATATGCTGCTCGAGCTATTTGACAGGACAGTAGCGCGGGAGTTAGGTCCAAAGCAAGGCGAAGCACCGGAGGCAGAGGATATTTGCTAGTTACTACAGTGTGTGGACAAGCGCTCAGCGACAGACGACCCTGACACGATTTTATCCGTAGATTAGCACACTGAACCCTCAGTATACTCCATAATTGAAAATCAATGAGGATGACGAAAGCGTAATGATTATGTAAGCATGCACGGAAGTCCGGCATACTCGAGGGAAGCAGGGTCGTACATCAGAGGACTCTACAAACCACTAGATCTGAGGCGAGCTATAGCTGGATTGGTTGTATGCCACTGCATATGTTGCCCCACGTTTTCCGACTTTGAATCTCTCTTTCTAGACCAGCAATCATGTTCATCCCTTCAGTACAGCAAGTCTTCACAAGTGGACTCACTCTGTTCAGCGGCAGTATGCCTCATTTCCTGTCTGAAATATAGGTTCGAGCTAAATGAGGCGATTTCTTGTAGAAGACAAAGTGCTTTCCTCTGGCAAGATCTTGGATTACTCAGTAGAGAAATGCATTGAGTACTTTAGATCACTGTCGGAACTCGATGAGATCCTGATAAAATCCCAAAAACAGCGCTGATGGAAACAAGGTATGACATCGGCCAAGATCCATTTCTTCTCACCGCTTATGCTTTATACGTGGCTATAGCGCTGCTCAAACCCTTTCCTGGTTTCAAAGAGTACCACCTACAACATCGAATGGAACACCGAAGGTAAGTTCTCAGCATAAGCCCTTGCAAGTCAACAACGTTGAAGCCTCGTCTTCATATCCCAGGCGTGATTTCACATACTACCGCAGAAATTCGTGATGTTAAATCGAGTGAGATTGTCTTCTATGTAAGCAATTCATTCTGGAAGAAAACGCTCTATACTCAATCGTGGACAGCGCGACACCAATGGCGAGTGGACAGCAGAGAAGAATGAACTAGTCTACATTGGTAAGCTCACATGCTTCTCTAAATCTTACACATATGCTAAAAATGCGATGCAGACTTCAAGCCGAAGGTTAGCTCATACATCCCTTCTCGAGCATGCCGTACTGACTCGAGTAGCCTAATACCGGCCCAAATGCCAACAACACTGTCGAGTACACCGTCTCTTACAAGAAGTAAGGGTCGACCGGACAATTTCTCAGCTTTGAATGCTCTTGTACAATTGAATGCGATGCATTTTCATACTATTATAATATCTATACAATAACCCTATTATTGGAAGTTCCTGTTATGCGCGCTGACGACCTTCTCCAAGTTCGAAAACAACCACAATCTCGACGCTTGTTCCGGTACAGCCAAGAAAGGTCCTGGTTTTCCTCCTCTTAACACCAAAGCGATTCCTTTAGGCTCCAAAGAAATGCTTTGAAGATCTGAGAGAGGAACATCCCAAGCGACTTTCATCTTGATGATCCTGGCCAACAGAATCCGAGTTTGAGTGAGAATGACAACCAGATCGTGATCGTCGCCTTCATTAGTCTTGATATCTAGATGAGCAACGTATTCCTCCTGTGGACTCTCATATCAGTACAGGGAGAAGCAACTGAAAGGTTAAGGCATACTTTGAAGTATTTGGCGTTTTCGACATTCTTCATCCAAGATTGACCAAGCGCTTCTCTCTCTTGGTAAGGTCGGAGCACACCATCTGCAGCAGTATGCCTGGGCATTCTGACACGATCGATAGCTGTGGCATCAAAGACTGTTGTAGTATTCCGAATGCCTATTCCGGAATGATGAGTGCAAGTCTGCGAGCATATGGTCCGCAACAAACCTTCAGTAACACTACTGGCCATGTCGAAGAATCCGACAGCTGGTTTAGTGAATGCTCTTCAGAAATTGGTCAGACTTGTTTCAAGGCAAGCTAAGCAGATTGGCTCACCCAACCATGCCCTTTCCAATTCCTTTGAAGAAACCGGCTGGACCGTCCGCTTCAGCACCTTCGAGAGGTTTGCGCTACATAAGACTGTCAGCTCAGCTTTCGTCCAGTGACAATGCACTTACTGCTAGACCCTCGAATCCACTTGCAACACTGGTGACAAAGCTATCGGCTCCGCTTGCCACACCATACAGAGCATGCTTGGGCTTGTTTCGAGCTCTTCGCGCTCTTCGACGGCTCTGGAACTCGGAATCCATTGTGACCGCCGAAAGACCTTTACCAATCGAGCCAGTAACTTTGGAGAACGAATCGCTGAATCCAAAGACAGTCTTTTTGACAAAGCTTCCAGCCCCCTGGATTACATGTCAGGTCAGCATGGGATACCTCGCCAATACAGCGCAGAGCGAACTTTGGCCATAGTCGATCCAAAGTTAATTTCATTGCCATCAATAATGCCTTCTATCGGAGCGTAGAAGATATCAGCGACACCTGAGCTGACGTTCTGGAACAGTCCAATCGGATTGCCCAAGAAGTCCGCAGATCCGAGAACTCGATACAGCTGATTCTTGAATCCTGCCGCATAATGTAGAGAGATTCGGTCTGTCAGAACCGGCAAGGCGAGGCGAACATTCTCAAGGAAAAGCGCATTCAACTGAATAGGAGCATCGTTGACATTGCCCAAGGCCATAGTCAGCGCATTGAGGAAGAAGGCTACTGGGTTGCGATTGTCGAGGAATGTTCTGTCCGAGCATTAGAGCTTATTCGCGAAGCGTAAAGAGAATAGACTCGCTTTGCATCGCTATTCAATGCTTCCGTCCGCATGAAAGATAGATCAAGCTGAATTGGCTGTAAAAGCAGTGTTTCGAAGTATATGTCGTTCGCTACGGCTGCTGCTTCTGGTTCTGGTATTTCAGTAGGTTCTTGTGTCAAGCAACTACGAGATCCCAGTCAGGCAAATCAAGCATCTCTGGCGTTGAAATTGCATACGATGATTTGTCGGTCTGCCAGCTGGCTCCTTCGAAGCGGGCGAAATCGACCACAGCATAGATGAAGTCTTCATCTATCTCGACCGTTATCTCTTGCAGCAATAGAGACTATGGCATAATGATCAGTTGCAAGTTCATTGAGTAGCTTGATGTGCTGACTGCATATTTTATATAGGTAACACCGTGCCCTAGAAATCATATTAGCAGTGCGAAGGACTAGAGAGAATTGGAGCACGCCTTTGTCTTTGAGTATGGATAATTTGATTTGTACAGTTGGGAATTTCTCGAGCTCTTTGCCCTGATTGGCTTGATGAGGAATGACTGCTGGGTATAGAATGATGGGGAATATTCCACCGAATCTACGTGAAACATAAAACCATGGCACGATTGCTGTTGTATGGCACGCACAATTGGTTATCTATCTGAATCCACTTGATTTGGACGGCAATGTCTTGACCTTTCGGTGTTTCGGAATAGTCAATCTCAAAGCCACGGAATGATATATAAGTGAGTTCTTGCATCCGACTGTTGATTAATGAAATGCCCAGACCAGCTAGATTGACCTTGAAGGAGAAAGTTGGTTTGACTTCTTCGGTCTCTTTCTCTTCGAACTCCAGCAGGCTAATCATTGGCTGTTTCCGAGACGGCTGCTGCGAATTCTGCTGCTTTTTGGGTCTGTACAGACTGGTTTCTTCAGAGTAGTCGCCAATCGCTATAATCTGACTGAGATCTTGGGCAGAAACGTCCAATTCGAGGACGTGAGAGCCACCATTGTGCTGATTACAGTCAGCTTTCGTCAGAGCGATCATATAGGAGCGGGACTAACAGGAACTTGATATGGCATTTGGGGACCGATTTCAAGAGGATTGATTTGCTTTTTGAGACCACCAGAGACCATAGTCAATGTCTTGATACCTTGGCTTGGTATATCCCATGTGTAGGGAAGATGACTTCCAGGCTGCAAGTCATATATTTTTGGACGGCTTGACTCGTTCTCTGTCTCAGGCTAGCGGACGCCTTTAGCAAGGATCTCTGACAGGCTACTTGCTATGAGAGCTCACTGTTTGATAGAAAGAAACTTGCACGGAACTCTTGTTGTGGACGTAAAATGGCCATCTCCCAGTTTCTTCTTGTAACTGAATATGTACGCAAGCATTATCCACGAGCACTTCAGCGCGGAGCAGCTTCTCTTTGCCGTATTTGACAGGATAGCGCAGGTAAGTACGCCCGACCTCTTGTATATTCAGAGCTGCAGTCCAGGCCTGATTTTCGCCCAGAGCTACCACAATTTCAGCAGAGGAACCGATGATGAAATTCATGAAAGGTATGCGGTGATGGGGCTGAATAGTCATGACTTCACTAGACCCAGGTTGACGTATGCGCAAAGTCTCGTCGTCCATGTTTTTGATGAGAAAGCGAGGATAAGCGGTAATGACTTTGGTCAATTTGTACTGTCAAACGATGTCAGGCAATCTAAGGAGTGTGCTAGTATTTGCTGACTCACTGCACCGAGGCCTTCTGATACCTTTAGCCCTAAACGTGCTTCCGTTTTGAGCGCTCGGGTTGGAAGTACCACTTCGATAGAAGTCCCAACAGCCTCGAAACTCAGAGGCTAGAGCTTTTATTTAGACCCGCTGAAAGAAGCAGCGAATGTTAATACTCACTTGTGACCACTCCGAGTTCTCCAACCGCAACAGTGCTCGGTTGCGCCGATCGTCTGTTGGATGCGAGAAGAGGTACATCGTATTTGCCTTCTGTGCCTCTTCTTTGCTGCGGCTCTTTAGATCCGCTTGTTTAGAGCTACCGTACGACGATTTTGACTTCAACGAAAACTCGCGACCAGTCTTGTTTTGGAATACAAAAGGACTGTATACTTGGACTCGGAACGCACCACCCGCTTCAACAGGATGACTACAGAGCACATTAGACCAGAACGCGTGAGCAGGGTAAGTCTATAACTTGCACATAATTGATCCGTAGCTGTATTGCCATGCCTTCCTTATCTTGTATCGGTAAGACATCTTCAATAGGGAGATCATCTGACAGAAGAGTTCAGTCAATTTCTCGTCCTGAAGCCAGCCATGTTTAATACCTGGATTGTCTGTATTGATGATCGCAAACTCGCTACGATCAAAAGCTGAAACAGAAGTCAGCAAAGTGCTTCGAATGACAGCTAAGATGGCATTTACAGCTTCCTTGTGGCTCAACGCTCAGTAGTATCAGGTGCGTCAGATCGACTGCATGAACTGGAGATACCCCGCCTTTACGTAAAAAGCTAGTGTAATTGTGCTCGTCCGCCTTGTCGTAGATACGGAACTTGACATCATAGGGCAAAAGATTTTCTATCTCAATCGGAGGCCGGAGATGAAGTGTCAGACGAGGATAAGTTCTAGCTAGGGATGTAAATATACTCAGGCGAAAGTGAAAAAAGATCGACTGACCGCAACATAGGATCAGCTCGATCATGTGACGCAAAAGCTTGGAAGAGGAAGGTGCCTTCTTTTTCCTGAGATTTGCAAGTGATTGTTCGAGCAGGCCTCTTGATCAAGTCCTTCCAATTGTAGGTCGCATTAGACCATCCATATTTGAAACCCGCTGTCAGGAGAAGTGAGACACAATCCCTTCAACGGGGTGACCTATTCTCACGATCAGGTCGGACCCGTATTTGCTGATGGAAGGCAGCCTCTATAGGCACAGGACAGCTGTTACCAGGTGCAATCTTGAACACAGGGGAGCCTCTGTGGCCCGCAGCATTGACAACAACCATTTCGACCGGCACCAAAGTCAAATTTTGCACATTGAAGGTAGATCGAAGGGTGACGATCTTCACGTTAGCTTCTAATTTGACTTCGCAGACCAGACGATGCGTGATCTTATCTAGACGAGGTCTGAGGGCATACACATGCTCGCCTTCTCGGTCGACTGATACGTGCTTGAGCCGTTCCCACGAAGAACCTTCGAGCATTAGTGTCAACACATTGTGACTGGACGCAAGCACGTTCTGCATCATGAAGAAAGTTCAGAGACGCTGCTCAAAGAGGTAACATCCGGAACTCACATCTCGCGTTGTTCGCCAGTCTTCAAATCGCCATGGCAAATCTTTCATGTTTTCCACTTTGGTAGGCTCTCCTTTGGCTTGCGGATCATTGGTTTCGCCCCAAAGAAGAACTGGATGACCGGTCCGATTCCTGATCAAGAAAGGAGTAGTATGTCCTCGGTTCTTGCGAAGTACTTCTGCTCCGTCGCGACTCCACATTGCGCGAGACGTAAGCGCAAACATGAGGAAAGCAGCAGTCAAATTGACTTCGGCACGCTTTTTCGACTCGATATTCACATTGAGACTTGTGGGTGCTGTGGTTTTGTTGACTGCAACTGTGAATGCCCATGGGTCTAGCAATGGTTCCCAATGAGAAGTCTTGAGATTGAAGAAATTGATGAACGGTTCGATTGCCACGACTGCCTTCAGCTACATGTAGATTGATTTAGTCAAGCTGATATCATACAGTCTCATGTTGGCTTACATCAGAAGTCCAGTGATTTGCAGTTGCAGTAAAAGCACGGGCTTTGATATCGAGAAGCGGCAGCTCTTGCAGATCTCCAATCAGTACAAGCTGGAAGCCGTCGAAAGTTGCTTGTAGCTTTAAGCAAATCTATCAGGCATTGATTTGAGGAGCAAAAGCGCAAGAACGCACTTCCTCGATCTTCGGTGCAATATTTCCAGAAATCGTTTCGACTGCCTGTTCTGCCTGGCTACTCACGACGGGTAGATCTTCGATCAAAGCCTGAGTTGGAGTCTCTTCGGCAGCTGGCTTGCCTGAAAGCTCCAGCGCTCTCTGAGCTATCGAATTCACCAACAACATGTCCCGATACGAGGCACGCAGAACGATCTCTTGCAGAGTAAGAACAATGCTCGTTTTGGAAATTTCTTCTTTGCCAGCGCCTGGCCTGTTGTCCAGGGACAGGGTGATGTCTAGATTGTCTAGGAACTGGATAGTTTCGTTTTGACGATCCATGCGGCAGAGATACATGCCGAGCTGAGACACAGTCAGGCTATGAAGGTCAATTGTCAGTAGTTGCAAGCGGAAGAGACTTTGGACCCACACTAGAACACTTTGCTGCGCCAGTTGAAGTTGTCCAACAGAAAGAACGACGGCTTCGCAGTCAGAACGAGAAGGGTCCGACAATAACATGATTTTTGCAGCCACGATATTGACTCGCATAGCTAATCCGCTGTTCTGTTGAGCTGGAGCACTCTGCTTACCTGCAGTAGATGCAGGAGGCTGTGACCTTGCGAGCGGAGCGGCAGAGGGCTTGACGGCAGGCGGAGCATCTGTACTTGAAGGAGAGGGACTGCTAGACGCACTGCCCAAAAAACCTACAATCGCGAAGACCGGTTCCAAGGTGAAGATAGCCGTTGGCGTATCCAAGCTGACATTGACCATAGAACTCTTATCTTTGCCGCCAGAAGCAGTATAGCTTATCATCAATTGATGCGATTGGCCATTTTTGGAGGCTGGAAGTATCTCTCGCCATTTAGTCTGGCGAGTGGGATTGGTATCAGTGACGCGGAAGGTCCGAAGTAGTAATTCGGCCTCGACAGAGCTATTGTTCAAAGTCTTCGCTTTGAGGTCGATATCTTCAATTGCGAACCGGGCTATGGACGCTGATTTCATGACGTTGCTGTTGATAGCTTCGCCTGAGAAGATCTCGAGAACAACAACACCAAGAACAAAGGAGACTTCGGTGGCGCTGTAGAGTGGAACAACCTCCCCATTTGCCTTTTGAACCGTTCGCGGTAATTCGGGAAGCAAATCTACAGGTTCATCTTCTTGAGTATCAACAGGAGGCGGACTTGGTAGCATCTTCTCGATAGCAGCGTCGTCTTCTGCTTCAGCATTAGTCGTAGCGAAAGCTCTTGGAACACTTTGTAACAAAGCCAAAGCGAAGGCATATTGGCTCTGGGTGAGATTGAGTTTGACGTCGCTCATCTTGGCTCTGATCTATGGATAATATGTCTCAGCTGTGAATTTTCTGTGAGCAATCATTCCTTACCATCGTGTCTGGCCGCGAGTCTTCTTTTGTGCGATCGATTCCCTCTGTGTTGGCAACAGCTACTGTGAGATTTACATCTTCCAACATCTTCAAAGAGTGTGATTCTCCTTCGTGGAACATGGTCGATACAAGCTGGATAGAGCTCAAACCTGCTTCAATTTCTGTAGTGTTGCCTTTGAAGATGTTCTTGGCGCTGATTTCGCCCAGATTGGCGGTAATAACATCCATAGACTGACTATCTCTAGGGAGGACAATGATTGGCGTTTTGATCAGAACATCGAAGTGCATTTTGGGAACTCGATCCGACAAATCGGCAGCCTGTTGAGCGGCAGCGTTGCGCGCAGCGTCAACAATAGCTTTCATGCGTGCAAATTGCGTTAAAAAGCGAAGCAGCCGATGAACCGGTTGTTCTAGGAATGTTAGCTGTAGCGATCCAGTCCGGAGGTGTATGAGGGTGTCATGTCCAGGGTAGACGGTTTTATCATTTGGATCGTAAGTCTCGTAGATCAGGTCTGCAACTTCTTCTCCACGAATGGCCAGCAAATGACCAAATTGGTCATTGTTCTTGTGCGAACGAAGGTCATCAACCAAGCTGAGATTGCCTAGTCTTGCGTTGACTCGCATTGTCGGTCCACGAAGAAGAACGTTGACATCCGCTGCACTGAGCTCTAGAGTCGCGAGGCGCTCTCCATCGTTGTTGAGTACAAGTACTATGCTTGTTAGCTTGACTTTGACTCGGAGCTTCTCGATGGCTGGTTGCCCAAGATTTGCTACAGAGTCGTCATCTTCTGAGTCGGATTGATCAGGTGAGGCAGGAGGTGGATTGTTTGGGTTGGTGAAAGTTGTGAGTACGAAATCAAACAGTTGAAGCTGTTAGGTCATCATTCAGATGAAGGCAGCACGCTCTTATCAGACATTGCTTACGATACTAGCCCTGGTAACGATGACGTTGAGCGTCGACATCTCTACATCAACACTCTGGTCACGCAATCAATGGCGAATCAACACATGAATGACGCAGGACGTACTTGATTGAGACCCTCGAAAACAGTCATAAACTCTGGCGAGTCTGCTTGACACCTGTTGTACTTGATTTGCACCAAGTTTTTCTCACTCTTTGTGTCGCTGACTCGCATGCTCTCAGATGTGACTAAGTGTCTGTACTCTGAATTGCCTTCGACCATCTTGTCTTCGATATACAAGGTCTTGAGCAATATGTCGACAGCCATATCGAACTTCCGCAGGATAAAGTGAAATTTGAAGCCTTGTAGGACTGTATTGGCGAGAAGTCGATCTGGCTTTGAAGGGTCCGCATCAGCTTTGGAAATGGACGCCTGCAATTTGTCAACAGAAAACGACAGCTCAAAAGTCTTCTGCTTAGCCACGGCATCTTGCTGCAGGCAGATGTCAGCTCATGCCTTTGATTGGTAAAGAAATCTATCGTACTGCATCGGAAGCATCAGGTGCTTCAAAAAAGACATCCTCGTCCTCCTTCTCCTTTTGATCATCACCATTGACAGTCGAAGCATCGTCATCTAATATCAGGTCTTCTTCCTTGGCAGGTCTGGTCGAATAAGGAGTAACGCTCTTGCGTCGTTGCACCGCTTTAGTTTTGGGTTCTTCCCGAGCAGGAAGCGCTGATATAGATGTAGCGGGATCATCAAACTTGGGCACGGCGACGTCGACAATCTTCATCAGATTTCTGTATTTGCGATCCGAAAAATTCACAGAAAGAGTAGGTAGATGGCCAGATACTTTGACTTTGGCGAGATTGGGAATATTAGAGATGATTGAGAGTTCCGCTAGCCAGGACATATTGATGCGATCTACCAAGTGACAAGGGTTGCTCGCAGAGTCGGCGAGAGCGCTTCTGCATTGGTCCAAGCTATCCCCAATGACGATCTTATGCGATTCGATATCAGCGATGAACCTTGTTGACACCCGCAAGAACTCACTTGGGTAGAAAGAAGTTCAACATGAAACTTGTCGTACATCAGTGCCTCTAAGCGTTTCCAGTCTTCCTCGGAGTACTGTGACGACTGTTTCGCGCGAACACTTTGCAGTGCTTGTTTATCTGCCATCTCGCTCTTTACCGAAATGCGACCGGCATCGATGACCATAGTAAGACCTTTCTTCTCGGTAACGTCTTGCGGAATAATGATGACGGGTCTAAGCAAGCGTTAGCCTAACATAACTTATCCGAAATGTCGGCAAATATTGACTGACGCTTTCATATTCAGTTGGACGTCGACCGTTTTGTGCTGAAGAGAGGTGGTGAGCATGCATGTATAGAAATCACTTGTAACAATCTCACATTCTCTAGAGCAGACTCAAGACCAGCTCTTGTCTCTTTGCGAATGCCATCCAAAGTCTCGCTAGCAACATCGATCAATGCTGAGACAGCATCAAGCTGATTCGCAGGTGGTTTGAGGAAACGCATGACTCCTTCTAGATAGCCTTTGTGATAGAAGATTTCAGTTGCTTTCAGTTTGACGGTCAACCCTGTATCCGCTCGTTCGTCTAGAGGATTTCGTTCGAATTTCGTGTAGAAGAAAGGTTCTTCGGAGTTATCATCCTCTGCCTCCTTCTTTACTTGCACAATCTGAGGATAGGCTGAACCAAGTGATGTTCCATCGTAAACAGCCATTGAACCTAGTGCGACTTCCGCTTCCATATTATCGAGACGCTGCAAGACATTGGCCGAGAATCCGTCGAACGCCAGATTGATGAGATCTTCGTTGCTTCCTTTTGGATCACGGCGCAGAGCGAAAGACCCAGTGTCCAATTTAGCTTTTACCCGAAGAGTCATGGCATCCCTTGGGGCATCGATAGTAACAGGATTCTTCTCATCCCAGTCAATAGCGTCATAAAGCTCCTTCCTTTGTTCATCATTAAGCAGATCTTGTGGTTGATCCTTGGCTTCGGTCTTGCCCCCTCCCCAAATCCATCCAACCCAACCTCGATTCGGCTGAGTTTGAGAAGCAGCAGGATTCAGTTTCTTCTGTTCTTCCGTCTTTGATTTCACTGTAGCTCTTTCTTTGCGCATTTCTGATCGAGCAATAGATCGATAGAATCGGATATCAGAGTACGACAGCTTCTTTTCCAGATTGTCCAATTTCTGCTTCACCTCTGGTCCGTTAGGATCTTCGGCATGCAACTTGAACAGAGTAACATATTCCATTCGATCATCTCTTCTCTCCGCAAAATATTTCCAAGACCATTTTCGATTCTTCTCGTGCACTTGAGCTAGAACAGCAGTAGTGGCAAAGTTCCATAGTGCTTTGGGTCGACCCTCATCTTTCTTGTCGAAGCCTTCTGGCTGATATTTGCGATTATCATGTTGACGTTTGTAAAAGTGAAAGAGATCATTCATTGACAGCAAATCTCGATACTGATCTTCATCAACAACAAAACCAAGATCTTTGAAGAGCAATTCCGCATCCGTTTTAGGTGAATCAGCTTTAGGTCGATGATTGAGAATCAGTCTCCCTTCACCGCTGACTGGTTTGAGGATGAATTGATGCGGAGGTGAATGATCTTCCGTTGCAATGAGATCTGTAAACTTCTTCTTCGATGCTTCAGCAGTTAAGCCAGCGATCGAAGGAGCATCGGTATCAAAGTATACAGCCATAGAAGAAAGGGTTGCGAGTTTATGAACGCCTTGAGCATTATTGACTAGATAAGTAGGTTTCCAGAACTCGTCTGTTGATTGAGCAGTGAATCCACCAAGAGTGAAACCAGCAGCAAAGGGATGTCCTGGTACAGATAACTTGTCTTCGTAACGAACGTGAATATTCTTGACGGTAATTTGAACATTATCAATCATTCGAGTCGTCACAGAAGATACAAAGCTTTGATTCTTGGCGTCATCTTCATCAGACATACCAGCAGAAGGTTTAGCAGTGAAGAGTTCAGCGGATTCCAGCTTCTCCATTTTAGCAGCTTGCTTTCTTTGAGCGTCTTCTTCCAGATCAAATTCCGTTGAGTCGTCGGGCACAGCTAAGAGAAAGATATCATCAATCATGATCTTAACAGGTTTACCTTTGAGCTGAGTCGGATGTATATCAGCGTGGGCGACTGATGCTTAAGGTTACGACACACATTCGACCAAGGGATATTCAGCGTAAGCATGCCAATGGATCCTTCGATAACATTGATAGGCAGCCTAAACTTGTCCAAAGCAGCTTTCTTGAGCCTCAAGCTGTCATCGCAACATTAACTATCTTCGCCTGAAACAGCTTGATCTGGCCGAAACGGACTTGCGTAGGACAGTATCACCAGCCCATAATGACAGATTGAGCTGAGATGTGTCCAAATTGTCCACATAGGCTCCCAAATAGCGGTTGAGCACAGGTACGATGACTTGCTCTCTGTTATTCTTGCGCGAATGAGGATTTCCAGCTTCATACAAGCAGTTCTAGGTCTGCACGCACAACATCTTGGTATCAGAGCATAGGTATCAGCCAAGATCTACAAGATCGTCGCTTGCGAATGACATGACCTCGAACGGATTTCCAATGCACTCAGCGCGGTGTCAGAGTCTAGCTAACGAAATCTAATATGCCATTAAAATGCAACAACAAACAAGTGCCTGACCACATGAAACTTTACTAGTACCAATTCGCTTTGAGCGTATCGTTCGTGTTTTTGGCCGAAACTTCGACTAGCTCTGTACGACGTGCCAAATCCTTTGGCTCCTTCTCTCCTCCTTCCTGCTTTCTACTCTTCCTCCCTCTACTAGCCCTCCTTCGCTGCTGGACCAAGCGACTTTTACTTCTTGACTGGCAGAGAAGCTCCGACTTGAGAAGCTTCGCCAGATGTAGTTTTAGCCGCTGCTACTTTAGCTGCTTTGGCAACTTGACCAGCTCTGTACGTCTTTTGATAGCTGCGAGCACATCTTAGTACCTTACAAGTAGAAACTTGATTCTTTGGGCACTCACAAAGCGATGAACTAAAAGATCATGTCAGTGAAGTCTAGCAAATAGCTATAGGAAGGACTCACCAAGAAGAGATAACTAGTCAAGAGAGCACAACCAAAGATAGCGGCACCTTCGCTTCCTGAGCAGGAACCTTTTGTTGGTAGCATATGACGACCGTAAGTCCAAGCGAAGCTACGCGGAGTCAGTGGCTTGAAGTCTTTAACCAAATGCAGACTAACTAGGAGTAACCTGCAAAGCAAAAGGTGAGTAAACTTGGTTGATGTAACAATGGATCACGGACTGGCATAGTAGACAACGAAAAGCTAAAGGGAAAGTCAGCCTGTATGATCTCGGACGCCTGCCTCACGTACATCGATAACAAACTATAGAACAGTAAGTAGGGCATTTACAACAGTCATGTCTTTGCTTACCTGACTGATTTGCAGAGATGTCAAGTACTTCTTCCACCAAAGCTTGATTCCAGGTGAAAGGGTAGTGATGAAGTAGTAGTAGTCTGAATGAGAATCAGAAGATGCAAAACTACTTGTGGAGTGGACTGACACATGATGACATGTACTGCAGGCAGAAGAACATCAGCCCAGATTCTAAATCACTGCTTGTGTTCGCTCACCAGTCAAGTTGAGAGCAATGACAGCCCACGACACACTAGTTCTACCATTGAGCTGAGTATAGCAAAGAACGCTGTATGCAAGCAACAGAATGAATTCAGCCGCAATCTGATTCCTCTGTGTCTGACATACGCGGTAGCAGTGTCTGTCCGTGATACAATCATGTAAGCGACACAATTCGCCCTGTATTGGTTCACGTACGATGGAAAACATGAAGGAATTGCAAAGGCTAAAAAAAACAGCATTCATGATCAGCAACTTGCTCAATCCCATAAAGACGCCCTCTTACCTTCTTCTTAACGACCAAGAACATGGTGTCTGCTAGTTCCCAGTATTTGAAGTAATAATTAGCAATGTATAAAGTCTGCGACACATTTATATCAGCCGTGAAATATCATTACAAGAAAGTCTTTTACCTCTCTATAATGGACAGAATAGTCCAGGTCAGCGTAAAGCTATGCGAAAGGACTTTCCAAGCTAACAATCTCTGCGGATAAATTCAGATGTTAGAGAAAGCTCAACAAAATCTGAATTCTACGCGACGCACAGATGTCCAGCTTGAATCGGCGCAAATAGCAGCGAACCATCCATCGTTGTAAATGATAGGTACGAGCTGTTCGACGCACAAGGACTCTTTAGCATTGATAATGCACAGCGAGTCTCGGACAGCGAACCTCTTCAATCATCAAAACAAGGAGAATGGCCGAACCCGCGCTCAAAAGGAAATTATGAAGCATAAACAGAGGTTTAAGCTCTACCGTATTGGGACATATTAGGACATAAGGGTTACAGCCACTTATACACAAAACGCACTGAGCGGTTTTCTATCCTTCATGATTTCTTGAACTCCGAAAATTGAGATCAGGTAGAGAGCCATCGCGCCTGCAACAGTCGCATGTGTGCTGATTGGAGTAGTGCCAGGTTGCCATCGTGTGATGGTGTCGACGAAAGGAGCATATTGAGCTGGGACTATTTGATTGCAGGTCTTTGCTACAGCGCTCCAAATATCTAGCTTGGACATGATTGGTGGGTAAGGAGTGTATCAAGGAGTGTGCTGTAGAAGCTGTGTTAGTTTGAGAGATCTAAGAAGGGGTCGAAAAATCAAAGCAATAGTCCACGAGCAAAACAGAAAACTCAAAAACGTGGAAGTTGCCGAATTTAAACGATATGCATATGATTCTATTACTACTCGCGCTCTATATATAAAGGAGGAGCTTCACTTGAAACAAGCATACTGGTGGTCCGCTGCCTCGCGCTTTCTTCATAAGAAGGTGCTTGTCCAGTCGTTCCCATTTCCGTTATCTCATCTATCCCACTTCTTTCGGTCGTCGCAAAGAGAGGAGGTGATGGAGGTAAAGGTAATCGAGAAGCGAGCTGAACCGTTTCCGTTGAGGTTGTCCTGTTCAAACCACTCATGATCGATTGATGCGGACTGGGCGAAAGCATAGGTGGGGAGACGTCTTCTTCTATAGGCGGTGGAGGCAAAGGGATGTTCTCCGAGAGCGTCGCTTCTTCATATCCATCAAATTCCTCTTCCTCCAACAGGTCGAGCCAGGACACAGGCGCTTCTTCCGCAACAGAAGTAGACTCATAGCCTGGTACTCTGTCCTCTACAATACTTGGTTCTCCAGCTATCGAATCAGCGTGTACTTGATCCATCTCGGCTTCCCTTCTTTTTTCCAGCTTTCGACCGGGATAGACAGATTGCGGTAGATCTGGTAGGATTCCAATTTCTCGATCGTATGATACTTCGGTTCGATCTGAAGGTTCAGATGAAGCGAAACTCATCGTTAAGCGGATAACGAAAGAAATGTCGTGTAGGATGGAAGACTGAGTTATGCTTTCGCAAGCGACATCTTCAGGTGCAGGGGGTGATAGAGTAAGAAGTAAAGAGAGAGATCGAGATGAAGAAAAGCGACATGACTTGCCAGAGAAGCGAAGATTAGTTGTACTGGTTGTAGTTGGTTCAGTTGCTGCTGTTATTCTCCTTATCAGCACAGCTTCTATTGATCGTAATTTCAGCCCTTTCTGAGCTATCATATCTGGATCCGGGGGAGGTATTCGGATTCGTAAGGAGATAGGTTCAGACCGATGAAAGAGAGTTCTGCGAAGGGTAACGGCGAATTGAGTTGGGTGCGTGTACTCTCTTGTAGATGGTTCCAGAGAATAGTCGGCAGGTGTTTGCAGGAAGAGAGGATCCAAGACCAGCTTCTCGTTCTTCAGAGCACAGTATCTTTCGAGATGAACCGGGGCTTCACACGTAGCAATGATACCACGAGCTTCGTCTAGCGGAAAAACTGTAGCGACCAGACGATAAGATAGTGACGAAGTCTCATGCAGACAGTGAGGTAAGTCGCTGGTCAGATCAATGGAGAAGAGAATAGATGAAGGCAAGCCATGTGAAGCGGCTTGCGATGTCGAAGGAGAGCTTGCGTTCCAAAGACCAACTGTACTGCTGCACAACTCAATGCGAGAGTCGCCGGCTGTTTCGACACCCTGAAACATGACTTCTACTTTGCCTACAGCTTCACGGCCTTGCGTATTTGCGAACTTGAGCTGCAATTCGCCCTTGAGTTGCGCAGGGGAGCTGCCCAAGTAGCCATGCTGGAAAGAAGCGCTTTGATTTACAGGCAAAAGATTCAAAAGAACAGAGGCTGGCTGGACAGGATGTGATTGACTATAGCCAGGTAGGACATCCTGAGAGGTCTACTTGAGACTCTGACTCTATTTGACAGGGTCCAGCAGATGCTTACAGTCATCAAACTCGTTGAAATGAGAAGAGAGTCATATTACTAATATACAGAGGAGTGACTACTCATGTCCGCTATATCCACAAGCCTTCGATCCTAATCAGTTGCTGCTACTTCGCGACGTTGAGCGAGTCAAACTTCGTAGTATCGCTTGGTCGACAGACAGCAGAGACACGTTGGTGCCGCGATACAGCGAGCGCCTATCGGTGTCAAGCGAGCGTCTCTCAAGCTCTGCACGCTCAGAAGTCATGCAGGCTACGAATATGTCAGCGGCAGCGGAATGATTGGAACAATAGACACTCACAGGTGAAGCTGACGCTAGTGCTGAGTTTTCCCACTCGACTTGAACCCTGAAAAGGCATCACTAGCTTCAGTCGGTATGAGACTAGTGTTCATGCGAGAGATCAGCAACTGCGGTAATGATGAAAAGGTGTGACTTACTAGAAGAATGGAAAGATTCGAACGAAGGAGTGAAAGTGCCACTAAGTTCCATTGACCAGCAGTACACCTTCTCCCATCTGCCTTTACTAGAACCATAGCTATGACCGTGAGGTTTCCAAATGGGTTCGCTGGACCATTCAGACATGTCTTCTTCCAGCACTGGCCAGCTTCGCTCGATAGTGTGAGAATGAAGATGGGCGGTGTGTGCATGATGACTTTGTAACACCTGCAATGATGCCCGCTACAATACCTTATGAGTTGGGAATCGAAAAGACACAACCCGACAATAACGAACTTTGATATCTGGAGCAGGCATGCCAGAAGGCCTTCTAGACTTTCTCACCAAAGGGCTTTGCACGCTGACAACGATGACGATAGGAGTCGCTGCATCGCTATTGAAGACCCTTGAATGAGGCATACATAGAGCGATTTGAGCAGTAGTGGAAGAGAAGATATTTCCAGCTAGCTTCAAGCGTGTGACTTGACTCTTCCATTCAGGTCCAAGATCTGTCAGCAACTATCAGCTTCTCTGTTCTCTTCGGTTCCAAATCGACAAGCTCACAAGGTGGACCTGTTGACAAATCTGGTGTGTCCGGTGTAGGAAATGATGAAACGTGCTTGTCTTTCGGCACGAAGAGAAAAGGCGCCAGAGCTTGCGAGATCATGCCTCGACCACCTTCTGCTGTCGCAATACACTGCAGGCAGGTGAGCATGATGCGTGTCAACACAGTATACTGAGCTCACAACATATGAGATCTTCGCGTTTGCGTCTCTGCTACCAATCTCGAAGCTAGGCGGTAGCGAAGATCCAGCACTTGTAAAACAATGATTTCAGCAGAATCATCAAGCAACATAATCTGAAGACAAACCCAGGCAATTTAAAGGAGAACTCAAAGCATGTAGGCGCAGAAGTTGAGTCTTGGGAGTGGTACAGATTGGTCATGAGATGCAAGAAGACATGGGACTGAGCCTTGTGTTGAGAAGATGATCTGAATCTAGTGCAGCAGAATAAGCCACCTCTTCAGTTGGAAAAGAGTTTATGAAGTACCGACTAGAAGACGCGACGAGCTCAACCTTTACCGAGCGAACGTCGCTGGCATAACCTTCAGCTAATTGTACGCTGCCGTAGACCCTCTGATCATGGGTGAAAAGCTTTTCATGAATCGAAATAGATACCAGTCCTGATTGCGGGTTGCAGGTGCGAGTTGTGGATTGTCTGATCAAGGGAGGAAAAGACGGAATGTTCTCGATCACAGAAGTAATACTAGGAAGGGGTTGCTTAACTGCCATAGCGGACGAGAGCGAGAGAGGGTGGGACTGGCTTTTATAGAGGTTTCTGGATAAGCTCACGCAATAAGAGTAAGCAGCTGACAGAGAACAAGAAAAGTATCGATTGCTGCATGATAGCGGACCGGAATAGGCATACCCCGTCACTACCCCGTTCGAACAGAGTCCAGAAGATCAAGAATCAACGGAATAGAAGATATAGATAGCAAACGTTTTTGAACATGCAGGCAACGTTCAGACGCCTTATAATAGCGTAACTCATGCAGCAGAACGTTTGCGCCTGCATCTTTGCTAGTCGTCGAATGGGTATTGAGTGGAAATATGCACGCGCTGCGGGTTAGCATTCGCGCATGCAGGCATCGCGTGAGAGAGCTAGAGAAGCAGTCATTCTTAAGCACAACGTTTACCGAGATGCACCCGAGCTCGCAGCTATCAAATCCGCGACCTTCTTCTAGCGGAAGGACTGCAACGACCAGACAACTTCAGGCAGCAACAACGACGGGCAGTGCAAATGAGAGTGGTAAAGGTCCTCTACAGGCACTGGACCTGGAAGCTGGGACACTCGCCCTGGAAGTTTGGAAACAAGCCACGAACAAATGAACGAATTCACTTATAACAAGCGCAAAGACAGCTACACTGTAGATAAGGTCGTCATAGCAGGAGCTGCCATCAGAGCAGAATACGCACAGGCAAGGGACAGAGCAGCTAGAATGCGGCAACGATGGCAGGAATGTCGTGACGGTAGCGAACATCCTCTCACACAGTACAAGGTCAGTCCAGTCCCTTTGCAGGCGAATACCCGGACTCATCTTCTGCTGCAGTGGCTTGCTTATGGCTGTCCGTTTCGTCCGATCATATCCATTCTCCAGTCCTGACTACCCCGCATCCAGTGATGTTATATTTCATGATACATAGAGGATCAAGGTGGAAGGTAAGCTGCAAGATCCAATTTGCTGTCTCTCTTTGTCTTGACACTGCAGATCTCGTAGAAATCATTACCTTACGCCAAGATATTCGATCAGCAGATGCTAAATCTGGCGACGCTGGAGTCCAATGGCGTCTCGTCTTTCAGAATCGATTTTGGACCTGGTATAACACTCGTAGCTGAAGTCTTGCGGCTGAAAGACGGGTGAGGATGAATTGCTTGTCGCACCCGCTGGCTGAATGTTGGTAGCAGGGCCAGTATCAATCCGCCTGCCTATGTACCTTGAACACCGTGTCTACTAGCTCAAATTTCTGTACTTGTAATGCATCTAGGTTGTATTTTTAGTTCCAATCGCAAACTCAGTGGACAAAGAAAACAGTGCTCGCAACCTCCTCTTTGCATAGACTTTATACCATACTTCAGGTTAATCTTTGCATGTCATCGTTTGCGATCGTTTGAGCAACGCTGACAGTGAACCAGCTTGCAGCGCGATCAGTAAGAAATCTTTGCACCTTCGAGACGCTGGACACCTAAAGAACCTAAAGAATGTGCTTTTCAACCAGATACGACTGCTTCCTATATACAATGTTTCTCTTGTACTGGCTCTATAGATCTCTATCTGATCGCTACCCTGAGATATGGGATCTAGAGACAAAAGTCAGCCATGTAAACAAGAGACACTCGCGACGCACCTCAACATCCTCGCCCTCCTCATCGTTGACCATCATCTCGAAGACTGAAGTTGATGTGAGCAAGAACGTAAAGAAAGTACATGAAACTTACCCAGGAACTTTGAATGTGGTGGGATAGCTTTCTTGCTGACAGTTTCGACCAAGACAGACAATCTGGGTGATCCTTAGCAACATTCGTGCTATCAGCAAGTGCAACTCACGGCATCTTCAGCCTTTCTTCTTGCTTCTTCTTTGGCATAAACCCAGAGTAGAGCATTGAAACACCACTACTGAGCATTGAAATCTCCAGTCTCTTCTCTTTCTGGAAGTAGTTGATCAATTCTTGCAATGTAATGTCACCTTCAATATCGAAGCGAGACCAGAGTGTCCATTCTTGATCGTAGTACTTATTCTTTGGTGCTAGAATGGGTTCACTGAAACCGAAGAAAGGTAGAGCTAAGTTGACGAAACCGTTCTTGTATTGCTCGACATCGGTTTTGCCATCAATGATCTACAATCTCCTACTCAGCAATGATGTACTTTTGATTTTCTAAACTACTTACCTTATACAACTCCAGACAGACAAGACCAGTTGCCAGCGATGTTGTAGTTGCGATAGCGGGAATAATTTTGCCAGCTATCAGCTTCGTCTGATGCCTGTTCGCTGTAGCGATACTGTAATTCAGAGCCCGCAGATTTGAAGCAGCAGTGATGAAAGCGATGTGGAAGTTGGTGTCATCGTCTTTCTCGAATTCGACAGGCGTTAATCTGAAGCCAGCCAAAGTGGAAGGTTCCGGCAAACTCGCTACTAATGCGCTCAAATCTTCTTCTGCTAGATATATGAGCAAAAGACAGCTAGCTACAGAGCCTCTCATACCTTCTTGCGTTTGACCGCCAGCCGCTGGCTCATCATCCTTGATTTGTACGCTCACGCCACTTCGAGGTGTGAAAGGAGCGATCTTGACTTGAGTGACCTTCTTCTTGAAGTATTCTGGATCGGAATTGCCCTTCAGACCATAATTGAATGCGCGAAGATTGGCCGCAGCGATAACGTAATCCAGGTGTTCACACTGTCAAAGAAAACGATAGAAAAAAGTCAGCTTCCATTCTAAGACACCTCAACCTCACTGACGTTATCTGCATCGAATTCGAGCGGTTTCGGTGCTCGCTTTGGGCCAGACCAGAAAGGTACGCCTTCCTTTGTCATCTGTCAAGTCGTTTCAGTGCATCAGCAGATCTGAAATGCGCCTATAACGACTACTGACCAAATCCGGAGGTAAACTGTAAAGCAATTGCTTGATCTCATTTGCGTAGTCCTCTTCGAACTGTTTCCTCGCCCAAGCAATGCACTCGTCGAAAGTTAGCGGCCGTCCATTCAGATTGGTAGAAATGGATTTGATCTGATCCGCTTGCAGACCAGCTGCTTTTGCAGATTCGATGAAATCAGGTTGCGAGAGATAGGTGTTGATCGAGGTTGCTGGTTCTACAAAGTACGAGTCGAAGTGTTCGCGAGCCCACTATACGAAGTAGTCGTCAGCATGATTGTGAACTTCGGAACAGGCAACAGACCTGAATTGTATGTTGGATGATGTTAGGGAATCTGTACGCCACTCCTATCTGACTAATTATTCTAGCAAGTGAAGTTGCAGACGTACGATTTGACAGTACACATTGGATGTGACTTTTCTGGAGGATCTTGAGAAGAAGAATAGGATTCGGTGATGTTTGGCAAGACGACTTGAACGTTTGCTTTTGTTCCCAAAGTACCCGACTCAAGTAGAGGTTTGCCGTAGTACACACATCGGCGATCCATGTATTGACCTGAGCTAACATGAGCCAGAAGATTAGGCAGGAAATACAGCCAACGAACGAGCTGCGACATTGTCCAAGGCGTTCGTGACACAGTCCAGCTGAGTGAAGAATTCATCACCGTAGACATCTGTGCGAAGAAGCAAAACAATCATCAGCCTAAGCCAATCTGGTAATGATCTCACGCACTTTCAGTAGTCTCGCCAACAGCCAATTGTTTGCTCGTAATCTTCCCTTGCAGATCAGGGTTCATCTCCGCGACCGCACTCGCCGCCGCATCTGACTTGAATCCACCCAAATCTTTCGGTCTAAACAAGAACTGTCTGTTCAAGTTTGATTTCTCAATCGAGTCCATATCCGTCACTGTAATGCTTCCGTTCGGACCTGTCCCTAATCCCATCATGGACCAATTCTTGAGCATCTCACAACCGATAGCACCTGACCCAACGAGGAATTGGCGATAGTTTTGGATTTTATCTTGGAAAGTTTTGCCAAAGACTGCAATTTGTCGATCATATCTGGAATTTAGAGGAGCGCATTCTGCTTCCGTCAGAGCAGCTTTGTTGGAAGGTAAAGCTTCAATAGCATCGAAGTAGAGGTGTTGAACAGTAGGATGGAATTTGCCGGAACAAGCTTTGAGAACTTCTTGAGCGACGAAACCACCAGTCACAGCAATAATAGGTGAAAGCTCGCCAGTAGCTTGGTATGAGAGTTCTCGAATGGTTTCTTCTTGCACATCCGCATCAATTTCTTTCGCTAGCTTGACCACTTGAGTTGCATCTGCTTCATTCCGCGGCGCAGGCAATCTGTTGTTCTGTTCTTTGAACTTTGAAAGAGCTTGGAAACCAGCATGAAGTGTTGAAGGAGCTTCGAACTTGGCAAAGTCAGAAATGAGGTATTCAGGCGAGGTCAGTGATTCGCGAAGGGGTTTCTGTGGAAGAATAGAGGTGACATCAGCGTCAACGCGATACCACCTTCGTAATCCTCACGAAATCAATGAGCTTTGGGATCTTCACTTGCTGGAACAGACCTCCAGCTTTGTAATCCGGGAAACCAGTCGTATCGCCAATAGTGAAAGTGTAAGGGCCTGTGAAACACCGTGCCTCCCAATCAGATTCATCCTGAAGGCATAGGCAAGGTCTCACCTTTGACTGTAACCTTTCGCGGGTCACAGCCGTTGAGATCTTCCATGCCCTTGATCTCTGAGAAAGTAACATAATCTCCATCTTCAAGGTTATGCCTCGATTCATCCAAAGTAGTAACAAGACCTTCCGCGCTCTGTGCAGTTGTATATTATCTGAGCTCGATTGAGGGCAGCAGAAAGCTTCGACGCACCTTTTCTACTTCCACTACCATTCCTTGAACAGGTGCTTCTCCGTTAGGATCAATGCAAGGGAATTGAGGACCGAAATCGCAGAAGACAGAACTGAATAACCCTCGTACATCAGTCGAAATGAACTTGATCCCGTTTACGTGGGTGAAGTCATTAATTTCTAGTTGTTGTGTGATACTTGTGTCGGTAAGTACGACCACCTGTCAACCCAAGAGAGATTCAGTCAAACAAGATGACTGGATATCTACCGAAGGCTCACCTGGAAAGATGCTATTGTATCCTTTGATAATTCGCCTTTCAGCGCATTGACTGGAACGTAGCGATTCAATTCTGCTAGTCGAGGTACGGTAGTATCGTCTCTCGGTTTCCCAACGTCGTCAGGCCGTAAGAAGAACTGTTACATGCCACGACAAACATAAGCTATCTTTCCAGCACAAGCTTGACAGAGCTGACCTGGGTTCCAAGATCTGCTATTTCGACTAGTGCTGGATCATAAATGGTGACTGATTTGACACCAGCTAGACAGACGTTCTTGGCTATTCTACAATCAGTAGAGCTCCTCCGTTTTCAGAACAAGCACTAACCGATTTCTACACCAAGACCTTTCATTCCCACAATGAGGACATTGGAAGCTGCCATTCTCTGTCCACACGGAACCTTCCTGAGCTATGATTCAGCCAGTGCAGTCTTCATACGGACTTTCATAGCATCGTGTCCCAAGACGTAACTATTCTTGAAACTTGAGCATGATCGCCTCTGACAGAGCGAGCGGCCTTACAGCTGACGAGAGTAGAGCGATTCATCGATAGCTGTCTCCTGTTCGGATGTGCTCTGCCTTGAGAACACAGCGTTCAAATAGCTCGAGTTTGACGAACCTCGCTTGTCGGGTTTACGTGATCAATCTGAGCTTATTGGAATCAGTACAAGTGCTGTAGAGCTGTGTTTCAAGCACAGACCTGCATAGCTGTCATCTTTGCAAGTCGTCGACAGTCGTAGATGAGAAGAAGAGAACTTCGCGAAAGTGAATTCTGTCATGCATTTGAAGCAGCCACATTAAAGCTCTCAAAAGACTTTTACAGATGATACAACAAGTTACTATACACTCTAGTAATGATCTTCTTCTATTTCTAAACTGCACTTCACCAATAACAGGTTTCCCTTTGTCACAATCAATCGAGTTGTATTGCTCAAGTCGACTTCATTTGCTGTGCTGATGTATAAGCTACTTCTCTTTGCACTTCTTCTTTCTCTTCAGACGTTGTATCGACAGGTACTTCCAGCCAATCGGATGGAACGAGAAAAGGTAGAGAGGCGCCGACGCTATGAGAAATACTTGAGCCACATACATGAGGTATTGTAGCAGCTGAAGCTAACCTGGCTGCTCGATTGACCCACGTGGGATTTCTTTTCCCAGTTAAACGAAATGACAATTCGTCCTGTAGATCTCCCATGAGCAACATGACAGACTTCAAGAACGGGACAGAAGACGTACCGTAAAAGCATTACAATTGTTCTTGAGTAAATCATAACTCATTCCTTGCCATTCCTTTTCCGTTTTCATCTCCTCTATCAAATTCAATATCCTCGAAACGGTTTCATCCCGACTTTCTTCCATCGTGACTAGGATTTGATCTTGTTTCGGTGGGAAAGCGAACCCTAGGGATAAAGCTTGTTTGAACCGGATATGAGGTATCAGTGAAGTTGTTCCATCCTCCGGCACTGTTCAGTTCCTTACTCAGTCAATCGATATCATTGGTAAGGTAGAAGAAGGAACACGCACTGGGTAAGACAAAGACTCCTGTACCTGGTTTGGTACTATGACCAAAATTCCATTCCAATTGCAGTTCAGGTATTCTTGTAGCGGTATGATAGAGTCCTGTCATAGTACACATCAGTCTGATTCAGTACAGCGATCGAGAGCGTAGATACCTACACCGCTGAACCAGCCTAGAGATGAAACAAGTCCGGCGAATCCATCTGCTGGCAATAGATCCTGTATGTATGAATGAGATAGAGGAAAGAAACAGCACAGAAGGCACACTTACATAGACTATGAGCTGGATTTCAATAGGAAAGGCCGGCATTGTAACGCAGCGACTTCGGACAGGAGAAGAGATTGAGTAGGACAGCAAGGAAAGTCCAGTTGAGAGCAAGCTCGGAGGTTCAGCGCAATAGCGAGCCTATCTTAGATCAAAGCTGAGCAAAGAGAACAAGACCGTTCGAGAGCAAGATCCGATGACACAAGACCGAAACTGCCTTGACCTGTAGCGGCCGACTAGTACTGCAAGAAGCCATTCGCTTCGCATCAGGCTGTAGCTTACTATGCTTGGCTCTCGCTCTGGCTCATTTCTGTCATCGTCAAGCGTACTATTCAGTGATGAGCCATTCGAAGCTCGATTGGACAAGTGATATTCGAGCAGATCTGCTTCTCTTCCTTTTCTCGGCTTGATTGTTCAATTGTCTCATAATATCATCTCCTTTTCGCTCTGTCTTCTCTTTCCTCCGTGACTTTGTGTTCGCAAGCGATGCAACACTCTTGAGCCATGTGCTTGAATTTCTGCCTATAAATACCAGATGACTCCGTCTGCACTGGAGTGGAAGGAAGGTCCGATCTCTTACAAACCTAAAGACCTGCGTTCATGTGCTTTCGTAGATCCCTAGCTCGCAGCATCTGCATGTTTGTGCTTCAATAGCTGCCGGCTTTCCCTCTCGGGCTCATTCTGACTGACTCTGGACTGGTGAACGATTTGATCGCTGGCAGAATGTGCAGCAAGCTATTTGCTATGGCTCAAGATGCATGAATCTGCCTACCTAAGCTCAATTCCGGTTTCAACAGACTAATGGATGCATTTATTAGCTAGTAGGCGGACGAGTTAAGTATGACTTCGCCATGACAGTCACATGACAGTCACATGGTATGTCTCTACATGCGCATTCAGGTTTTCAGTCGCATAAGCATGAGTAGCGAAAATAAATCGTTTCTGCAGCTTTTGTGCCCTTTCAGCAAAGCAAGGACTTCGTCTTCAGCCATATAAGCTACCTTGTGCACCTCGACCATTTTAAGCGAAATTGAGTTTCGCCAACTTTTTCTCAATTTTAGGTGCTTGACCTGAGACCATGTCGAACCCTTTCGCTGCGCTCTCCTTAGAGGGCGAAGACCCAAGTGACAATGTTCCAGCTCCTACACCTGCCAAAGCAGCTGAACCTACTCCCGCTGCTGCTCGACCTCAGCGAACTCAGCAAACTTCTCAGCAACCTCGCAACAACAACCGTGGTGCTAACGCTGGACCAAGGAGAACCAACGGTGGTGACAGAACTCCTGCTGGAACTGATGCGGTCGAATCTGATCTGTCGAGAGATGTGAGAAGCGAACGCACTGCTGGTCGTAAATTTCCCATTTTCTCTCCATTTTGTTTGCTGTGTCTTGATATATGATGGCTGTTAGAACGAGGCGGTCGTGGTTCAGGTAATCGTGGACCAAGAGGTGGAAGAGGTGGTAGAGGATCTGGAGGAAACCGTCCAATGGACAGACACTCTATGACTGACCGAGTGTAGGTCGTTCAGTTGGCTGTTAAGCATGTAGCTTATTCTCGCTTGTTGAAAATCTACAGTGACTCACACAAGCAAGAACATCAAGCATGGGGAGGTGATGAAGGCAAACGTGAACTCAACGATGAAAATGCTGGTGAACAAGATGCTCAAGCCGCCGTTTCTGGCGTTGCTACTCCCGTTGATGATGGTACTTCTACCCCTACTACTGGCGCTGCTCCCGTTTCAGCTCAAGTTGAAGCTGAACCTGAAGACAACACTAAAACTTACCAAGAATGGCTCGCTGAACAGAAAAAGGAGAACATTGGAGGCAACTTGCCTGAAGCTCGCAAAGCCAACGAAGGTGCCGATGATTCTCAATGGAAAGATGCTGTTGCTCTCAAAAAGGAAGAGGATGATGAAGTCCTTTTCGCTCAGACGAAGGTAAGCCTTGTCCATTATTGCCAATTCCAGTGCTCACTGGTGACCCAAACCTTACAGGAAGGCAAAGCTCGCAAGCAAAAGGAGAAGAAGGAAAAGACTTACATCGAATTCGAGCCTCAATATCCTAGACCTGGAGGAAATGACAGAGGTCGCGGTGGACGAGGACGCGGAGAAGGTCGAGGACGTGGAGGAGACAGAGGTTCTGGAAGAGGCCGTGGATCTCAAAGAGGTGCTCCTCGCTCAAAGTTTGTTATTTGACATGGCACCTTTCGATGATTTATTGACTTTTCTTGCTATAGTGGCCCTCGCTCAGCACCGCCAGTCGACACTTCAGATGCTTCGGCTTTCCCAAGTCTATCATAAGATCTTGGCGCGAAACAAAAAAAGATTTTGGTTTTATGGGACAGTTCAGTTTGTTTTTGGCTTGCTGATCTCAAGGGATGAATCTTTTTAGGGCAATCACATACTCCACAGAGAAAGAAGGGAGAGCTGCAGATACGAGAAATTGCTTTTACTCATTTTCGAGCAGTTCCGAAGGCTTATCTTTGGGTACAGTCATGACGTGACGGTTTGTCTTACATTTGCTCTTTTCTTTTGCTGCTTCTTCTGCTTCTCGCTCCTTTACCTGGTCAAAGTTGATGGCAAGTCGCTCGAATTGTTGGTGCGAAATTCACAGAGGTAAACGAGTCTTTCTAGAAACTACCACTGGTTTCTTATGTCTGCGTGCGGTATTCGTCGAGCTCTTCTGTCTACCGGCTTGGTATTGACTATTGGACGGATTCTAGTTCTCCCAACATCTATGCTTTCCTATCCGATTTTCCCTACATACGAACGCGGTTCACGGGCTGCGTTATCGGATTCCATCCGCGCGGCTGCTGCACGTAGCAATGTTCTTCCGGAATTTGAGCGATCCGGGCTGCCACAGCTTTTGTCAGCTTGTTCCAATTGGCTTCCTGGCTTCGTACGGCTTACGATATCTCGCATCGTTTCCAACGATCTGTCTAACATGATGCTGCTCTCCTTCCTGTTTAAAGAATGCTTGTTGTTCCATTTTGTAGCGATTATATTCGTCTTTCTTTCCAGCGATCCGGCACGCATTCGCTTCGGCTCTCATCCACTGCAATCCCATGCCATGCAGAATTTGGTTAGCCACATTCATGATTTCAGTCAAGTGGGCTCGATTGTTCGCCTTTGGATAAGCCGCCAATCGATTCAGATGGGCGCCATCAGAAGTATCTGAGACCGGAAAGAAGGAAGCGACAGCATCGACGCATCCATTAGCTTCTAGAAGAACAAGGCATAGCGGTTCTTTAAAGCTTTTTGGCTTCATCCTGCCGTAATCGTGCAGGTGGTCGTAAGGAACTCCTGCGAGACTCAAGACGGTGCCCATGCTGATACCGTGTCTATCAATGGCGGCCTTTTCGAGCTCGCTCTCGAGATTCTTGAAGAAGGTTTTGCGTTCGTCTTGCTTTGGGACTGACTCGGTAGCAATGGTAATAAGATGGTAAGTGACTGACATATCTGGTGGTTCGCGAGAAAACGAGAGGAAGAAACGAATGCTCGATCCAATTGGAAGTGGTCCCTTTGTGCTTCACTTTATGCTGATGGCTTCAATGTTAGATGACTCCGAGCCAAAAGCAAGTCACATCTAGGGCAATTAGGAGTTGACGAACGAAATCAAGATACGGATATCAAGAAGATGAACTCGAATGTATAATGCTTTAATACTGCAAATATTCATCTCTGGAAGAGCATATCCAAGAAACGAAAAGCTTCTGCTGGAGCCTGGGGGTCTCATCCTGTTCTGAGGACTGAACGGTTTCAGGTCAATAAGCGATTTCTTCGCGGAGAATGACATGTCAAGAAATATATAGGAATGTTTAAAATCTCATGCTATGGTATTCTATGCGGTATAATCATATAAAAAAGTCCGCTGAAGGACCCCCTGAAGGACCCCCTTATGTCAATTCTGGAGACCGCATTCCGACAGGCGATTCCACAATCAAGTGGTCCAGTGAGACAGACCGCGAATGCGCGAGACCGCCAGTAGCGTTCTCACCTACATACAGCGATCCTGTGAGTGATCTTCGCAATGACCTTCGCATCAGCGTCGAAGAAGAAGGTTCTGTAGGTGTTAGAGGGGATTCAGGTGAATGTTGGGAAGATGTACTGGAAGTCATTGCTGATCGGTATAAGTCTGGATTTGAAGTAGCTGATGGTAATCCGGTCGAGTAGTTACGTTTCTTCCGGAATCTACTGCTGTCTTGAGGTCGAATCGCAAAGCCTGTCGAATGATCTTAGCTCGAATAATCATTGACATATGGTCGCACTCACCTGGCGATGATGCCCCGATACCTATACTGAATCCTCTTGGTCTGGCTTCCGTAAATATCCGCTTCATGGCTGAAAGACCTCGAGTTTGTCTTCCGCCCATTTCATCATCTTCATCACTGCTATCACCAAAGCCGATGTCATCCGACGGCTCGTTCATGAGAGGTGTGCGTTCTGAAGTACCAAGGCCCATCTTGTCGGATTCATCGGTAGTTTTGAGCGACACGATCCAAACGCCGACGAAGAGAATGACTATGCCCAAGTTCATGAAAGTAATTTGGAGAGGTGCGAGAAGACGCCATTGATCGTAGTAGACTGTCAACGAAGAACACGAACTCAGCTGATACACAGCTAGTCAATGCCCCCACTGACCTAGCCCATTCAGGATAGAGCTGAGGTTATAAAAGCAGAAAGCCAAAGGGCAGACCAGAGTCGGTCCGAGCATGCGTAGTGCTCTATTGAGGTACCAAAGCTGACCTATACTTCAGCAAGATCAAACCACGCAAGATTACGAGGCTGACCTGCGCGACCCCGGCGAAAGCCAATATGATCACTATAAGCCAGCTTTGCCATCTGTTGAACTGATTGTCGCCAAAGACAGTAAGTAGCAGTAATTCCGTCCCGGTTTTGGCGAAGAGAAGACATCTAGTTTACTCTAAGCTATATTCCCGATAGAATAACAATTCGACTCACAATCCGCTAAGAGTTCCACTTGCACCTCCGTAAGCAATACCAATAAAGACTGTCTTCCTTTCAGCAGCAGCCAAATCCGCAACGCTTCCCATTCCATCTTCCGCATCTCTCGGACTTTGAACTTCTTCACCAGAATGCATTTTCCCTATTTCATCCTCTTCCAAAGGTTCTGACCATCTCCTTCTTAATCTAATAGTAGCTTCACCAGGAATTTGATTCCCATTCTCCCCTCCTTTCCCTAATGTAGAAGCATACATTGCTAATCTCTGAGCTTTGTTTCTTAAAATTGAATATTCCAATAAATGTGCCGTAAGAAGAGTGATGAAGATTGCAAAAGTTAAAACAGTGAACCAAGCGATGAAAGCGGGTCGATTGTATAAACTGATTAATTCATCTAACGAATGAGTTGGTTCTTCAACTGTACCGAAAACGGCTATGAAGACTGCTCCGGCTGCGATAAGAAGTGTTCCTAGGATAAGGTAGCGAGAGAAGGAGTCGCCTAGGATGAATTTGGCGAAGAGAGCGTTCCAACACAAGGAAACTCCTCCGAGCGGAGCTAGAATGACTATAGGTAGAGCAGAGAGTTGAAAGACCTAGAGAAACAATTAGTGCTGCAGCCTGACATGGGAGAAAGACGCACGCTGCCAAGTGAGTTCGACAAGATGAAGATCAGCGATCCTACGATCCATAGCCTGCAGACGATACTCAGTTTACATGACCAATCTCGCAGCGCATCCAACTCACGGACGCTTCCATTCTTTCCGCTTGCTTTGCTCTGGCTGAATATCGTTCTCAACATGAGATTTCCTTGTCAGTGTTAGACCTGTTCATACGGTTCATTCACTGGAGTCATGAGCTGACTACAGTGATACAACAGACGAACCGAAAGATTGAGCAAAGGAAGCCAAGAGCGAGACCAGAATCGCCAAAGCAACAGACACTTGCGGATGCGCAGGATCTTCTGTCATGCTTGCCTTCTAGTTTAATGCAGCTTGAACGCGTATTGTTCGGCCAGAGTGGTATACATTCAATATAGGCGCTTGGAAAGGTATAGATCGTCGAGGCAAGTCAAACAAGATTGAAGCGCGTTTCAAGCATATACAAAGTTAATGGCATAGCAACGTGTTAAATCAAAGCGTATGGAAGCAAAGTAAGAAGAGGGTACATAAACACTATAAAATTCCTCGAGAGAGATATGAAAACCTGCAACCTGAAAGAGACATGCCTAGCAAGCGCAATCCTGCTTCTTGCCATCTTGAGCATCTTGACCTAGTTGGACTCGACCATTGCTGCCAGCTTGTCCTGCAGCTGAAGAAGAAGCGTTTCGACCTGCTGCACCTCGACCTGTTGTACCGCGACCTTGACTGAGGATATCGGAAATAGGAATCTTGTGAGCTGTTCGTGTTGACCAGGTGGAAATCAGCTATATGCTGAATCCTACTTCTCAAGACGAACCAATCTCTGTAAAGACCTCAACGATTCCTTCGCCCGTCTTGGCTGAAGTCTCAAAGAAAAGCAAGTTGGATTCTTGAGCATAAGCAGCAACTTCTTCTTTTGAGACTTGACGATCTTTAGCTGCTCCTCCGGTACTCTGTTTGTTCGATGGTGTAGCTGTAGCATCATCTGCTTCTGAATCATCGGAATCTTCAGATGGTGTGGGTTGAATGGTATTGCTTGAGTCGTCGGCTTCTGAAGCGGAAGAAGAAGGTTGAACTAGATCGACTTTGTTACCGACTATCATGTAGTGTCAATATAGTCACTTCGACCAGAAGGAAGAACATACTGAATGCAATGACAATGTTTGGGTTGGCCTGTCGTTGCAGTTCCTTGACCCATGACTTGGCTTTCTCAAGGGAAGACTGTAGGTAATCAGTCAATCTTAGCTCGTTGGTCATAGCCTGACATCACCTACAGAGCTCGTCACATCATACACGACCACAGCTGCCGCCGCATTCCCTGAGTGCCAAGATTAGCTCTAACGATATACTTAGCCGTTGCAGACTGACTGTAGTACATAGGAGCCAGTCTGTGGACGACATCAGCCTAGCCAATTGGTTGTGTAATAACACGCACGAATGAAAGCGTTCTTGCCCTGCCGTGTCCCAGATCTCAAACTTGATAGTCTTGTCATCGAGCTTGCATTTCTGAGTCAGACTGTACAATAGAAGGATACTCATGAGTTGAAGAATACTATTGAGGACAGCGCAAAGCACAAAGCAGCGCCAATAGTCGGCTCCTTGTTCTCTTGGAAGTCATTCTGCACGAATCGCAACACCACAGAACTCTTGCCGACTGCAGCCTCGCCTACAGCACAATAGCCATCTCAGTACATTGTCCTCAAAGTCCCCCTTGGAAATGCCGTGGACATACCCAATAAAACGAGCTTGACCTGAATTGGCGACGTTGTTACAGCTCCTTGCTCACTCATTTTGCGTATTTGAGTGTTTTCCTAGTCCTATGCAGTGCGTTTTGGACCTATTACGTGTCTCGAGACCGAGAAATTGCTGGTCTTGGACGAAAAGAGAAATGCGCAACTCGACGCTGAGTCGGTTTGTGGCTGTATTGTAAAAAAGCTGGAAGACTGCTAGGGCGGCTCTTCCTGTCTACTGCTCGAGTGATATTGACCTGGTTGGGCGACTCAAGATGCTCTCGTTTTCTTCAAGTTGGTGTCTTCTAATGATTGACGTACCGAATACAGCGTATACGTGCTGTGTTCTGCCATCATGCCGTCCTCTTGCTTCTCTTTCGCTCTTCGTTGTAGCTTAATTATGTTTGCATCTCTGATTAGCTGTTTTCCAAGGCTTCATCCACTCATTCAGTTGGATTTACCTGATCATTGCAATGCTCCTGATCTCTATGACGCTACGATAACACAGCTTCAAGAAGGACTCTCGCTGGGTCACTTCACTTCTGTCGAATTAGTACACGTCAATCGCAGATCAGCTTATTTTTATTGATGCGTTCGTACTGATGATCCCAGTAGACGTATCAAAAGCGAATGCAAGAAGTAGAACACCTCAACGCGATCATCCAAGTCTCACCTTATGCATCACGAGAAGCTCAGCGGCTCGATATTTTAAGGAAGCAAGGCAAAATACTCGGTCCTCTACATGGAATTCCTCTGCTGGTCAAAGATAACATAGCTACAGCTGGACTAAGTACTTCAGCTGGTTCCTTCGCATTGATTGGTGCGGAGCACAAGGATGCGAGAATAATAGAGAAGCTCAAAGCTGCTGGAGCAATTGTGCTAGCCAAGACCAATATGAATGAGTGGTGCGAATAATCGTGATCTAACGCGCTTAGAGGTCTGACTGATCCGACAGGTCCTCGTTTCGGGATTTCACTACAATCCCGGACGGCTTTTCTCCACTAGGTAAGCGCTCATGCTGTCCGTACGAGAAGTATTCTGAGGGTTTTACAAAGGAGGACAGGGTACTAGCGTAGACATGCAGTCTCTATTCCCATCTAGCAGCTCTGATACTTTGTCTTAGCCATATCATCCCAATGGCAGCTCGTATGGTTCTTCTGGTGGATCTTCTGTTGGTGTTTGCTTGGGTCTAGGTCCGGCAGGACTAGGCACATCTACAGATGGATCACTTGAAAGACCAGCTTCCGCGCAGAATCTGGTCGGGCTACGTCCTACAGTGAATACCGTTTCACAGAAAGGCAGTGAGTTCATAAAGAAATCTGCAGCAAGTCTCAAGACCTGATGATCTACTCTAGTCATACCTATCAGTCACTGGAACGATACAGCAGGACCAATCACGAAGACTGTTTGGGATGCTGCTTTACTATCGAACTTTCTTTCCGAAACGGAAGAAGATTACACTCGTTATCTCAGCACAACAGCTCTTCGTGGCAAACGTATCGGTATAGTTCGCAATATCGAATGGAATCCTCTTTTTCTCAAAGGCGAATACCAACCTCCCAAAATAACACATTCATCATTGGATCAAGTCTCTGCCACTCTCATGAATCTGGGTGCCACAGTTGTCGAAAATGCCAATTTCATTGGTCTGGAACAGATAGATTTTGACCCTATCAATCGTGAGTAGTTGTATATCGCTTTGCAGACGAGCGTGTGAGCAGAACAACCGCAGTATGGGCTGTTGACTTTAAAACGGACTTGGCAAAATATCTTTCTGGCTTAATGTGAGTTCTCCTGCCTGGGTTTGATTACTGACATCTTACTGGCTTGCAGATCGAACCCGAACTCAATACATTCAGTATCAGACCTGATCGATTTTGAGCTTTCCAATGAGCGCGAGCAAGTCCCAACGTATGAAAG
This sequence comes from Kondoa subrosea, assembly GCA_039545335.1. Classification (NCBI taxonomy): domain Eukaryota; kingdom Fungi; phylum Basidiomycota; class Agaricostilbomycetes; order Agaricostilbales; family Kondoaceae; genus Kondoa; species Kondoa subrosea. Next base: position 327,442 of record BCIN01000009.1, read on the forward strand.
CGTATCTTGGCAGGAAAAGACAGCAGTTGCTGGCGATGCGTCAGATCCAGCTCACTTGGACAGAGTTAAACACTGTCAAAAGGTTGCACGGAAGATCATGGATGATACACTTGAGGCTCACAGAGTTGAAGCTCTTGTTTTTCTGTCCCCTTACACGACTCTTTCGGCCTTTTCTGGTGCGTAGCTCTCCCGTAAGAAAAGCACGTCTGACCGCTTGTATTAGGCTATCCCCTAGTAACTGTACCTGCCTTCTTTCTTCCACCTAATGTACAGCCACATATCGTACAGGAAGAGGTGTGTCATCCGGTCGAGTGTGCTCTGGTACTTGGTCAGATTAAAGCATGTGATTGATAATTTTCCAGGTTGCTGGATGTCTTTCCTGGTATGCCTTACGGAATCTCGTTGTAAGCCTTGTCCCGAGGGCTGCGCTATACTAGGCTCAGCCTCAAAAATGAACTCAGTGCTGGACCTGCGTGAGTTCCGACAACCCTTCCTCTCTCGTTTCAACTGATTTGTATTTGTAGACACTCGGACGCTCGGCTCTTAGGCTTCGCGTATGCCTATGAAGCGGCTACGCAAATCAGGTTGATCAGGCGAACTTATGACGCAGCTAGACCGAAAACACAATTACAAGGATATGCAGAGGTAGAGAAGACTCAGTGAGAGTCCGAGGCGCAGCTTAGAGACAACATAAGTGACGCATTGCAGTAATAGTGCAGTAATTAGAGTATAACTTTGGTTCTTCACTGCATACGAAGCATCCGTCAACTACTCTGACAACAACCGACAATGGCGGCCACTCACAAAGAGCGTAAAATGGAGCCTGATATAGCTAAATGGAAAGCGCTGCTGATTATGGGACGTGTACCGTTTTGTTTGGAAGTGAGTGATGCATGAGCGAATTGCATAAGCACAAAACTCAAGCAGGTCAAGGGCTTTCTGAGATCTGGTTTGGTCGGCAGTTTGGCTTACGCTTTCGACAATAACACAAAGCTCTGCCTCTCGCGCGCAGTTCTTGTATGTTTACAGCTGAAGTGATTCACTGTCAGCTTATTATTTTCGTCCCCAGAGTGGAACTACTGCTGCATTGGTCAATATTGGCCTAAAGTCAGTCTCGTCTCGCGCTGAATCGGTGAGATCTAATTGCTGGACTGGCAGCTACCTGAATGACTACATGGATTTGCCTGGAGATCTGGTGGGCGAGATAATTTACGACGCGCTGCATGCTCAACGAAAGCAATAGTATGAATTCAAGAAGGCCGAAGCAGCCGCGAAAGCAAACGGTGACAAGACAACATTGCCCGCAAAAGGCTCAGGTATTCTCGTTCGAGGCATCTTACCTCGCTGGACAGCACTCGCAGCTGCTATTGCAGTGTGGGCTCTCGATATCGCTATCATGCTCGTACATCGAAATCTTTATCCCTCCACAACACCGTTTCAAGGACAAGTTCTAGCTGCAACTTTGCTGGCCATGTTTGTTTCGTTCTCTTACAATCTACCACCTTTCGAAACTGCGTATACACCTGCTTGCGAATTGACATCCCTTTCCACATTATGCTTTGGGTAAGTAAGTTTCTAATTCTGGGTATAAGTCCCTCATCTGCGGATCAGTTCTTTCCTGTGTGGCTACAACTTTCAAGCGATGGAAGGTGGGCACCTACTGAAGTTCCCTACTGCCACGATGTGCGTACGACTAAGGAATTACCTGAACCTGATACTCACGAAAGATCAGGCCCTTGCTAATACTGGACGTGTTGTTGGAAGCGCCTAGACTTGTGAGTGTCATGCTACTGCCATCACTCATCATGCTCTGGCTGATTTCATTTGCCTGTCTACCTAGCTGACGATGAACATCGTTGACGTGGGTCGAATTTCTTTCATTCGCTTTCTTGCTTATGCTTGTACAACAGATTGAAGCTGATCTTTCAATAAAGAAAGTAACCTTAGCTGGTATTCTGGGTCGGTTCCTTCATCTGCTCATGCAAAGCTAGCGGCATCACTTGATACTCTTCAATCAGGCTACTCGAGATCTGCGAAAGTCTACAAGATGGGTATGTGGCTGTTTGCCATGGCAGCTGTAGGTCTGGAAATTCAGCTTGACTCTTGCTGATCAGGAGATTGCAGGCTGGCCTTGCTCTATCTCGCGGCGATCAATACATCACCACAATCACTCTCGTCTCTGCTCTTCTAGTCGTGCCGCAAATGTCTATGGTCTCGAAACAATTGGAACGATTAGCAGAAGGGAAGCAGCTGAAAACAGATCATCCAGATATCTGGGTGAGTATATTGGAGATCCAATTGCTGGTTGTATACATTGGAATGCTCTGGTGGGGCACGAGGTAGAGAAACAAGGACAGTTAAAGACAAGGACAATCAGAAATCATGCACAGTCTAGAATAATCTCATGCCCAAAAATTCAGCTTGCCATAGCAAATACGAGCATCATCTAGATGTAATATACATGCACAAGAAATCCATCACAACTTTGATGACGCTTGTGTTGTTATCTCGTTCTCGCCTAAGCCTTCTTCTTGACCTCCTTCTTCGATCAGGTCGAATGACCAATTGCGCTCTTCTCCGTTTTTCAAGAATGAGCAATCGCCATTCTCTTCGAGCCCTGGATTTACAGATCAGCTGTGCATTCGCAGAGAACAAGAGAGCAACACTGACTCCAAGTGCCTAAGCTTCCGTCTCCATGTGTAACATATCGCGACAGCGAACAACAACCAACATTGATATCTTGTGAGTGATCTCCAAGCAGTTGGTGACCCATCGCAATGATCGGCGCACTGAACTCATGGTCTTAGACATAGCTTTCATAATGTTGATAAGGACGTACGCATGAGCTACTATCAGTATCGTATCCGGCCCATCCGTCTCTTCATTGAGTTGCACGATCAAAGCCTTCAACGTATTTCCTATCCGTTTGTACAATTCTTCGATCGTCTCTCCCGCTCTTGATGGAAAGACTAAAGGTCTATGACCTTTTGGATCTATTCTAGGAAAGAGTTTGACGAGTTCTGAAGGATCTTGAGGGAAGGGATGTCTTCCAGTTCCAGGAATAACGGATTGATAGTATTCCGCAAAGCCTGGTTCAACAAGAAGAGGTAGATCTGCTAGATTCGCAAAGGGTGTAGCTGTCTGTAGACATCTTCATTCGCATATACTAGAAGGCTTCAGTTTGGCCGAGCGCTTTCCTTTCCCATAAGAGGATGACTGACCGGTAGTAAGGAGAAGTGTAGATTCGGTCTACCTTTGGAGAATAGGATTGGAGATGTGTAGCCAATTCCTCGGCTTGCTGAACACCATAATGCGTGAGAGCAACATCTCTAGGTGTTATTGTCGGTGCTGTAGAGCCAGGTCAATTGATATGGCAACAGCAACAGATTTGACGTACGTGGTCCCATCCCTTGCGGAAATCGTCCTGTAGGACCCCAGCTGGTTCGAAAGCCATGCCTTGCTATAAGAATTGTCTTGACCATGTGAATTGGCAGTGAGAGAGCAGGCAACGAGGATCGCTCGGTAGACAATAGCAAGTGTATCTGGCTGAGTAAGGTATGCTTTCAGTCAGGTATTGATGTTTTACTTCGCAGTTCCAGCGCAAGCATCATCGAGCGAAAAATTAAGCAAGAGGTTTTGGTCCCAGACAGCGATATCCAGCTATGTTCTTGCGTGTCTTGGGGTCTTCTCAATAGTATGAATATATCTGGCTCGGCTCGAAGATGCTACAGCCAAGCAGTCACGAGACATCCTCGAGTTGTGTTTAGCGGCATTCAGCCAACCGGAATACCTCATGTGTGCTCTGCTTTTGTCGTCTTCTGTCTTTTTATTCATTTCTCCTTTTCTCTGTTAGCTTGGGAATTATTTGGGAGCGTTGAAGAATTGGGTCACTATCCAAAATTCTGCTCAACCAGATGATCGCATCTTCTATTCTGTTGTTGGATTGCATGCCATCACAGTAGCTCAAGATCCCGCCACTTTGCGGAAAGAACGTCGCGATATCCTGGCAGCTTTGCTTGCTGTTGGTATAGATTCAAAGCGGTGTACTGTCTTTCACCAGGATCAAGTGGGCTCTCTAGACTTTTTTCGGACGTTCTTATGCCAATGAGCTATCTCTGTCTTCAGGTTCCGCAACATGCCGAATTAGCCTGGATCTTGAACTGCATCACACCTGTCGGACGTCTGCAACGAATGACTACTTGGAAGGTAAGATGTCTACACCTGAGCAACGCTTTGGTCTGACTCTTGCATAGTCTCGACTGGCTACGCTTCGGAACGCGAATTCGACAGATGAAATCGATGAATCTCTACTCCAGCTTGGACTTCTCGCATATCCCGTCTTACAAGCTGCAGATGTACTACTATATAAGTAAGTGTTGTATACTTTGACCTGAGTCTATAGCTAAATGATCTTCAGCACGAGCGAAGTGCCAGTTGGCGAAGATCAAGAGCAACATATCGAATTGACGCGAGATATAGCTCGAGCTTTCAATAGTCAGTACAAAACAGCAACTTTCGTTATTCCTCGTTGGGTTTCTAGTACGTACACATTTCACACCTCGTAATCCCTCATTTAGCCGGGGTTGTTACAGCCCCTCAAGCTCGAGTTGCATCGCTCCGCAATCCTTTACAGAAGATGTCAAAATCTCATCCAGATCCCAAAACTCGGATCTTACTTACTGATCAACCAGAAGTGATAGCAAACAAGATCAAATCCGCTGTGACAGATTCGATTCCTCAAATAACCTACGACCCAATCAGTCGACCCGGGGTAGCGAATCTCTTATCTATTTGGTCTGGGTTAGATTCAGATGGGAGAGGACCAGAAGAATTGGCTAGAGAATGTAATGATGCGAGTCAACTGAAGACCAAGCTCAAAGATGTGGTGATTGAGCATTTGAATCCGATCAGACAAGAATTCGACCGTCTAAGCGCCGATCCTGGGTATTTATTGGAAGTAGAAAAGGAGGGTGCAAAGAAGGCGGAGGAAACAGCTGCGAAGACTTTACATCGGGTAAAGAGAGTAATAGGGTTGCAATGATAGACGGGGAAAGAGGTGATTAAATCTGTACAGGTATCAATATATGCATTTTCTTGTGTCTGATCTGTTTTCCCATGAGGTCTAATCTTCCTCTTCCGCATTTCCGTTACTGGGACCAGTGACTAGAGCGCCGTCCTCGATGAATCTCCATTCTTGATATTCGCCAGGGATGGGAGCAGCAGGTAAGATTTTGGACTCAGAAGGGATATCAAGCTTCTTGGTAGCGACAGAACTTTCGATGAAGCTGTTTAAATTTCGCGAGTATGTCTGCGATTGATAGATTAGTATCGAAAACGAGACCTGTGATGGAGCTCACCTGGTTGATATTGATCTCATTCCTATCAACCTTGTCTGCAACCAAATCCATCCAGAATTTATGTGATTCAGCAACTGTGTACTCGGTATACGAGGTGTTTTGATATGTTTCGCCGACAATAGGGATTACATCGTCACCGCGAGCGACTTTGTAGTACTGTTGCACTCTGTTTGGTAAGACGCACATGAGAAAATCAACCAATGACTAACAGTCCACCATTCCCTGAATGCCTCAGCCATACCTGGTCGAAATTTCTGTAGATCACCGACAGCTGAGAAGTACGCATCAGCAAGCAGTATGAAATGTGGAACAAATTTAGAATCACAATTAACGAAAGGTGCCAATGGATCAGCGACATCGATGCACATCATCTTCCAATCCGTTTCATCGCCATCATTGACTGCAAGTCCTCCTAAAAGCTTGCATTGCTTGATTTGTCCAATGTAGCCGGGACTAAGTACGTCGGCATTAGCATGGATAATATTGGATTGGAATCCGTTAAGCTCACTCTTGCCCAACATCGAAAACATCCATAGGATCTTGACGTATATGAGACACTCTGATTCAAATTTGAGGATAGGCGTACTGACCGTTATCTCCAACGAAACCTGTGAACTCATGCTCGAAGTTTGGCTAAAGCAGATCATAATCATGAGAATAAACGAGATTAGAACAAGTCTCGTAAGACTGACCGATTCCCAAGTTTGAGGCAAGCTTCCATATAAGAAAGGATATGATTTATGGGGCCAAACATTCTCTACGAATCTAGGTTTATCTTTCCTCGTATCGTGGAAGATAGGGTTCAGAGGTTCTTCTCTATTCGTCTCGATCTTTCCTACATACACAGATGAGACCAAGAAAAGCGCGGAAAATAAGGGAGAGGATTTTACCATTTGTCCATCTTGGAATCTCAACTACCATATGAACGATTGACTGATTCTTGGGATCTGGGTAAAGTGGAACATCATGCCAGAAGGAGATTGGGTTCCCATCTTTTTCTAACCAAATTCTCCAATCCTGTATACATTACGTAAGCGGAAGATTCAGGAAACAGAAAAGCTATAACCTTACTTCTTTGTTTCGAGCTCCTACTTCTCGTAAACTATATCCATCTTTGCTATCGTTGTTTCTGATACTGATAGGGGAAGCCAAAAGTAGCGCAGGAAGGGAAGTGAGCAAGAATTGGGCAGAAAATCTCATCGCGATGTCTGTTAGAAAGAAAAAGTTTCAATCGCTTGGTTTGAATCTGATGATTCGCATAAGCACACGTTTGTACACTTACCAGACATCGATTTTGCCGACTTGAGAGAATGCCAAGTAGATCTTAGATAAACGTGCCGACTCTGATCAAGTGGGCAAATGAAAGAGACAAGCGCGCAATGAAGCGATGAGAGAAGAAGGCAAACAGAGAAATAGACATAGAGAACAGCGATAGGGATGCAACAGAGGGATCAGTTTTCGGGTAAAGGAAATCAAATAAAGGAAATAGTTACATATGCATACATTGACCTTTCGTTTGATATCAGAAGTTTACAGTGTCAGGCGATTGCCAGCTTTTATTATAGTAACGAAGCACATGATGTTGCCTGACAGTATAAATCAGCTTAGTTTTACTTGTGAGCAATGCAAAGCACCAGTCCACCAAGCAAGTGTTCTGAACCAGCTGTATTTGAGTGTCGTGACATTCAAGTAGAGGTAGTGATATGCAACGCGGCTTAGTAGATAGAAGAAGGCTAATTTGTTCAAGTAGGTAGCTGGAAGTTTGGCTTGATTGCCTAGGATCTGTCGGAATAGTAGATGCTCGTTAAAGACACAGTAAAGAAGAATAGACGACATGAACGTACCACGCTAACACAGTATAGAGGGAAGTGTTCGATTGCATTGTAATGGGCACCAAAGGCTCTCTTCAAGCGAGAGAGATCTTCCGGCTTGAGCTTCCCAGACTTCTCAGCCCAGGCGACAACCTCTCTGCGGAATAGGGCAAGTCAGAGTATGACTTCACATGTATTGACTACCGCTTACCTAGGCGCTACATTATTGTCAACACCCAACCTGTGCATCAAACCTCTTGTAGAGCCCTGAAGTATGCATGAGAGACGTTTCCTCCGCGCCTTTCATCATTATCTCACTCACGAGGACATGCGAGTAGATGAAAGCAGCGACAATAGAGTGAACAGAATAGTTCGAGGTAACTCCAAGGAACGACATGACAGCAGATATGTGTAGAGCTTCAGATGTCAATGAATGAGTCGCGGTGCAGGAAGGAGCAGAGAGCAACGAAATTGTTTGTTTCTTCAATTCTTGGACATATTCAACCTCGTGATCAAACGCTGTGATTGAGGTCTCTAACCCTCTTAAGTCTGGATGGCCTTTTGGAAGCCTGGCACGCAAGCTCCAGGTTCGACCATAGATCGTGCAGCAGAAACGGAAGATGCAATTTCTACAACTTCTTTGAACAAGTCTTCTGGCTTGGGCTTATCGTTGCAGAGACAGCGCTTGCCCATCTATAAGCAACGTTCGTTTTAGTGTTGTTGCAAAGCAAGCGATGGTTGAATCAGACCGACAGGCTCGAGATTACTGTATCTTATCGAGAAGTACAGCGTCGTAATGTTCGTCCGATGTCACAATATCGAAAGCTGAAGCTAACGTCACTTGTAGAGTAGTCGGTCAAACAGGATGCGGCAAGACTACTCGTAAGTCTTAGAACTCCTCTCCGATAATCGCTGTAACTGAGACTGTACAGAGCTACCTCAATATCTCATGGAAGCAGGCTGGGCTTCTGATGGCAGAGTAATAGGCTGCACACAACCTAGAAGAGTAGCAGCTACTTCCGTTGCAGCTCGTGTAGCAGAAGAAGTTGGTTCGGTTTTGGGAGACGAAGTCAGTCATTTACGATTTCGGTCGCAGCTTCACCTCATGCTCGAAGATAGGTCGGCTACACTATTCGTTTCGAAGATCTTTCTTCACCTACGCGAACGCGAATAAAATACATGACCGATGGCATGCTCTTCCGAGAGACTATGCTTGATCCACTCCTATCCAAATATTCTGTCTTGATGATTGATGAAGCTCATGAGCGATCCACGTATACTGATCTGTTACTTGGCGTGCTGAAGAAGTAAGACAATTTCCTTTTTTAAAATACACGCAGCTGATCATTATACAGGATTCGCAAGAAGCGACCTGATTTGCGACTAATCATTTCTTCTGCTACCATTGATGCTCAATCTTTCCTTGACTATTTCAACACGAACGTCGATGGGCCAGACAGGTCAAAAGACGATGCAGCCATAATCAGCCTAGAAGGACGAATGTATCCTGTAGAAATCAGCTATCTTTCGGAACCGACTCTGGATTATGTACAAAGTGCCGCAGATGCCGTTATGCGGATACATTTGCATGTGAGTGTTTTATGTATAAGCTCATCTTCATTGCTAAGATATGATGCAGCAACCAGCTGGCGATATTTTGGTCTTTCTTACTGGTCGAGAAGAAATTGATACATGTGCAGAAGAACTTGTGGAAAGACTTCACAGGTCTGGTTACTGATGTCTTTCAAGATCGAAGTATGCTGATGCTGGTGGTTTCAGCATACCGAAAGGCGCCTCCAAACTCCTTCCTCTACCACTCCACGCCGGGCTGACGAACGAGCAACAACTTTACGTTTTTGAAGCAGCTCAACCTGGAACACGCAAAGTAGTCATCTCTACCAATATAGCAGAAGCCAGTGTCACAATAGAAGGCATCAAATACGTCGTTGACAGCGGTTTTGTCAAACTTCGAGTGTTTAATCCATTAACTGGAATGGACATCTTGTCCATCGCGCCAGCTTCCAAAGCATCCCTGAATCAAAGAGCTGGACGAGCAGGAAGAACTTCACCAGGAAAATGTTTCCGCTTGTTCCCAGAATCTACTTTGGCTACTTTAGCAAGTTCAACTGTACCGGAAATCTGTAGATCGGATATCTCGGTTTTCGTCTTGCAACTCAAAGCTTTAGGGATCGATAATGTTTTGCGTTTCGATTTCTTGACTCCGCCTCCTAGTTCAATGTTGGTCAGAGCATTGGAGTTCTTGTATGCTTTGCAAGCGCTGGATGAGAATGGGAGATTGACAAGACCGCTGGGTATCAGAATGGCCGAAGTGCCGGTGAGTTGTTTATGCTGCTCCGAACAAGGCATTACTGATCAATCTAACAGGTGGATCCGATGATGGCAAAGATCGTACGCCTTTCTGTGACATATTCTAACGGCTAGCTAATGTCGGACAATAGCTACTTGATTCGCACTCTTTTGGCTGCAGTGATGAGATGCTCACGATTGCTGCAATGACTTCAGTGCAAAATGTTTTCATCATGGGCGACAATGAAAATTCGATACAAGGCGAACTCAACAGGCGGAAGTTTACAGCAGAAGAGGGCGACCACCTTACTTTGCTCAATAGTAAGATGCACTCGCTTTTGGTAATAGATTTAAGCTTATGTGGATCGCAGCATTCAATGCTTTCTTGCATAATGGTCGGAAATCAGCTAAATGGTGTCATTCGCATCGACTCAACTTTAAAGCTCTATCACGGGCTATCTCTATTCGTTCACAGCTGAAGAAATATCTACAACGATTCGAAATACCAATCAAGAGTTGCGGGTCAGATCACACCAAGATACGAAAATGCCTTACTTCTGGTTACTTCAAAAACGCAGCACGCTCTCAACCGGATGGAACTTACTTATCGATACGAGAGAACGCAGTGTTGCATGTGCATCCTTCTTCAGTCATGTTCACTCGGGTTGCTTCAACTGGGATCGTGGTTTTCCATGAAGTCGTAGAAACGAAGAAACGCTTCATGAGGGATTTAACAGTCATCGATCGTGATTGGTTAATAGAGTTCTCAAATGGCTTCTATCACATCCAGTAGCAAATCGTCTTTCTAGAACAGCAATATGGACCCAATAATGGAAGGTTCTTGATCCGAGGTAAGGAAGCCGTAAACTTCCCTTTCAATTTCAAATTCTAACTTATCGTGCCGCTCAGGACGGATACTTGAAGCACTCGCGGAGCGGTACCTGAACTTTAGCGCCAGGCATAGACTAGATCATAAACTCTTTTAGCTGACTGTATGCATTAGGATATATTCTTGTGCTCGTATTTTTTCGGAGCGCGTCCCCCAAATTTTCAGCTTATGCACACTTTGTGCGATAGTGCTGCAAACCAGAGTGAAAATTGGCTCAGCGCTTCTTTGGTAAGCTCGTTTCGGACCACGAATCGCGGAATGCGTACTAGTGCATTGCCCTAAGCACTAGGTCGATGATACTAAGGCTTCGACCTGGACAACGAGTACTACCCTGCGATCACTGATATCCCTGTCGCGAACTTCGACACAACACAAAGAGGAATCACACGCTCGCTAAACCAGTCGGAAATTAATCTATCGACAGTCTGACCTCCTTCATCTCGTTGCAGTGGCTCTACTGTACACGCTGATCACCGCACTGTGACGAATTACTTCGACTTCCCAAGTTTCAAGCGCGATTCTTTTAGCGCGGTTTCTATTGAAACTGGCTCGACTGTCCCTTGCTTACTTGGATTCGACTTCTATTACTCAGACGACCAGCGTCAAGACTGTGCTCCAGAACACGAGGCCGTAATTAGTGGAACAGGCGGAAGCTGTGTTGGAGAGTAAATTTGGGCACAGCAAACATTCAGCCTTTTCTCAAGCGCATCAAGATCTCTGGCTTCCCTATCGGCTAGAAGACAATGACAGAAGTCCTTACAGTCTTACCCACCAACAATAGCTCGAATACTTATCCTTACGCAGCAAGCAAACGCACAAGATCTGTTTCAGCCGATTCTACTCACAGCTTCATTGCAGACTTGCAGAATCAACACGATATCCCTCATTACAAAGTAGCTCTTGAGCCTTCAGTCACAAAAGCAATACCATATCCATTTTATCCGAAAACCGCAGCAAGCTCTATCGTTTCCGCTTCCTCTGACAACTCTGGCTCGAGCGCCTCCACAGTAGTCTATCAGGAAGAGGATCAAGATATGGCTGCCGCAATTCCACCTCCGCCACGCTTTGAACAAGCTCAAGATCGCGTCCAGGCAGCTGGTTCCCCTATGCAGTCGCAGCAACAAGATTCCACATCTGCTGCATCACCGCAGTGTGCAAAGGAGAATGGTAAAGCCAAGCAAACCCAATACACCACCCAGGTTGTGGATATGCCAAATGTCGCTCCTCGATCATACACGATTTTGAAAGAAGTCGGAGATGGCTCATTCGGAACTGTTTGGCTGGCGGATTGGCACTCTCCCTTAGAGTGAGTCTTCCTGTGGCCATGATTGTATAGTTTGACATTCTCATCTTTGTTTGCTTTTCTTTCATTTAGATTACCGCCTGGTACAGCACCGCCAGGCCCTAGTTCAAGACCTGAATATAAAGGCAAAAAGCTCGTTGCGATCAAACGAATGAAGAAGGCCTTCGAAGGTGGTTGGGAAGAAGCCATGAAGCTGAAAGAGCTAAAAGTGTGTTTGATCAATTCTACCCCTCACTTGTGTTGACATCATACAATAGTCACTGAAAACAATACCGATGCATCCTTTCATCATCCCACTATACGACGCCTTCCTGTTACCGACGACGAAAGAGCTCTACTTTGTTTTTGAATGCATGGAAGGCAACCTGTACCAACTTACCAAATCTCGACGCGGTCGGCCTCTAGCAAACGGTCTGATCGTCTCTATCTTCTATCAAATGCTTCTCGGTCTACATCACGTCCATTCTTCAGGCTTTTTTCACCGAGATATGAAGCCAGAGAATCTTCTTATTACTACAACTGGTCTGGCCGATTACCCTGCTTCTTCGCTATTTGCTTCACCAGATGCACCAACAGAAAAAGATGTCATGTGTGTGGTCAAACTGGCCGATTTTGGTCTAGCAAGAGAATTTGATAGCAAACCTCCTTACACGGAATACGTTTCTACAAGATGGTATCGAGCACCTGAAGTACTATTAAGATCTAGAGATTATTCAGGTCCTGTGGATATGTGGGCTTTAGGAACGATTTTGGCCGAAATGGTCAATCTCAAACCGCTTTTCCCCGGTCAGAGCGAAGTGGATCAAGTATTGAAGATTTCTGAAGTCCTTGGTGATCCTGCTACGGATTTTGGTGTTGATAGCAGAGGTCGAGTGAGGGGTGGTGGACTTTGGGAAAGAGGTGTAAAGATGGCTAAAGCGGTTCACTTCAATTGGCCAAAAGTAAATTTTGCCCTTCCATTGCAGGAATTTTTGAGTTGACCTATCGCGTGCAGGTCCCTCCGGTCAGCTTTGGATCACTGTTTGACCCGATGATGGCTCCTCCGCAGCTCATTGACTGCATCATGGGTTTGCTGCGGTACGACCCAAACCTTCGACTTACGACAACGCAATGCATCGAACATGACTATTTCGCTGAAGTAGCCCCTCGATTCGCTCCTATAACTCCACCTGGTCAGCACCAACTGCCCGATTGCCCTTACCCTTACAACTCTTATTCTCCTTCCCTTTCAATGGCTTCTCCATCTCAATCACCCTATGGATCACCCGCACTAACTCAAGAAGCCCTCTATCGGCAAATGCGCTTGCAAGATAGACATGCTTCGCTCGCCAACTCTGTTCAATCGATGCCGGAAAGCATTCGATCGGATGGCGCTGATACTGGACCAGTATGGCATCAGAGGCAAGTGTCTGGCAATCGTTTGGTACCTCTGAACAGAACTTCTACTGGTGCTTCATCTATCGAGTTCTACGATGGTTCCATCTTCGAAGGTGTTGCGCCCAATCGAGAAGAATCCATTCGAAGTTTCGCTTTGGCTCCAGATTCGGCTCGATCTGCAGTACCACCTCCATTCTTTGGTAATCAGAGATCAGTCTATGATGATCAGCTTTCTTTGCAATTGGAACAGCAGAGAAGAATGCAACCACCTCCTCAACCTGTCCATCAACCTTCACCTTCTGCAGCTCAAACACCAGCACCTTCCAAATCTTCTCGATGGCTTTCTTCGGTCTTCAATTCCTCTGACTCCAAATCAACAAATCAGCAGCAGCATCTGGCAAGCAGCTCTTCAAGTCTACCTACTCAGCAAATACATGCTAGCACGAGCAGTGTCAGTTTGAAGCGCTCACCTTCGCAACGGTCAACGCATCAACCTGGAATAGATAGTTCACCTCCAGCCGTCAGCGGAGATCCGAAAAAGGCAAAGAAAGAGGCAGAGAAAGCAGCTAAGGAAGCAGAAAAGGCGAAACGAGAAGCCGCGCAACAAGCTGCAAGGGAAAGAGCTCGTGCAGTCATGCTCAAGCGACAACAACTCAATAACCAAGCTGATTATTGGGGAGCACATCCAAATACTCAAATTCGAGCTAAAGAACAAGCTGCAGCTCAGAAAGGGAAACAAAGAGCACCTTCGGCTTCACCTTTACCGAATATCTCGGAGAGCTCTCAATTACGTCCTCCTGATCTTCGATCCAAAGCAAGACGAAGGGATGACGATGATGATGTGCATTCCATCTCCAGCAATGAGACGCGCAACAGCTCAGAACGACGCCTATCATTTGCATCCTACAACACTATGGATAGCGATCCTGGTCCAGCTCGACCGAATTGGACCGCTCAAAGCACTAGTCGGTCTGCAACAGCTTCGTCTTATGGTTCTTTCGGCTCCGGTCCACCGAACAGTGGCCGAAGACATGGTTTGTTGGGGACAGTGTATGATATGCATCCGCCCGGATCGAGTTCTTCAAGTGTTGACGGTCAACTCGTGCGTATATCGTTTACTGTCATGATTGATTTCACTAATGAATGCATGCAGGCTCGGAATTTCCAAGGACTCTCTGCTGCGGACGGTCAATGGAGTCAACCGAATTACGATTTATCGGCAGACGACAAGCAATTCAATCTCTTCACTTCTGCTTCCTTCCAACACCCACAAGCTCAATTTAATTCGATACAACATCCAGGAACGACAGATCCCTATGCTGGTCATGTTCGATCTGATTCTCGACAGTCCACCCAAAGCTATCATTCTCTGCCTGCAGAATTGGGCGACAATCGCTCAGCTTTATCACTTCCTTTCTTACCACAAATGTTGAGCAATGCTCCACCTTCGCAAGATGCTGGTTCACCTGCGTTGTACAAGTTATCAGCTCGACCTACACCTTCTCCTGATCATCATGATAGACATTAATTTCGTTTTCACTGGGTTCTCATCATCGTTTTTATATGATGCTTTTGTATGTAATATTTCGGGGGACCATTTTTTTAGCGCAGAATATTACGCATGCAGTTGTGGCATTTTCGTTCACTGTGATTTCCCCATGTTTTTGAGCGAAGGTAAACCTGCAACAAGACCTTGGCTATGTTGAACTGGTTATTCTGTCGCCCACCAGAAGTGGAAGCACCTAGAGCGATTCTAGCTCGTCCGATTACTAGCGAGAAGCAATCCCTGCAGAGAGCTGTGTCGGCTGATGCACAAGAATTGGAGCTACCTGCCTACTCTTCCGCTCGGTTCGGACAGCATGAGACTACTGCAACGTGTGCTATCAAGCGCCTCTTTGTCTTTTGTGGAAGCAAGCTGAAGTGTTTGATTACAGCATTGAGGACAAGATTGATTCGCTCAATAAAGAACTTCGAGCTTTCAGTCTAGACATGCATGATCATGTTCGTCTTTCTTACTTCTGTGTTTCCTAACATCTTTCGCTCACGTTTGCTTCAGCCCGAAATCGCTTGGGAGGAACACCGAACTCATGATATCTTGGTCAAGTTTATGAAAGAGCATGGCTTTAAGGTTACTCCACATGCTTATGGAATAGGTATACATTTACGCTCACAGAGGGACTCTTTGGTTGCTGATTCTTTGTGTTAAGAAACGGCTTGGGAAGCTACTTATCAACACAAGCAAGGTGGAAGGACGATAGGCTTCAATTCTGAGGAAGACGCTCTGCCGAGTAAGCAGGAGCTCAGCATATCACTAAGTGATTGGTCTCAGCTCCTGTCTACAGAAGTAGGACATGCGTAAGTTGCTGCGGGCATATTTGATTTGATAGCTGCTTGACCTCCGGCTTCCTTACAGATGTGGCCATAATCTCATCGCTATTGGCGGGATAGCCGCTGCGCTATCATGTGCAGAAGCTTTGAAGAAGGTACGATATCAGCACTTTGAGTCACGTTTTGGCCTAAGTGGGTATGGAATAGCACGATATTCCCGGCAAGATTGTTCTTCTGGGCACGCCAGCTGAGGAAAGAGGAGGAGGCAAGATCAAGCTAGTGAGTACTTGTCAAATCATCCGCATTGGGATGTATGCCTCACCCGGGACGTCACAGATCGAGAAAGGAGCATACAAACAGGTCAGTATCGGATCTTGAAGCATTCCAGAACGCTATCCAACTCCAAACCCCTGACAGATGGATCTTTGCTTGATGATTCACCCTACACCTTTATCAGGCTTGATACCTATGCTTGCAGTCTCAGAAGTGATAGTGGAGTTCTTTGGGCAGTATGTTCAATCTTCCCTACCCTAGTGTCCGAGCTGATCAGCCTGCAGTGGTGCTCACGCAGCTATGGCACCTCACGAAGGTATAAACGCGCTCGACGCTGCTGTCGTAAGCCCACAAACCCTCTTCGCAGCACTGTTGCTTACTCAAGCTTGTGTCTTGACAGACAACGTATAACGCTATCTCGGTCATGCGACAACAATTACTTCCTTCAGATCGAGCCCATGCCATTATTTTGATGAATGAGAATGCGCCGGTAAACAGTACGTCCTTCTATCTTTGCGCTGTACAGCAGCTGGATGATAAGTTTGTGATGTACAGTCATTCCGGATTATTGTAAGATGAAATGTGCAGTCCGGGTTTGTTAATCTGAAGTATTGCTCCTTCGAAGCTAAATGCTCAGATCGACGAACAGTCCTTCGAATATAAACGTCTGGTCGATCTGCAAAAACGGCTCGAGAACTGTATACAAGCAGGAACCGTTTCCTCTGGTTGCAAAGTGAAGATGGAATGGGATTACGTGCGTCTATCTGGTGTTGCTTTGCAATCTCGATTGCTTAAAACAGCGGATATACGTACAGACCTATAAGGATCTTCGAAACAATTCTGCTTTGGGTCAAGAATATATCGAATATATGAAGACGCTTGGAGTGGACGTACCTATCACGCATGATGCATTAGGTAGTACAGATTTCGCGCGTCTGCATACTTATTCGCAACAAGGGGGAAACTGATATGGATTTCTGTAGGGTAATGTCTCTTATGAAGTTCCAGCTTTGCATCCAATGTTTTCGGTCAGTCGTCTCTTACCTGAAGGCAATAATGTCTTAGCTTGGTTTGCGGCGTTGACAGATCCCAACTGGTGGACCTGGAAATGGTATAAATCTAGCTCTTGCCACTAATGCTCCCTGTACTGACACAACCGTATTCTAGGTAATCATACACCTGGATTTACTGATGCTGCAAGAACGAAAGCTGCACATGAAGAAGCTATCAAATCTGCTAAAGGAATGGCTGTAGCTGGGTTCAGAGCTTTCATCGTAAGTCGATCGAACGCGAGAACGTGTAATGCGAGAACCTGATACATTATCCATGACAGGATGAAGATTATTACAAGAAGGTATGTCAAATAATTCTGCATCAAATACGGCTAAAACTACTCCCTATTAGGTGAAAGAGGCGTTTGAACAGGACAAGAAAGAGAGATCCAAATGATTCTTTTCCGCCGGACAATAACTGTAAAACAATGCAATGTAATCAGTACTTTTTCCTTGCAACTGCTTTTAATGGAAAGAGCAAGCAAGGAGTCTCAGCTTCGCCTTTGATCTGCATTCTGACCCTAAAAAGCGCATTCTGTCTTTTTCAAAGACAAATTGCTGGGGATCACGTATAGAGACCGGGTTAGTTTAGCTTACATAGACTATCATCAAGGAAAAGATATATGTAGAAAGAAGCAAGAAGAAAGTGGTACTCACATTGGAAATGAGAAAAGTTGCGTGTAGATTGATGAAAATGTTGAAGTAACCAGGTCATCGCCATAGCATGCCCTTGCGATGCAGAGTCCTACCTCAAGACAAACGCGGGAAACCCTCAGAGCAATGGTTTTTAGGACTTCTCTACAAAAAGACATGAAGCCCTTGTAGGAATATTTGATCTTGGACAAGTTGTCTGGACACAGGAAACGTGTACGCCTGTAAACTCTCGAGCATGACAGAATAAGGCGCAGAGTGCCTCATGTGTAATTTCACGTCCTTGTAAGAAGAAAAGAGAGAGCTCGCCAGAAATTGAAATTTTTCTGAGTCACTTCGCGACCACCGATAACTCCTGACCTCGACTGTGCTTTCTTCTACGACGGGACTATACTCGATTTCTACTGCTGAAGAATCGCGTTCCACTTGCTGCTTGATTTATCGCTTTCCGCCTTTAAACTCCACTAAAAAGGACTCAATACCAAGCCTTTACTCTCTTCTTCTGCAACCAATTCAACACTATGTGCCCAGGAGAAGTAAGCAGGGATCAAGAAATCCCGCCTGTTCCTACAACAGACAAGCAACCGGATGAATCTCAATACGCAAAGATAGACCAAGATTCAGCTAGACATGCAGAACCTCATCAACCTGCTGGTGATTCAAACACTCAATCTCATCAAAATCCTTACGCACCTAGATATTCCGATTTCTTGAGCAACGTACAAAATTTCAAAATTATCGAATCTACTCTTAGAGGTTTGCCTTTCTTCACCACGCAAACGGCGAGTTTAGGCACTGACATACTGTTGTAGAGGGAGAACAATTCGCAAATGCTTTCTTGTAGGTTAAATGCAAGTCATGTATGAGACTAGTTTCTTATACTTCTCTTGTCTGTACCTACAGCGATACCGAAACCAAGATCAAAATCGCTACCGCTCTATCTGATTTCGGTGTGGAATACATTGAACTCACTTCCCCTTGCGCTTCCGAACAATCTCGTTTGGACTGCGAAGCGATTTGCAAGCTTGGTTTGAAATCCAAGATTTTGACTCATATTCGTTGTCATATGGATGATGCTAGAGTAGCTGTTGAGACAGGTCGGTTTCCGTCTTCGTTGTTAGCGAGTCTGTTCGCTTATGACTGGATATTCGACGACAGGCGTTGATGGTGTGGATGTCGTTATTGGTACATCATCTTTCCTGAGACAATACTCTCACGGCAAGAGTATTCAATACATTATCAAGGTGCGTTGAACCTTGAATGTACTTCATGTGAAGTTGATACCAAGTGTTCTTCACTTGCACAGACCGCACTAGAAGTCATTGAATTTGTCAAATCCAAGAATATTGAAATCCGTTTCTCAACCGAAGATTCTTTCCGATCCGATTTGGTAGACCTTTTATCCATCTACAGAGCAGTAGACAAGATTGGTGTGAACCGAGTTGGAATTGCAGATACGGTTGGATGTGCCAACCCTAGACAAGTTTATGATTTGGTCAGAACGCTCAGAGGTGTGGTCAGTTGTGATATTGAGTGCCATTTCCATAACGATACTGGTTGTGGTGAGTTTGCCTCTGGAAGAAACTAGTCTGGGATAGTTTTTGAAGGTTGTGTTTGTCACAGGTATTGCGAATGCCTACTGCGCGCTTGAAGCTGGTGCAACACATATCGATACTTCAGTCATTGGTATTGGAGAAAGAAACGGTATTACTGTGAGTTGTGAAGATTCTTTGCAAAATAATGTGCTCACACGATCTTTATAACTCACAGCCTTTAGGAGGTCTCATTGCGCGAATGTACGCAGCAGAGTAAGCAAGCTTCGTCGTTTCAACTTTTCGTGTTGTCACACCGTTGTTTTCCTTACAGTCCAGAAGGAGTCAAGGCCAAATACGATCTTCCCGCTCTCCGAGAAATTGAAAACTTGGTAGCCGACGCCGTTCAAATCTCTGTACCTTTCAACAACTACATTACCGGTTTCTGCGCTTTCACTCACAAAGCTGGTATTCACGCTAAAGCTATTTTGGCCAACCCCTCAACTTATGAAATTCTCAAGCCTGAAGATTTCGGTTTGACTCGTTATGTTCATATCGGATCAAGATTGACTGTCAGTTCGACATCAGAAGCGTATCAGTGTGAGACTGATCCCGTTCTGTTTCGATTGACAGGGATGGAATGCTATCAAGTCAAGAGTGGAACAACTTGATCTGGATATGACAGACGATCAAATCAAGGAGATTACTCAACGCATCAAGAACTTGGCGGACGTTCGAGCGCAAAGCATGGAAGATGTTGATTCCCTTCTGAGGGTTTACCACAGACATGTACAATCTGGTCATGAGGTCAGTCTAATTCGCATCGGGTTATCAGTCTAGTATTGATGCTCTAGTTCGCGTTTGACTTGACAGATTGGGGACAAGAAAGCTTTGGACAACCTTATTGAAAAGCATGTTGGTGTTGCCAACTCGTCAGAAAAGCCTACAGTTGTGAACGGCAAGACTAACGGTCATACTAATGGCGTATCAGAAACGAACGGGGTCAATGGCGTTCATTAAATCTCTGAATAGACAAGTCATGGTTTTTGTATTCTTTCCTTTGGTAAAAGAGTTATAATGTAGTTAGTTTGCTTCTTGCTTCTTGCTCCTTTGCGACTCTCCTACTACTGTATGATACTTCGGCATCATGGTCTTACTCTTTCCGCATTGTCGCTACATTGCATCGCCGCTCTAACCGTTCTGTGATTTTTTGTAGTTGACAAAAAGCGTGAAGCGTGTGCCCATACGAGAAGTTTACGAAGCAGAATTGCGGATTTTATCATCTCACGGCATGCATTTCGCTACTCTCGTTGTACGGAACCCGCTTAATAGTAATGATCCTACTTCTTAGCATAAGCACCATTGTTACTACCCCGAGCTTGACCCTGAGCACCATAAGCATTGCCAGTGTTTGCGTTTCTGTCGCCAGCGGCTTGAGCACGAGCTGCAAAACCGGAGTAAGACATGTCTTTTCCACCTTGAGCCTGTTCAAAAAAGCTTCATTGAGCGATAGGACTGATGTAAGGAAAGAAGACTTACTTGACCGCTTTGAATGCGAGAAGCATCGGACTGGGACATCTTGCCTGACATTGTATGTTGTGGGCTGTAGCGAGAGATGAGTCCCCAGAGATCAAGGTTCAGTTTCGCAAGCTGACTTTGGGATTTGGTAGTTGAAGTTAAGATAGTTTGAGGAGACCTGGTATGATGATTTTTTTTGGTGAGAAAAGAAGAAGAGAGGGAGAAGACGTCTTTTATAGGCTGAAAACAAATCAAGCCGCAGCAAATTCGAGCGCAAAAGCGCAAAGACATGTGACGATAGCGCAAAAGAGAAAAGTAGAAGATAAAGGATATCGATACGTATACGTATACGTATACGTAATTAGCGTTCTGATGGCTACTAAGAAGCTGAATGATGGCATTGAGCGCTTTCCAAAAGCAATGATGCCGAACAAAAGCAAATAACGTATAATCTGCGTCTAGAGCCCTATGGCTTCATGAGTATTCTCACGGTGAGGAGCGCGCCAGAATACTCACATTGAACGTTTTCGACAGCTTGTTTGCGCCCGTATTCGAAACATCGCTGTTCTCTGAACTTTACACCTTTGCCTCAAATGGAACTATTGCAAGGCTCGCTTGACTGCCAAAGCAACATCTTTCCCTTCGGCTTTGCCTTCTGCCAATCGCATGACTTCTTTCACTACTGGTCCCATGTTCTTTCCTTGTGTTTCGATTGCTTTCTGTATTAAGGCGGCCAGATCTGAAGCTAACATTCGACTAGGTTCGACCCCTTTCAAGAACTCATTGAGTACAGTGATTTCAGACTTGTAACTATCTGCTAAATCTTGTCTAGGTGGATTGAGTGCTGATCAATGTCTTAGAGCTGAGTTACACTGAATGATTGGGAGCTCACTGAGAAAGGCCTCAATGCCTTCTTTTCGCTTCGCTACTGCTTTCTGAATGACTTTGAGAGCTGAAGGCGCTGAAGGTAGTTTGGAAGCGGTTTGCACATCTCCCAGAACGCTCTGTTGTGATCATAAGCAGCCAAATTGGGGTCGGCTAGATAGAGCTGACTAACCTTTATAATACCCGTCCGCACTGTGTCCCTAGCTCTCATACTATCCTGCGAAGACGTCAGCCTAGAAATGCACGCAGCACAAAGACGGGCTCACCTTTAAAGCTTGCCTCAAGAGCGTCTCCACGTCCGGCCCTCCAGTAGAATAGCTTCGTCGCAATGGTATCATCGCTGCTCTGCGCAGTATCAAGGTATTCATCTTGGCCGAGAAAGTGCAAGCATCTCAAAATTCAAGCAAGCTTTGTCCCGCTTTCTTGATGTCTCTTGATATCGTCTGCTCGCTGTCTTGTCTTGAAGTAACCCCGTCTCGCTGTCCCAGAACGGGTTTCTTTTGAAAAGTGATTTTGCCTTGCATTTGCTGTATCTGTCTCTGCCTTGGTCTCTCTTGGTTAGCCATGCTACACTCCAGGCTCGTCTGATTTCTATTTAAGTTCAGCGAGGCTAGACGTATCGTTCTACAACCTCTGGTTTCCCTTTGATAGAGCTTGGCATCTCCTTTTGACTCATCTTTTGCTCTTGACTCTCAACCTGGTAGATTTCTATATTCTTTAGCGTCCTCATGTCATCTCTACATCGAACAGAAATGCCTGCTGGTGAGCGCACTCGTTCAGAATTGCGAATCCTTGACTTTATCTTCTTCGACAGTAACTGTACATGTTGGCAATTACCAGACTGCCACAGATTCTGGACTACATTACATACCGGCTGGTTCTCATCCGTGGAAAGCTCATAAGGCTCCTGTGGTCATCAAACCGCAAAACGGAACCGTTCATCTGTTCTCTTCCGACAAGACAAGGGAGCAAGAAGAATTACAGGATGCAAAGCGACGTGAGATCTCGACCGTACAAAATTGGCTTGACAGCTGATTGCTACAACACAGACAAATGCGTTGACTTCTGGCCCGCAGCCCATACGGCAAAGAATTGCGTTCAATACGCTTATATCGACTACGATCTAGCTGCAATGATTCAAGAATGGGCGCATGCTTATCGCTCTCACGACCAGGCCGTGCTTGCTGGCGCTGATACCGTCTACCAATGGTGTCGATTTGTCTACGAAGCACTGCTATCGAAGCACTCACTAAGTGGTAGCACGATTGGTAGCATTCCGACCTCTGCAGCGGTCGTGGACAAAATGTTTGAGGTACACGGATCGGAAGCTATTCAGTATGCCCAAATCAAGCGACACACTGCTGAAGAGAAGGGCTACAACGCGATACAGGTCCAAGCACTAATCCTCCCTAGCTCGACAATCCAGCGGTCGAAACAGCCCACTGGGCTCGGACAAGGCTTCGTGCTTGTCGACTTCAAAAAGATGAAAAGAGGTAGGAGAAAAATCGTGCTTCCGCAAATCATGGCTGAAGTATTTCTTCTGACAGCCGAGTGCTTTTTCATCGATAATGAGGGCAAAGTCATCGATAACCCGAAGTCTGGTCAGTGATGAGGACTTTTGCAAGCTTGCGAAGCGTTCCAGAACTAGTTCACTAAGCCTCATTTGTACTGGCGTCTATTGTACACATTTACTATGCAACCGTACCCGGTGACATTTAGCTTGATGATTAGTCAGCACAGTGGGACTTTCAAGAAATTCAAGGCTTGTTTCTGTACCGTTGCTGACACCAGCCCAACAACAATGTACCTGCACCGCTCTGCGCAGCTACGAATGGACACTGCTACGATGTCCGAGATAGGAGTCAAGTCACGCTTGAGCAGTTCTGTTTTCTTTTGCATTTCTTTCTCGACTGTTGCGCTTGCCCTGCACTATGACCTTGTGATACTGGAGCTTTTGGACGCTATTCCGCTGGTGTACGGTCAGAAAGATCTGGATTTTGATACCCCTGCACCGTTCCGACATACGCGCTTCCCATAGTCAACTTTGATCTTGACGAATGCCTACCTGTCCGCATCATGAAACTCCGGAAGATCCAAGACCACTATTCTACGATGGGTCGGTCGTAGCTTCAACGTCAAAATGCAGCTGATCATCTGCTGCAGAGAGCTTGATCTCAAAGCTCATCAAGTCGGCTTCATCGTGACTGGAATCTTCTGCATCATAGCTTGCTCTGCAAATGGATGGTTGATCTCGAAGCATCTAGCATTGTCAGCATTTCATCAGTCTGACTGAAACCAACTGAGTATATTCACAGCTATACCAACAAAAGGCAACAGAGGCAGATTGTCAGGATCTTATTCATGATACCTTGTTACAGTATCGTTTCATGGCTGTCGTACTACTTCTGGCAACAGGTATATGACTCGTTCCTTTAGTTAAGCCAAATCTTACTTCCTTTCAGGCCTTATACTTCCAACTTGTCCGAGATTGCTACGAAGCCTTCGTTCTCACTAGCTTCTTCTATCTCCTCTTGGCATACCTGGGAGATACGCCGGCTGAACAGAAACAAGCTTTCAAGAGGATCAAGTTAGAGAAATGGATGTTTCCCCTTGGAAGATGGAGATATAGACCATCTTCTGGCTTACACTTTGTTTGGCTTTGCAAGTGGTTCATTCTGCAGTATGTGGTTCTCCGACGTGAGTGACGACAATCGGCCGAAAACCTTCAGACTGATCAAAGGATGCAGCTTTGTGCACTCTGGCCGCATGCATCTCCAATGCTCTGGGCTATTACTGTGCTCTGAGTTGGTCTCCGCTCTTTGTACATGTAAGCTTTACCAGATACAGCCGATGTAGCTTTTGACTTGAAAGCGCAACAGGTCTGGACTACGGGCATCATCACTATATCAGTCACATTTGCTCTATATATCGTTCTACAGTTCACTGTTGTCCTTAAATCAGAATTAGAAGAGTTCAAACCAATGCTAAAGTTCTTTGTTGTCAAAGGACTGGTCTTTCTGATATTGTAAGCATATCCCGCCGAATTGAATACAACGTTTCTGATCGCCCGACAGCTGGCAATACGTTTTGTTGGCTGTCCTGATGTACTTCAACGTGATTCGAGAGACAAAGTATTGGTCTCAGGAAGAAGTCGGCGTAGGCTATGAAGCTCTCTTGATTACCTTTGAAATGGTCATTTTCGCCTTTCTACATATCAAAGCCTTCTCTTACCTACCATACCGTCCACCTGGATTCGATGCGGATGCAAGAAAAGCTCTACAAACGAATAGATGGAAGGCTTTTTGTAATGTGATTGACTACCGTGATGTTGGCCGGGAACTAGGAGAAGGAACCATCTACATGGGACAAAAGGTCAAGGGAAAGGCAGAAGTAGATCGAAGAGCTGATATGGAAGCTATCTTTGAGAAAGTCAGGGAAGAGTCAGCTGAAGTGATTTGCGAAAAGAAGGGAAAAAAGAATAGACAACAAGAGATGAGTGAGATTGAGAAAGAACTGCAAAGAGTCAAAGCCATGGGAACAGAAGAGCAGCCTAGACCATCATTCGCTGCAAGTGGACAGGACTTATTACCCGAGTCACCTCGAACATCAAGAGACCTGGATTCTGATCGCATGCTGCAAGAATCGGATGACATTCGCTATCCATCGGAACTTGCTTACGACTCTCTATATTCTGATCCTTTTGAATGCTACGATCGCATAGCACCAATTCGGACGACCAGTTCTGCTCCCAAAACACAGTCAAATGGTAAGTATACAGCGCTTGGTCTACAAGAGGACTTGGATGAGAAAGCTCCTGTCCATTCCGCAACAGATGACAGGCAGCCTCACAGCAAGAAAGAAGGTTTAGGCTACGAGAATCGCAGACCCAAGAAGTCAGATCGCTCATGGTGGCCAAGCTTACGGAACAAGAAAGAGCCTGTTCCTATTCCAAATGTCCAAGATGCTCAACTCCGCGCATCTGATCTATGGCTTGGAGGTGTTCCATCAGTACAACCCGCTCAAGCAATATCGACTCGTCCAGCCGAAAGAAAAGCCCTGCCAGTTCAGCAACGCTACTCTTCAGCTCTTTCTGAACCTCAATCTCAAGCTCGACAACTAGTCATGCCATCTCCATTATCACCTTCTCGATATCCTTCCATGCCCTCTGCCAATATACAACCATCTCGTTCTTCTTTTGCGCCTTCAAACCGATCGACTTCCTACGTGCAGTCGCGCAGGCTGTCGCTCGACGGTCGATATCCTCTTCCACAAGCACCTCGCCCTACTCGGCAGGTCACAGCGCCAGAGATGCAATTTTCTCGTTCACATAGGCCGACTAGCTATCCCGCCGTTTCGTTTGCATCAAGTTCTCGTTCGATTAAGATTGTTCCTTCTCGACCTCATCAAACAAGAATGGTGAGTACGTCAGCGAATGACAAGGGTCTAACGGAGTTTGGCCAATGGTCAGACAGACCTCGAATAGGAGCTAAGGGATCTCCTAATTCGCCGTTCCTTTTCGAAGAATGCTAGTAATATAGAGTGTTGTTTGTACATTGTGATTTTGTGCATAGAGGTTTTCGTTAGATACATGGTTTTTACCAGGATCTTACTTCCACATCCAAACACTTGTGCAGACCAGCTGCTTCCTCTTCTACTTTCCTCAACTCTGCTTGCTTAAAGTATGGTAGAACAGCTACTTTCAATGTATTCTCAAAGAGTCGGTCGATGACTCCTGATAATCGATCGCCGGTTTGAGCAAAGTCGGGACAAGCGTTGATCTCGAGAAGATAAGGTTGCAGAGCATCGCTGACAAGATCGAGTCAGTCAGGTAGGTCAATGAATCCCGGAGCAGAACTGACTCGAGCAAGAAATCGACACCATAAAGCTCAAAAGCATTGGGTAAGGGCTACGTAGTAGATCAGTTTGTAGATTCCTCTGCTATAGGTGAATTCGCACCTGGAATTGACTACCTGATCCCAGAGCAGCTTTCCAAGCCTCTGCTAAGAGATCACTGATTTGCGCAAACACCCTGTCCACATCTTCGTTCTCCAATTCTTTCTCTCCAGCTGCGAGCTTTGCCCGGCAGCCAACAAGATCATCGAAGAGATGAACATTCGGATTGTCTTGTGAAGGCAGATCCTGTAAGCAGGTATTCGTCAGATGACTTGCGAGGTCGTAGAGGTCGGTCCCTTGGTCTACAGCTTCTTGTGGAGGGAATTGGTAAGCCGAATCAGCGAATAAGGCCAGGATATCTTGCGAGACATATAACCTAGTCTTCAGAGTCAAAGTGGTCAATCGAGCAATTTCCATCAGAACACACCTTAGTGCACCGACAGCGAGTACATATACTCTCAAATGGAACTTGCGAAAGGTGTTTGAGTCTTTTGGCCTGACCAACAGTGGATTCGATATATACGCCTGCCGATGTGTCAGAAATCGATATGTATGATAGGGCGAGCTCACCTGTACTACCCAGTATCTCATTTGCCCTAGTGACATCTCTTTACCTTCTTCGCTGTCGGACTCTTCTTCGCTATCATCTTCATGCCCTTCCAGTATCCGCATCAGATCTTCTTGAGACTGGAACAGCTGTATCCCTTGGCCGCGATCAGCCATTGCTGGTTTCAGTATCCACCATTTCTTCGACTCAGGATCATCGAAAGCTTCCTTCAGCTCGTAGAGATCATCGAGCAGTAAGTCCTCCAATTCATCGGCGAAAGATATTTGGAAAGTGTATGTTTCTGGTACACCTGCTTTGAGCGATGATTCGGGATGCTTTGCGAGGTATTGTGCCACTGTGGTAGGGAAATGATGCTTCCTTATCAAAGCCTGCATTACATTTTTTGTCAAGATACCACCGACTGGCTCTTGGGATGTCAAGTCACCTTTCGTATCACGTATGCGTTCAACAGACAGCGGTCTTCCATTCCCCAATCCCAGACCAGTGCATCATAATCAGAAAATTGAAGAACAGCACCAGACGAGGGAAATGAGTCCAGGGAAGTGACTAGGCTCCAGTCTGCAAGGACTTTAGCTGCTGCTTGTCGAATGGCATCTCTGGTATAGTCTGCGCCGGCTGGGTAGTCGACCAGAATTGTGCCTTGAGAGGAATTGGCCATTGAATGAAGAAAGCGAAAAAACAAGAGCGTTGTTCATTGGGCCCAAGCTGTTCTGGATGTCCTGGACCACTGCGTGTGCTGAACTGCGGAATATCAACGCGAAGCCTTTGGTCATGCTTCTTTTGCTCGAATCTAAATCATCTGATAGGCATCTGCCAGCTAGGAAGTACTTTGGCGTCTTGTATAAGTGTTCTGCTTCTATGTACATGTAGGTATCCTGTTGCATGCTGCTGAAGCCTCCTACAAGCCTTTGCATGCGTCTTCAGCGCGAATTGCAATATGAACTACTGATTCCTCGAAAAGCCATCCTTGATTCTCAAGCGTGCCTTCAAGTACACAAGCCTCACATAGAGCAAGCCTGCTATCATGATTCTTCACAAATGGATCAAGATGTCTTCTCTTGCTCTCATTCACATATCAGATCAGAATGGTTTACACAATTGCCATTGCTTGCCTTGTCGCCGCTCGTGCTCTAGCCTTGCCCATCTCTCTACCAGCTCCTCATGCTTTTGATGATGTTCAACCTCTTCTATTTGGAGCAGGAGGAGCAGTCATGATATCTAGTACAGAAGATCTGCAAACTCCCGCTTTCACATCGCAAGAAGCTCAATCCACAACGAGTTCTGGACAATTACCCACATCCACATCGACCGCGGAATTGATCTTGCCAACAATCACATCGATTGCAGAATCGCTGCAGCCTATCACCTCATCCAGTGCCGATGCTCTATCTATCTTGGTTCTGCCAGCGCCGAGCACCGAGACCACTACTTCCTTCGCCAGCGCAACACCTACTCAGCCTTTGAGCACCTCAACCTCGTCAGTACAGCCATCAGTAGCTTCGTCATCCGGATCATCAAGCTCCTGGGCTCTCAATCCAGCTTTCACAGACATTCAAGATGGTTTCGGCGTTACGAAACTCACTTGGGGCTCCACTCTCGCTAGCGTTATTCCAGCTGTTCCTTCGACCGCATGGGCCACCGCGTCAGCTTCACCATCTATGATAGCGCCTGATTCTTCACCTGTTCCTGCACCTGCAGCACCAACTGGCAATGTCTTGCAAGTCAAATATCCAAAAGGAAGCATCAATCCCGATCCATCACATACTGGAGGAGTTGGTTTCTATGCTACACCAGCCGATATCACTCAAGCCAACAACATTTCTCTGTCGTACAGCATCTTCTTTCCTGCTGATTTCGAGTTCAATAAGGGCGGGAAATTACCAGGCATGGATGGTGGTCATGGAGGTTGCTCAGGCGGCAAGAATGCCGACGACTGTTTCTCTACAAGGTTGATGTGGAGACAAGATGGATTGGGAGAGCTTTACTTGTATGGTAAGCCTGCTCTGCACGATTCGCTCGAACTAAAGCTGATTATTCCTTTCTTTCTGCAACAGCTCCTCACAAACAACCTCAATCTTTATGCAGTCTCGGACCTAAAACTTATTGCGACACTGCTTATGGTGCTTCTATCGGTCGAGGTGCTTGGACATGGGCTAGAGGCAATTGGACTCACGTTCGAACGGATGTTTGGCTCAACACACCTGGTCTACCTGATGGAGGTTTCAACATCTGGGTCAACAATGAGCTGGTCTTACATTCCGATACTGTTCTCTATCGAAATGCTGTCGACGCTTCATCAACTTTCACATCCGCTTCGTCTACTCCAAAAGTCAAGTTAACTCAAATTCTGCCAACTGTTGTCCCGACTGCCAGCAATCTCATCGGCGATGTCCTAGGCGGCGGTCTAGTCCTAGATCGTCTCTTACTTGCTGGATCTACTTCTACTATAACCTCGGATTCGGATTCAGATTCAGATGTTCAAGATCTCTCAACTGAACCAGTGGATGAAGATCTGAGTAACTCAGCTCAAGTTCTAGCTAGCAAGAAGCCAATCGGCTTCAAATCGATCATGTTTCAAACTTTCTTTGGCGGACATGAAAGTCAATGGGCATCTCCAAAGGATCAGTACAGTTACTTTGCAGATGTCAAGCTGGCAGTGAACAGCTAAGAAGGAGAAGAGCAGAATGGTCGAGCACAAAGCATCAATGTAGTTACTTCGCGGATTCCGACTTCATGAACAGACGAGCAAATGATTCTGGGTTTTCATTAGGGTTGTTAGGATGTAAGGTATCTTGTATATATCGGAGGCTGTGGAAACAATGCGATGTGACTTTAACAAATTTTGACTTTGCGATTGACTTTCAATTGCATCTTCACCCTCTTTCTTTCGCATCCATTATGTCACGCTCGAAATTGACCAAGACTGCTCCCGTAGCTCTAAAGAAGTCTAAG
Organism: Kondoa subrosea; assembly: GCA_039545335.1. Classification (NCBI taxonomy): domain Eukaryota; kingdom Fungi; phylum Basidiomycota; class Agaricostilbomycetes; order Agaricostilbales; family Kondoaceae; genus Kondoa; species Kondoa subrosea. The sequence goes on from BCIN01000009.1 coordinate 357,138, forward strand.
ACCACTAAAGCTACAGCAGTCAAGCCAGAGAAAGCTCCCAAAAAGCGCGCAGCGAAAAAGTCGAAAACGAATGACCGAGATTTGATGGATACTCTGGATTTGGATATGACTAGTGCGAGAGGTGATCTGATCAGTGTAAGCGATATTGAGATGGAAGTTTGTGTGAGCCTGATGATGGAGATCAAAGAAACCTAAACCTCTTGCAAAGCCTATTACTAGCGCTGGCCTGGAACTGTCTTTGGAGAATGCAACGCTATAGAAGGGTTGAGCAGTCTCTATGGCAGACTTTAGTAGTCGCAAGTGAGTTTCGGTCGCAAGTATTCTGCGGCAGACCAGGTGAGCTTTACACTGATTTCCTTTTGAAAGCAATTGCTGACGTTCGAGCTCACAGAACTGTGGTTATATTGCCTGAAGTAAATCTCTTCAGCTTAGTCTCTTGGTATTATCAGTAAGGACATTGTTCTTGGATCTCGGCGTCAGCTGATCCTCGGGAACTGTCTCTTACAGCCACTATCCGGCATGGCACAAAGCCAGTTGTGTATCACTTACGCCGTTAGTACCATCGGTCTATCAGGAGGAAGTAGCAAGCTATCTGTATCAGGCTGATCTTGTACAATTCCGTCTACAGTTGCTCAGCATCGTGTAATATTTAGTAGCAGAATCATCCTGCGTCGTTGTAGACCGCCAGAGGCGTATTGTAATGCATAGGTGCTTATATCACATGTTTCGCTCATCACATCTCTCCTCTGCGATCAACATCTCTCTCTCTTGTTCTGCGATCCTTTTCTCATGCGAATAACCTACTGAACGGCATCTCTTTCGTTGGCTGAAGCCTGCTGTACACATAAGCTTGGGTTGGAGATCTTTGAACACATATGCCCCACCAATTCTTTTCATCGTATCTTGTGCTCGCCTCGATCATGTGGACTATTCAATCATCAACAACTAATTCGCAGAGGTGATTGTAAGCTCACAAGTATAGATGAATCTTGACTTGTCGCTGTGATTCTGCTCGCTCTGCTTGTGATGTCAGCCTTATTCCAAGCAGAGCACAAGTCAAACTCACTCGATGAATGACCGCTCCATTGATGATCACCAAACTTCCAGCTTCGCATTCTTCCACTCTCCAATCCCCTTCTTGATCCCAATCTATCTCAGGCTGGTGAACAGTTTCGACCTTTTCAAAGCCCGTTCCACCTCCTTCTAACCTTACAAATCGTTTAGCTATCTTGTTCCTCTTGTGACTTGTACGGGCGAAAGAGAGACATCCATTCGATTTAGTACAGTCTTCTAGAGCGAACCAGAAGCCAATTGCTGAAGGTGGATTGGTGTAAAGGAATCTAATGCAAATCTGTCTGTAAGAGTTTGACTCGAATAGAGGAAGATTATACGTACGTTGAATCATCATGTACAGGCACTTTTCCTCCAATACTCGGTTGTTTGCAAATGATCATAGATTGAAGCACGAGAGGATCAACATGATAACTGAGATCTCTCGCCAACGTCTTCAAATCAGGATTCTCCAAAGTGAAATCTCGATAGATTGGATTGAGTTCATGAATTGCATGACCTATTTTATTGACTGCTTGTTCTTTGGGTCGTGTTAATTGTCCTTGAGGATCAAAAGCTCCTTCTTCAAAAAAAGCTCGAATCTTGTCGCCTGAAGTGAGGAAGAAGTCATCCCCTACGTGTTTGTCGGAGTCCTGAGTACACTAATGAGTGACATGCATGGAATTGTTGTGAAGCAGAACTTGCGCCTGTTGTGAATTTGGTCAGAGAAGAGTTAGGGTCATCCACTGCAACTTGAACGAGTCTCTTGGCTTCAAGCAACAGCTCTTGAGCTTTCTCTTTGCTGAAAAAACTGGGGATGACGAGATAACCATCTTCGTAAAACTGGAGTCCGGCTTTGGATGGATCTCCTTTGATAGTGCTCTAGACTTACTTGAGCTTTCTGCTGTGCGCTTAGCATCTGTATTGATTGATGCCGAATTTCAGCCACTTGGCACCTTCGAAGTTCGGGGATGATCGACATTTTGTTATTTGCCTTCAAGCACTTGGAAAGCCCAGAAGTAGGCTGGATACCCACAGTAGATACAGATATACCTCTATTCCTATCTATAGCTTCTGCGGATCTCTATTTGGTTTCTCCGAGCTAAACAAAATCGTCTGCCAAGTCTCTGGACAGCATTGCCTTTTCGCTGCGCACAAAGCGATCCTTGAACAGAAACTTCTACTTCACAGTCATCGACTTGCTTTGTCACCCTTGCTACTAGGCTAGACTCCTTCTACCGTTCTTTTTCTGCAAGAATTGCCCTTTCCAGCCCTTTCTCAACTTAGTCATCGAGCCACGCCTCTTTGGTCGGCTTTTACACATTCTCTGCTTGAACATCAGTAACACACCAACACAATGATCAATCCACTCCTTTTGGCATTACTCTGTACAAGTGCGGCGAGTGCTTTAGATGTCATACCGCCAACAGGTACTTCTTATGTCGGTGTATGGTCAGTCTCCATCTTCGGTTGATAAAGAAGTGTAGTAGCTGAGTAGACTGCCGATCAGGCCGGATTTGAGTACTGGCGATACTCCTGCTGCTTTCAATCGAAGACTTGGATTTGATGCACCTTTGTTTCAACTTGGTCAATCGATACCTCTGCCAGCGTATAATTACGTTACAGGAGCAGTGAGTTTTCTTCTCTCCTTGAATACAGTTTGCTTGTTCTGATCGTGTGCATTTAGGGCGGAGAAGCTCTCTTTACAACAGTCGACGCTAGTAATACAGACGCAGGCTATTACCTTACAGTCTATCCTGATTCGGGTCTTAACCTGGTCACGGATGCCGATATCGTTTCACTAGCAACCCAAATCTTATCATATCAAACAAAAGGCCGAACCGTTTTTCTTAGATGGGCACCAGAAATGAATGGGATATGGAACTCAGGATGGGGTTTGCAACCGACTTTATACAAGTCAATGTGGATCAGGATGTATACGATTATCAAGCAAATCGCACCGGAAACGTATGTCTTTAATCGTGACAATTTAATTGCTCGCTCATCCACCATCTAGAATTATCGTCTGGTCGCCGAACTCTAGTTATGGATATCCTTCTGGAGCAACTTTGGACAATGTAGTAGCGGCGGAAGATAAGCTAGCGCTAGATACGAATGGGGATGGAGTACTATCAGGAGCAGATGTGAGCTCTATCCCAACCATTCCCGAAAAGCAAGTTGAATCAACCAACAGGACGCCTATAGTCCTTACTTCCCTGGTACACAATACGTCGACTGGGCAGGTGTATCACTGTAAGTAACAGAAGGGTCTTTGCATTATCATATGCTTAATGCCCTCCTGTAACTACAGATATTACAAAGGTCCAGGGTTCCAGAATCTTAATCAAGCACAACCCGGCGGCTACTGTGCAAATCTTTTGGTTGGCAATGATCCATTCTACGCGGCAACTTATACACCTTTCTACGCTACTTATTGTGGAAGTGACAGACCATGCATGATCTCAGAATCGGTATGCCTCTTTCTTCTCGTGTTTTGTTTTTGGACTTATTCTATTTTTATTAGGGAGCTGCATATCATGTTAATGTGATTGGTGGAGCATCACAACTTGATTTACAAAGAGCATGGTGGCAGGAGTATGTTCCCTTGTCTCTTCCATCGGACGTCTTGAGCTAATTGTATATGCAGTTGCATCACCAATACTACTTTCCATGCTCTGTTCCCTGATATGAGAGCAATTTTCATGTTTGAGCATGCAAAGGTCGGCCTTGATCTGATCAACATTTATCGTCGTGCTCATTATTGCTCGAATCAGATTGAATACGATGGAGGAGTTGCTGATCTTCGCGATTTTCGAATCACCAACGACACTACTATCGCAGCTGCTTTCGCTGCTGATCTAGCAACAATGAACAGCTCTTTCACATGGTCAGTCTATATCATGTCTAATCTATTTGTGGTCAAAGCTGATTAGGCGATATAGGGCTACTGATCTGGCGCCGCTGGTACAAGTAGCTACTACAGCTCCAGCATCACCAGGTAAGTTCGTCTAGGTGAGATACAGAATTTTCACGCTAAATGACTATTTCAGTGCCGACTGCGACTACAACGATGACAACCATTATATCGAGCTTAATAGAAGAAGTCACCTATACCTACACTGGATTCTCTACACCACTAGTAGATGGAGAAGTTTCTGAACCAACAGCGACAAACCTTGTACCCTCGTCAGGCGGAGTAGCAGCTGCAACCCTCTTACCTGGTCCGGCAAGTATACCAGGAGCTATTCAGGCAGCTAGGATGTCTTCTGCTTCTTCGATATCAGCAACAGGATTGGTGTTGCTGCTTGTAGTTTTGGCTGTATTATGAATGTGAAGAAGAAAAAGGGTCATCTGAAAGAACGCGGACAATTCTTTTGATATTTCATAGGTGTAGATAGTGCATCATTCGTTCTGTTATGCATTTAGCATTGTTTATGACTCGCTTTGCATGGAGTTTTTATATATTGTCTCTCCGCGTAAAACGATCGAGTCGTGACTCGTGAATGCTCAAGAGGTCCCTCATCTTGAGAACTACGACAATCAGATCAAGCTTCACCCTCTCATCTTTTGGTAGACGCTCAAGTAGTGTCATTACACGAAAAGCACATAACTTTGCTTCTGCACCTTTAACGAGTCCAAAAGTAGAGCGGATCAAGATGGACGTAGATGGACAGCAATCCTCTGGAGCTCAAGTTGTTAGCGGGACAGATTTAGCCAAGTCCGTTCCCCTGCCTCTCTATTATGCATGCTAGACACAAGTAAGCTGAAGGTGATCTGGTTTTATGTACTTTGCAGGAAGATTCGTGGTGATATTCATGACAAGATCGCTAGTCTCAAAGCACAATACCCTCGTTTTCAACCTGGTCTAGCAATCATTCAACAAGGCTCAAGACCAGATTCAGTTACTTATGTACGAATGAAAGCTAAAGCAGCTGCAGAAGCTGGAGTCGCTTTCACTCATTTGATTTTGGATGAGAATGTGGATGAGATAGAAATCTTGGAAACTGTGGAAAAGTTGAATGGACAAGAAGGAATCCATGGTGTGCTTGTGCAATTACCTTTAAGCGATAAGATTGGAAGGGAAGGTGAAAGAAGGATAACGGAAGCTGTTAGTCCTACAAAAGATGTGGATGGGTATGCATTCCTCTTTCCGTTGACTAGTTCGAAATGCCGATTCCCTGAGCATTTAGATTCCATGCCTATAATATTGGGCTACTGTCCTCAAGAGCTTCAGACCCACTCTTCTCTCCTTGTACTCCAGCAGGTGTCATGCTCCTACTAGAAGCGACTGGTGTTTCCTTGGCTGGAAAACATGCTGTAGTTTTAGGTCGAAGCGACATTGTTGGCTCGCCAGTCTGCGCTATGCTCAGGAGAAAGGATGCTACCGTTACTCAATGTCATTCAAGAACGGTCAACTTACCGGAAATTGTAAAACAAGCAGATGTCGTCGTTGCTGCTATCGGTCAACCTTTGTTCGTCAAAGGAGAATGGCTCAAACAAGGAGCTATCGTAATTGATGTAGGGACGAACGTAATACCAGGTCAGTCTCTGGTCGTGCCATTCACATCAGTGATTATAATGGTCAAGTGCTGACAGATGCAAGCAAGAAATCTGGTACAAGATTAGTTGGCGATGTGGATTACGAATCAGCAGCTAAAGTCGCTTCTTTCATCACACCTGTGCCTGGAGGAGTGGGCCCAATGACTGTCGCCTTACTCATGCAAAATACATTCAACAGCGCGGAAAGGATTTTCAAGTCTGAATTAATCAGAAAGATTAGACCTTTGAAGTTGAACTTACAAGAGAATGTACCCAGGTATTATCTGATTTCTCGTCACGCTCGTGCAGCTTTTGACAACATCGGATGATACAGCGACATTGAAATCGCTTCCGCTCAAATACCTAAATTCATTACTACTCTAGCAAAAGAGATTGGTATCTCTCCTGGAGAACTCGATTCCTATGGGAAATACAAAGCGAAAGTAGATCTCAGTATTCTCAAACGACTCGAACATCGCAAAAACGGGAAATACATCGTCGTAGCTGGGTGAATGTCTGCATCTGCCAGGCTTGAGATTCGTCTTCTCATGCTTGGTAATGTCATGTTCACAGGATTACACCTACTCCTCTGGGGGAAGGGAAATCGACCACTACTATTGGTCTAGCTCAAGCATTGGGAGCTCATCTAGGCAAAGTCGCTTTCGCTTGTGTAAGACAACCTTCGCAAGGACCTACGTTCGGTATAAAAGGAGGTGCAGCTGGTGGTGGATGTGATTTCGTTCGCTGCCTTTGCAATATACTTTGCTGATGCAATTGCATGAGTTCACAGACAGTCAAGTCATTCCTATGGACGAATTCAACTTGCATTTGACCGGTCAGTGGACAAGAGCTATGCATGATCGAATGCTGAGGTTTGCTGTTGACATTGACAGGCGACATTCATGCTGTCACCGCTGCCAATAATCTGCTCGGTAAATCGTCGATTGAATCCTTTTAGGCTTGACTGACTAGTACATAGCTGCTGCGATCGATGCGCGCTTCTTCCACGAATCTACACAAACCGACAAGGTCAGCCTTCTAGTAACAAATAGAATTCACAGCTGAAGTGATGTTTAGGGTCTCTTCTCTCGTCTATGTCCGACAGAGAAAGGCAAACGTTCTTTTGCACCTATCATGCTCCGTCGTCTGAAGAAATTGGGCATTGAGAAAACTCATCCTGATGAGCTTACACCGGAAGAGGCTTCAAAATTCGCACGATTGGACATCGATCCAGCCACGATAACATGGTACGTCTCGATAAGTGCCTGTCTCTGCCACAGCTGACAAAATACCTTCGGTATACAGGAATCGAGTGGTTGATGTCAATGATCGATACTTGCGTCAAATCACTGTCGGGCAAGCACCAACAGAAAAAGGTCACACGAGACAGACAGGCTACGATATCTCAGTGGCTAGTGAAGTTATGGCTGTTCTAGCATTGAGCAAAGATCTAGGAGATATGAGGGAAAGGTGTGCTCTGCGTGCGCAAGCTTTAGTTCCAGCTCATTGTTGTTGCAGACTCGGCCGAATGGTGGTAGCTAACAGCAAAGCTGGAGATCCAATCACTTGCGACGATATCGGCTGCACCGGAGCGCTTGCTATTCTAATGCGAGACGCAATCAAGCCAAATTTGATGCAGACACTAGAGGTACGATCTAGCAACTATCTGAACTGGACACTCATATATAAATTGCAGGGCACGCCTGTCTTTGTGCATGCTGGACCATTCGCAAACATCGCTCATGGAAACTCTTCCATTCTGGCTGACCGGATAGCATTGAAGCTCGCAGGTGTGGAAGAAGGAGAACCAGAAGAGAACTATGGATATGTAGTCACTGAAGCAGGCTTCGGTGCAGATATTGGGTGTGTCTTCTGCTGAGCGAAACTTGACTAAGCTGATTCAATTTTTCAGCATGGAAAAGTTCTGCAACATCAAATGCCGAGTCAGTGGCTTGCAACCAAATGTTGTGGTCCTAGTAGCGACCATCAGAGCACTCAAAATGCACGGCGGAGGACCAGAAGTCTCGCCTGGCAAGCCTCTTTCCGATGTATACCTTAAAGAAAACCTAGAAATTTTGGAAGCTGGCTTCTCCAACTTGCGCAAACATATTGAGAATGCAAAGAAAATGGGCGTAAAGGTCATTGTCGCTGTCAACAGATTTTCGTATGTCACGATGACTACATTTGAGGTCTATTTTGAGATACTCGTGCAGCAACGATACTGATGCCGAAGCTCAACTGGTCCGAAAACTTTCTCTCGAAGCCGGAGCAGACGATGCGGTTTCTGCAAATCATTGGGCTGAAGGTGGTGCAGGAGCGACAGTGCTCGCACAATCAGTCATCAAGGCATGTCAAGAGCCAACAGACTTCAAGCTGCTCTATGAAGATTCACTTTCGCTTAAAGACAAAATATTGACAATATCGAAGGAGATGTATGGAGCGGCAGATGTCAGCTACAGTGACGAGGCGACGAAGCAGCTTGAAAAGTATACAGATCAGGGATATGCGCATCTGCCAAGTGAGTTCACATCAGAGGCATCGAGTGATCGCTGAGATTTGCGAATAGTTTGCATGGCAAAAACACAATACTCTTTCTCGGCTGATCCGAAAGCCAAAGGAGCGCCAACTGGTGAGTCCAATCAGTCTTCATTAGATCAGTTGCTGAATTACTTGCAGGTTTCACCATACCTATTCGTGAAGTTCGATTGGCAGCAGGGGTCAGTGTTGTCCCATCCCAGTCGAGCTTGCCTGATTGTGATACAGGCTCAATACGTGTATCCTCTCGTAGGAGAGATGCAAACTATGCCCGGACTAGGGACAAGACCAGGGTACTTCAATATGGATGTAAGGCGTTGTCTGGTTCCATCTTGGCAGTTGCCTGACTTTCTTCTCAGCTGCTGGACGATGGGACGATAGTAGGGTTGTCGTAAAGGAAGCGTAATAAATAATGATCAAATGCATGAAATTTTATAGTTCACAGCCAAGATCGTAGAAGGTCCCAAAAAAAAAAAACTAGATCTCAGCGATGGTCGAAATCGCGATCTTCAGCTCTCTCAGGCCGGAAACTGACTGCTATGCAACTCAACTGATGTCACACAAGGCGCGGACATCCACGTACCGCCGTACCACTTGGCCATGAGACCGATTTGCCACAGAAACGTCTGGCGAGACGTCATGTCATATATAAAACTTGTAGCCAAATTTTGTAAGACAAATTAACAGCTTGAGCTCTGGGCGCCAGACTGGGTGCGCCAAAAGGGCGCGGTGATGGGCGCGGAGCGAGGGTTACTCTTGTATAGTAACAGTCGGCTGCAGCTGACTGTGAAGCTTATTGAGAACCTCATATCATCATTTCATCGTTGTGCAATGCGGATTGGACTGTGAGAGCTGCAGTAGCTAGCCTAATGCAGTGAATCAGTAACCGTTATTTCAGCGCGCATGACCTAATTTGGTTGCACCGCGGTCAGTGCGAGATTTTTGGCGACCAATGTTTTGAAACTCAAGAGCCATTCAGCGACTCCGGAATTGTGTGGACACATACAGTCTGGATACCCTTTGATAAGGCTGCTATTGCAGACTCTGTGCTCTGCCGCATTCTTAATTCTTCGGGCGAAATCCACAATGCTCGAAAATCCTATCAAGGCAATGGAGCCTCCTGCACATATGGGCTGGTACAGATCAGAGGACAGGAGGAGGGACAGAGCGCTGGCCAGAACCTTTACGCGTCCCGGCACGTCGAGAGCACAAGATCACATTGATTCTTCGACAAATCAAGAGCGGATATGGGCTGGCTGTCCCCTGTAGACATCGGTTTGATTCACGGATACTTCTTGAAGAAGCAAGGCGTGGATTCTTTCGCTTCGAAAGATTACGATCAAGCATTGAGCTGGTATCGGAAAGCTATCAAGAAGATCTTGGGCTCAGATCAAGCTTCGCCAGTCGGATACGAAGGCATTCAGAAGTACACGAAGCTCGACTATACCCAGACAGTGGATACAATGGCTTTGATGAACAACATAGCTCTTATTTTCGCTGGGCAAGGCAATCTCGAAGAAGCTTTGCGGTATTATATAGAAAGTGAAGTCATCTTTGAAGCTGCCGGGCATAAATCAGCAAATGCGAAAACTCACGGGTGGGCGGAAGTAAATATCACTGTTCGTCAGAGTCTTTACGAATAAAGCCGCTTAGTGAGTGTGCATACAGGTGGTTAAAATTCCAGTCATGAGAATCAAAGCGAGACTAAGAAAGGCAAAGATCTATAACCAGCTGAACAGTGCGTTTTTGCGGCATATCTCGAACCATTTGACCGAGCCCCAAAAACAGACACGGGACAAGTATCGCAAGAACTGAGGTACTTTTTGGCTCTCTGTATCGGCTGTTACTAAATGGACCTCAATGCTCAAAGATGTGCCGTGAGCAATTCGAATCTTGGACAGAGTACCTGTGCTGAAAGCGTGTTTCCAATGGAAAGCTTCATGCTGGAAACATTTCAGGAGATCTTCAAACTTTCCCTGAGGTCTCTAAGCTCATCAATGAAGCATATAAAGCCATCAAACCTGTGTGGTCAGTCAAACATCCGGTTCATTAGCAAGCACCTGTAAAAGGCGATTTTCTAACTCTGGTGATATGGACGTTGGCAGTGCAGATAAGCTGCACCAGATTGTCGATTCTGAATTCCAAGTCAGAGGCAGTTAGAAGCGCATAAGACCAGCAAATTCTATCAGAAGCCGTTTCGGACAGTGTGCATTCATATGGAGATCACGCTTATACGTCCTTGGTGGAGAAACAATCGATAAGGAAGGCGAGACAGTCCGGCTAAAGGTAATTTTCCAGACGAGAATGGTTTCCATTAGCTGATTGCTCGCCAGGATTTCTGGTATCTCGCCTTGAAAACAATGGAGTCTTGGAAACAGTTGCCTGACGCACCGTTCTTCCGCTTAAGCAATTGGCAAAGTCTGAAACGCTCAACGCGACACGGAGCTTTCAAGGTCTTTGTGTATCAGAATTCTGCTTATTTTTTCTCCGGCTGTAAAGACCTACTACGATTCGATCTTGATAAGCAGACTTGGACATTAGCAAAAACAACCTGTGCCACTGTTTGGCCATACCACCTGAACTTGCGCCGCGCAGCTTCTGCCATGCATAAGAACCAGCTATATGTCTTCGCAGGGAGCACAGCCAAGATTACTCTGGGAAACAATGTCTTGATGAGATTGAATTGTGATCCTATGGTGTGGCAGCATCTTACTGGAACTCCCGAGCCTTCAGCACGATACGGGAAGGAACCCTCTTTACGGACAGGTAAGCTTCGCATATCGTATTTCTCACGATGCCTTACATGATATGACCTGTAACGCGCAGGCGTGGATTGATCCCCATACTGAGAGATTTTTCATCTATTCGGGAGCGGTAAGTCATATCAGGAGTAGAAGTTTTCATAATTGATGGTTATCCAGGCGATACGTATCTATGATGATCTCTTTCCAGTGCGTTGGCTATCTATAGAGGTAAAAACCGCCTGATGTGTCTGAACAGGCTCACGAGGATTCGATGTTTCAAGACTTATGGGCGTACGATGTGTCTACAAACGAATGGCAACAGCAGACGCTACTTGGAAATATCCCTGCTAGCAGAACAGAGTATTCTGGAACGTCAGTATACCATTGAATGATAGAAATGCTTGCGACTGATCGCCAATTCAGGTACAATCCAAAGCTCGACCTGGCCATTATTGGCGGTGGTTACAATGGTTCTCTGAAGTTGGCTATCCTCAAATGCTGACTTGCACCGGTCTGACAACAGTTATAGTTCCGCGTACAGTGAACATACGAACATGGCATACGCCTATTCGTATTTCTCTGATTTCCCCATCTATGAGCCTGGCACGGGAAGGTGGAAGCAAATCATGTCACCTGGATTTCCAGTTCATCGAGGTTTGCAGCGAATTCGTGCGCTTTTTCTCTACTTACGGATTCGACGTAGCCGAAGCTTCCATGGGTACTGATCCGGATACTGGCGCAATCTACTACTTGGCTGGTTACTGTAATGCTGAGTACAGTAAGCGCAATGCGAACAAACGTGTATTGTATATCAAGTTCATCTGTGACACTCAGTCGCAAGGGAAGCGAAAGGCTACATCAAGACTTACAACGACCTCTGGCAACTAGTTATAGATGTACCAGGCGGTGGATTGTGAGCGATTTATGCTTCAGAAGAAGATCGCGGTCTGATCAGCTCGAAACAGCGAGGAAGTAGATTTGGCTGAAGAAGCCAGAGTTGCAAAGCTAGGGACTAATTTCCGTTGCTTCAACTGCGCGGCTGTTGGGTGAGAGCCTCTTTCAATGCGTATATATGATTTGCTTATGCTCCTCCCAATAATCAGCGAGAAAGAAAAGGTTTGCGCTCTTTTGCTCTGAGGATATCTGGAAGCTGAAATCAATTGTGCAGTTTCAAAAATGCACAGGAACTTGCGGTGGCAAGATCGTTGTTTGCAGCAGGAATTGCTTTGCGGAGTCATGGAAAGAGCACGTTAAAATACATCATTGCAAAAAAGAAATAGCATATACAAGCTACTTACGTATACCGAAGTAATAATACAGCGTCAACCATGTACACCAGAACTAAGCATTACTATCCCCTTGCCTTCAATAGAGCTGACATTGTTTGGTCTATGCTTGGTCATCAGACTATTGTACAAAAGCGGAGGCGAGGTAAAGCTTACAGAGAAAGCGTCCATCAAGGTCGTTCAGACTCTTTTGAGCTCCATTTGGGCAGAGTCCATATAGCTCTTCATCATCGACAGCAAAGGGACTTGAGAGTTCAGATTCTGAGATGTAGCTGGAAGAGTTGGAATATAATGTGCGATACGAGAAAGTGCGTTGTAAGGGACGATGAAGAGGTGTGAAAGCTAGTCGTTCTGAGGCATCATAAGGTGCTGGAGTTGAAGGAGCAGGTGCATCTTTGGTCACAGAGCTGTGCACTGGCTGTTTGATGGTCTTAGAGGGTGCATAGCGACAATGACTCGAACTCACAAAGCAGTAAGGTGTAGAAGGAGGTGCACATAATCCAGCACTTTCAACAGGCGATAAACCTGGGGTTGTGCATTCGTCCATCTCAACATCAGAATCTTCTTCTTCATCGCTTGACACTACAGATGGCATCGCTTCTTTGAGATGGTCGCTCTTATCGGACATAGTGTGAAGTGAAGTGGCAGAAGAAGGAGCCAAACTTGTGTCAGAATCAATTGACGAAGTTGTATCAATCGAAGACAGAGAGAAGAAACTGTTGTTTCTACTGCGAGTGCGCCGAGAGCTAGACAAATCAAGTGAAAAGCCGGGGTTGCGCATAGCTGGAGTTTTAATTGAATCGGGAGTGCGGATTTGATCGAGGGGGTAGTCGTGTGGAAAGAAGAGGTGAAGTGAAAGTGAGCCACTCGAGAAGGCGATGAAAGGGAAATGTGAATGTGACGATTGTGTCATCCGGAATGCTGAACAGAACGCACACACCAAACATTCATTTAGTCATTTCGCTCATTATCGTAATGAGGAACACACTCAAGCAATGAGAATCACGAAGGATTGTGTTCAAGACGGTGGTTTGACTCTCGAGGCTGGTAAACTGGGCTTGCACTATGTCTGGCGTCAGCATTCCGACTAGTATTGCTCTCAGCCGAAGAGCTAGGTATAGAGCGAGTACTGTACTGCACACTTTGGAGGACGTTGAGCATTTCGAGAACAGGTAGCGGACGATTTTAAGTGGAATATAAGCAACTTGCGGAAACTTGTCTCTGATGGGCAAGTTTCAAGCTTTATTGATATTGCCGGAAGCATAATCCTGTCTTCACCAAAGACTCAAAATGCTACGGGCATAGTTGTATGCAGACGGTGGGATTCTTCCAGTAGAGCACAAAAGACAAGCGGGAGACGAGTCATGCGGAGCCCGAACAGGAGAAGCTCGAGGATGCATAGAGCTCAAGTGACATCTGCAACAAGTGTGCTGCAGCCAAACGAGACGAGACAACATGTACCAATTTCGCGCACTGTCAACTTCGAACGAAATTCCAAAGATTGATACCAGGCAACGGCATACACAGAAAGCAATCGCGAGAGGCAACAGGAATAGAAAGAAAAGGGTCCTATAAGGCTAAGACAAGAAGCCGTCGCTGTTCGGCTATTTTGTACACATTTGGAAGGCACAGATCGGGGTCTGCGTTTTCTAACCGAGGCATGTGAGCCTTTCTCCTGCTCTATTTCTTGCTTCTTTCCAACCACGCAACAATTTCGTATGATGCAGAATTCGGGTGGTGCATTGTTTCGACAGCGCCCTCTAGCGGTCAACACGTCAAACACCTGCGCGTGTCGGACCGCTTCTATTGTGGTCTGCATGATCTGCAAGAGACCGTGTCAGATCGTAGGTTTAATAGCCTGATCCTTTCGAGAGCTATGTCTGAAGTCTTATATCTAAAGCGATATGAATCAAAGCAATATAGCAGGCAGTAATCAGTACCCTGGCAATGCTTACAATTATGGCTACGATGCAACGAATCAGCCTAGCTCGATGCCCTTCACTTCGCAAGCCATGGCAGGACCGTCTTATCGCACTGCAAGTCCATTTCAGCCGAATCATCAGAACCCTACCCAGGCAGGATCGCCCTACGGATACCACACAACGTCTAGACCAGCCTCTGCTATGAGTAATCCTGCTTATACTGCTCAGCAAGGCTATCCTAGTCAAAGTCCTGTGAATCAGCAAGATATGCAACAGCAGGTGTTTCAACAGCAGTATCCCGTTCAATCAGCATATTCCGGTCAACAGCAACAAAGTTGGCAGCAAGACAATGCTCGTAGTCATCCTCGGCAAACTTCTGGCAGCTTTCCTGCTTCTATGGCTGCTTCCCCAGCTCTGGCCAATAGCCCTTATAATCCATCTACTGGTATACCAGCTCGCCCGCCTAGTGTGGCGAGATCAGAGAAGTCTTATTCCTCGCCTGCTTTACCTCATTCTGCTTTACCTCCAAGAGTTCAGCAACAGCAAATGAACGGTTACGCTCCTCAACAAGCCTACACTCAGCCGAATTATCAAATGCAACAACAGCAACAGCTTAGGCAGTATCAAATGCAGCAACAGAGTGTCTACCAGAACCAGCAAATGATGCCTCCTCAGGCTCAACCAGTTTACCATAATCAAAATCAACAGAGTCCACCGAAGAGACAAGCTAGCCTTCCTCAAAGTGCACCGAACAATGCGGCTGCTCAACCTCGACTGCCTGACGAACAAGTCGTTCAAGCATTACAACACTTCCTTCAGCAGGCAAATATTCAAATGACTTCTTTGCCTGCTGTCGAAGGCCATCAAGTCGATATTGTGCTGCTATACAAGCTTGTTCAATTCCATGGAGGAGGACAGATGGTCTCCAACAAGCATCTTTGGGACACGGTAATCAATCAGATGCGAATTTTTCCCGACAGCGGACCCAACTCGCAGGAGCGTCTGAATGCCGTTGTACAAGTGTGTTGCATGTGACAGTCGCCTTTAAGATTACTGACTGCTACTAGATCTACCGAACCTATCTGCTTCAATTCGAGCACTACGTTCGGCAGCGTCTGATGAACCAAGCTTCAATTGGGCAAGGCGGACAACAGCCACAAATGCAACAGCAGCAGCCGCAACAAGTCAGGCCTCAGATTCAGCAGAATACACCAAACAATCCAGCTTACACTCAACCACCTCCTCCTGCTTTAGCTCAAGCTGCAACACCCATTGCTCCGCCTATACAATCGCCTCATGTTCGTGTACCTTCACAAACTCAGCAGCAGCAGCAACAACAACAACAAAGACCTGCCTCTGCTACCAATCAAGTTCTCACCGAACCTTCAGCGACTTCACAGATGCCTGAACCTACTATGGCCGTACCTTTGATGCCAGCTCAACGACAAGTTTCACCTCCTGCTCCTTCTCCTGTCAGGTCACCTCTTCGAACGAACGGTGTAGCATCACCAGCTAAAGAAGAACCAGTGGAAGAGAAATTTGAAGAAGAAGATGAGGAAGAGGACGATAGTGTAGCTACAAACTATATAAATGGTTTGGTCGCTTCTGTAAGTCAAGATTTGCCTTCGCCTAAAAGAGAAGAACCAGTAGCATCTACTTCGAAACTGAAGCCGGAAGAAGAGGGTGTAAAGCGGCGGAAGCAAAAGATTATATATCAACCGTTGAAGAGGAAGATTGACACCTACGGTGGATTGGCACCAACGGAGATTGATGAAGCAGTGCGATATGTGGAATCGAAAAAGCGGAAACGTACAAAGAATGATATTGGTGAGTTGCGCCTATACAAATGAAGCTCAAGCTCATGGGTAAATTAGGGACTCTCGATGTCAACGCTACTATTCTATCGCTCCAATCCGGTTTACCGACTGAAGTCACTTATGCTCTCAATTCCTTGTCTATCGTTTCAGAAGCCTGCAGAACGGCTGAATCACCAAATGGCTGCAAGTTCCCTCTAGCTGAATGTGGAGAGCTTCTCGACACACTGTTTAATCTGGTAGAAGAGGCAGCTTTTCCCGCTACAATTCAAGAAGTACCATCTGCGAATCAATCCAAGTCAAGTACGGCAGCGCAACCTTCATCTTACCGGGAACTCTACCTATTTGCTATGGCTGACAACAAGCTTCGTCAACGCAATAGAAGACAACAAGTTGCAGCTCTTCCTCGCTCGCACATTCTTCTAAATATCCTTTGCACGCTTCGAAATTTCGCGGCATCTCTGGACAACTCGGGTACCATCTATGCTCACCCTCGTTTTATTGGCCTCCTGCTACGACTTATCAGCTCTTCGGCCCCTCTTTCACCTTCAACGGATCTAGATTGGTCCGATATCCTCACAATTAAGAAAGATGTGCTGGTCATGCTAGCTGATGTTGGTGCAGAGCAAGACCTAGGTTGCAATTTTACCCCAGCCCAAGTGAGCGACCTTTGGCAGTTCCTCCACTTCTTTCTGGGGGAGCATTCAGCATACGATGATCCGCTACAAACCAATTCCAGCAATTCTATGGCTATCACTATTGGACATATTGGCATATACGCAGATCTGGCACTGTCCATCCTCATCAAACTCGGTGCAGCCGATCAGAATCGAACAGTTTTGGCAGCTACTTTACCTCGAGCGGAAATTCTGGTCGATATTTACGACACACTTTTACGACTTTTACCCAGCACAGCCGATGATCTCGCGATGCTCCAAACACCTTATGATAATTTAGGCGTTACTTTGGAAAGAGCTTCAATGGGTTTATTCATCCTGGCTTTCCTGGCTACTTCACGAACGAAAGATCGATTAAGGAAGAAGAGTAGCCTAGCTAACATTACCCATCACATCATATCTACTCTTCTAAAAGCCAAAGCTGACACCAATATCAATCTAATTATTTGTTCTCGATTGATGGAAACGCTTCTACTGCTTTACGAAGAATCAGAAGTAAAAGCAGTGGCTTCGGATGAACCTTTCTTCGGTTCGATGCAAGAAGGGACAGCAAAAGCAAACGAAGATCCAGATGGTACACCAGCAACTCGAACTTCTGTGTTTGACGACTATGTTTCGTTGGGAATCTCAAGGTCGTATGAGGAATTGTGTATGATTAGGACTATGCCGCCGGGTCTATTGAACTTGTTATTTCGTTTGTGCTCGAAGTGAAAGCATCAAGAGGGATGGAATGGAATGTAGATATGCAATGATATATGAAAATGCTACAAGGGCTACAGAGATCTATCTGACTTCCAATATTTGATCTTGTGCTCGACTGAGAACATATCGAGAAAGCCTTCCTACCACTGCACGAGAATGAGCGAGGACAAACACGGGACGAAAGAGAACGCACGGCGATATGTAGTACGGAAAGCTTTCACTGTGCCGACGAGAATGAAGATAACGCTCATGAGAAGCGCTAGATCCGTTCCTCTTCGTTCGCCAGCTCGTTGTTCGCGGTTATTGCGTCGGAATCTGTACTCATGGTCAGCTTCCAGTGTTGGTGTTCATCATGGTGAGCGAGCTGACATTCGCATGTGATGAAGAGGAGCTGTAGAGACGAAGCGGTAAGCATAGTCCAATGCGAAGGCAGATTCTCTCTATACCTAAAAAGCCAACCGAGATCACCATTTGACTGCGTGGCAGGTGAGCGGATCAGTCCAACAGGCATAACAGAACGCACAAGACTGTCAATTCCCATCATGTCTTGAGTCATTAAGTCGACAACGGACGATAGGTACTGACATGATACAATTCCCAGCACGCTAAAACCCAAACTGAAATGTGTAATCATCCTAACACTCCAACTGTCTTTCCTTCCAGGATCTGTGAATCCAGAAGAGAATAACAATCGATCCAGGAATGTACTGCCTTGCTTATTGGTCAAAGCAAGTTCTTCCGGAGTTCCACCTGCGAAAGCTCGAAATCCATTCTCTAGCACACCACCAATTACTTCTCCATAGTCCAAAGGGGATGCGAATGGGTTAGCTCCGAGGAAGAAGTAAAAGTAATCTTCGCCAATGGGATTTGACGGGAGTAGTTTCGTTGCCCAAAGTAATCCAGATGCCTGTTTTCTCCCTTCATCAGCAGACGAAGTTGCGCATAATATAGGTGATGAATTACGAGGAAACCGGATAGAAAGACTAAGAAGACGAAAGAGATGAGGGTGAAGATTATTTGAGCGTAAGGCGATGCTAGAATCTGTGCGATCTTTGTGCGACCTAGTTGATATCGATACTTGCAGAGACCACATTGAAAAAAAGCTAGCTTCATAGTTCAGTTGTGCAATCGCATCATGAGTCGGTAAAACTAACTTGCTGTAAGTTGACAATCGTTAATGAGTATACATATAGACAGCACCGCATGTAACTCACTTTGTGAAGGCGATTGCTGCCGCCATTGATCTAAACATCCAGTGTGCTGACGTAACACAGCCAGATTAATGACACATCGACGTCTCGAAAGGAAGAGCATTTACCACATAGCGTTGAGTGCCGCGGCCTATGTGCAATCAGCAGAGTATCGGCTATATCATGGATACTGCTCACATAAACATGGTGAGAATAGGCGACCGAGCTCTGGATCGTCTCGCTCCGTTCCAAAGCATATGCGGCAAGTAGGTTCTTCAGCTTGAGCTTCCTCGACAGGTATATCTTCAGGCTGAGCATTCCTAATTTCCTCTTCCTGCTCCTCGCGACCTCTAAGATAGTCTGCGTCCGCTTGAGCCAGGAAATCTCGCATTCTAGCTTCTTCTCTGCCACCACCTCCTCGTCTATTTCTCAGATCCCCTGCTGTGTCCATCCTGCTCAGGCGCGCACTCTTATATCGAGAAGCTGTAATCGAAGTGTTTGGTTGATACAAAACAACGACCGGATTCTATTTGGCTGGTGATAAGGTGTTCCGATGAATGAGAAGGGCCTTGAGCCGACGACAACTAGTAACGGACAAAGGAGTCTGCTAGGTCGCCTTCGAGCAAATCTCAATGAAGAAATCGATGTAGCCAATGCTGCTGTCCCTTTAACCTTCTTATGCGCTATCACTGGTTATATGGATGCGATTTCTTTTACTGCATGCTACATCTGGGCCGCATTTCAGACTGGTGCATTATCTCTTCTTCTATTTGCACTGAAGTCAAAAGAATTGATGCTGTGTTGTCGTGATAAGGAAATACGGTACAATTAGGAATAGCGGCAGCTAGATCTTTCTCTCCTGGAGCAATAGGTTATGGACCAGAAGGCAATGTGTTCCAAAAGGGCGATCAATTGGCTTTGTGTTCTTTGTTGGCTTTCAATATTGGAGCGTCATTCTCAAGATTATCTCCATGGGGTTACAAAACTAAAGGATTCATAGTTGCTAGTATGCTTGCGCAAGCGTTGGTTACTGTTGGAGCTGCTTTAACTGCTCGTGCGTTTCGTAATCGGATAAATAGTCCAATCGATGTCTGACAGAGTTTTCAGACTATTCTGGTCAATCAAGCTTTGGCGATTCAAGAGGGGAACCAAGTTGGTCAGTGAAGCATCTGGAAGTTAAGGTCTTAACCTTATTGTCGATAAATCTTTAACAGGAACAACCCGCTAGGCTTTGTGACATTAGGCCTGTATGTGTTCTCACCAACCGTAATATCATTCATCTCATCTTCTACATAGAATAAGTGCAGCCATGGGTGCACAAGGAGTAATAGGCACCAAACTAGGATCACAAGTCCGTCTTGCCTGTGCTTTTCTCCCTCCCTTCTAATGGTCACTTACGTACAAACAACAGTATGCAACAACCGTAGTACTCACTTCCCTCTATTGCGCACTAGCGGTCGATCCTTCTCTACTTGATCCGAGAAAATGGTTGCATGGAGTTAAAGCCAGGGATCACAAATTGATCGCTATCTTTATGCTCATCGTCGGTGGATTCGTTAGTAGAGCTTTGATAGGGCAGATTGGATCTGCTGGAACATTGGGTATTGGCGCTGGGTCAGTTTGAACGCGATCTTCATTTGCATTCTTTTGGCTTATGCTTCGCTTGTGTTTGAATGTGACAGGTTGCGTGTGATGTGTGCGATGGTTTGGATGATTACGAAGACGAAAAAGGTCGATCCGAAAGTGTTGATTTGATCAAGTGAAGACAAAAGGAGATTCTTCCACATGTGCATGTGTATTTATTGGGTCAGGTAGAAATGTTAGAGAGATAGAATTAGACTTGTGAAAAAAGTACGGCTCGTGAGTTGCGCGTCATTGCCACGGACAGTTTGTTTTCTTGTACCGACCGGGATTATACCAAGCTTGGAGCGCTGATTGGACAGCTAGATACCCCTGCGCTCGTATTTTGGATCATAACACTGCCGACTTCGCCCAAATACCGCGTGTCTGAAGTTGCAATCGAATTCAAGACTTAGCGAATTGGAAGATACGCAGCTATAGTCCTGTCTGGTCAGCATTGGATATAAACGACACCAGAATAGGCTGAAGCTGTGACAGCATGAGTCTGCGCGATGCCTTGCTCAGTACAGGAAGAGATTTAGCGGTGGAAGTCAATCAGCGAGCTTTGATCGATAAGATTCTGGCACGCTACAGTGGAGAGAATGTGGTCTTTCGCGAACTGCTACAGAACGCGGATGATGCAACAGCAAGTGAAGCTAGAATCATCTTTCATTCCTTGGATTCTGCAGCTACTCGAAACGACACTCTACCGGGCCTAGACAAGCTCAAAATGAAAGCTGTTACTGTGAAGAACGATGGAAAGGTCTTCAACGGTGATGATTGGTCTAGATTGAGGAAGATCGCTGAAGGCAATCCTGATGAACAGAAGATCGGAGCTTTTGGTGTAAGCTTCTGTCGGCATGCGTGTATTCACGAGACTGACAACAGTGATAGGTCGGTTTCTATTCACTGTTCTCGCTCGCTGAAGATCCACTGGTTTCAAGCGGTCCTCTGATGTATTTGTTTCACTGGAAAGGAGGGGGAGATCAGCTCTTTGTGAGAGAAGGAGCAAATCCAAACGAGAATAGCGATATGACAGCGGAAGGGAAACCATGGACGACCTTCGAAATCAATCTGCGAGAATCTGCACCAATGCCTGAACCTTTGGCTTTTTGCAAATTTCTAGCGAATGCTCTAGCTTTCACAAATTCTCTTCGAACTATCTCCCTGTTTGTCGATGAACATTGTCTTTGCTCTTTTACAAAGAAAGTCGCACCGTCTCAACTTGTACCGGCTATACCCAATCTTCAGCTTACCTCGTCAAATAAGCTTATGACGATAAAGAGCGTGGATTTTCTTCCTGTTCAGCTCGATAGCAAAGTGATGAAATGGGTTACCTACTCGCCAACTCCGATATCGAAACCAACAAGTGCACCATTAAATTTCACAGCCAAACTCTTTGCCTCTTTCAACTCTTCTTCCAATACTGCTCAACCGCTCGTACCAGTAGCTTTGGTTGATCTAAAAGAACAACTTTCCGCTTCGCTATTCTTGCGAATGGTTTCCGCCAATGTAATGGTTTCACTACCTTTTCACCTAAGTAAAGAGCTCGAAAGAGCGACCAAGAAGCCAGCCCCCAGAAATACTTTGGTACAGATGTTATATAGTTCGAAAGCCGAATTCGATGCTACTCATGGAGATGCGAATGAAGGAGCCAAAAAGGTTTTTAGTGGATTGTTATCGGACCTGGATGTCCAAGGTAGAGTTGCTATAGGATTCATGGTGAGTTGTAGCTGGAGGCTGAAAAAGCTGAGCTGATATGACATATCTTACTGAAGACACATCAAACGACTGGAACATGCGCTTCTATTGGCGCCCGGTTTATACCAACTGTCGAGCGAGAGGTAAGCTGAGCAAACTCAGAGAGACTCCCTAGATGCTCAACTTGCTACTGTAGAGCTTGGATCTGCAAGCGGCTTACGTAAGAGACTGGAACATTGAGTTGGTGCGTCACACGTGTTGCTCACGACCGCAGCTGATGATTACTGTGCTACGTACAGCTATCCATCGCTGGAATTCTGTCCCGCTATGTGTATGAAGATGAGATGCGAGAAGTTTCCAAAGCGTGGAAACGCCTGCCAGCATCTTTACCTGCCGATATCACAGAAAAAGACGCATTGACTCAACAGTGTATCCATGCAGCTAAATTCTTCACTTTCACTGGTTCTACTCCTTCTCCTTCCATTTCTACTGTTCAAGAGACTGCCTTTTATCAAGCTGACAAGACTCGTCAGCTGACCATCATTACTTCTGATGGCCCAACATCTTCTACAGCGGCTCGTATGCCTAACAAAGAACTCAGTGCGTTCATCAAATCTACACCTACCATATCTCAAGCTGCTTTGGATGGTGCACCTCGTTTCTTTGAAGAATTGCGATCGAGAAACATGATCTCCGACATTACTATTGATGATGACATTGTCAAGGAACTATCTTCTCGAGCTCTACCGGTGGAAGAAATGGTTGCAGCTTTGTCTTGGTGGATCAAGCTGTCTTTCAATAGAGAATATTCTCCAAGCATGAAGACTCGTCTCGTCAATAGTGCCATGATTAGTCTAGAAACTGGGACGCCCGCAGAGAAGATCATTCCACTCAGCTCTATCAAGTATTATCTGGATCCTCGAGTCGTCCCTACTGATCTTCCTCTTCCTCCTGATGTCTTGCCTTACGTCGTATCAAAGCAATTGAAGAGCAATGATCTGTTAAATGTCTTTGATTGGAAAGAACTGCCCATCACAAGCGAGTTGGCTTTCCTTCTTTCGCCAGGAATGACTTCTGCTTCAAGTCCAGTAGAAACTAATATGCTCGTTTCACCTCATTTCAGTGAAAAGGTTTTCCTCTCATTAGCCAAATCCTTTTCTAACTTCTCCGCTTCAATACAAAAAGACCTGGGTATTATGCTGCGAGATGTTGCTTGCTTGCCTACAAAGCATGGCCTGAGACAACCCTCAAAGTCATACTCTGCTAATATATCGTCGCTCAACATGGATGACTTAGATACTGTTCAATTTCCCAGCGGCATAGTGATTAAGGGCAATCTAGAGAAGCTTCTTATTGCTTCTGGCCTACAAAGGCATGTCGACCTACAAATAATATTCTCCCGTCTGTTCGGCAGCGGGACATGGTCTTCGTTTGAATTGATCAAGTACCTGGTCAGCGTACAAGATACTTTGTCAGCGGATGAAATCGACAAGCTCCGCAAGACATCTTGGTTGCCGCAAGAAGGTGATCCACCATTGGAAGAAGGCAAAAAGCCTGTGCGATATAAAGCATCTGAACTTTTTGAACCTCTGCAAAATTTCAGAGCATTGCATCTTCCCTTACTTGGCTGGCAAGGAAGATGGGCATCAAGCTCTCGCGAAGCTACCTTCCTATTCTTGATAGGTCTTCAGCGTAAACCCTCAGCTAGTACTATTCTCAGCTTGGCAGCGGATCCGAAAGACGCAGAAAAGCGAAGACAAGCATTAGCTTACTTCTTATCTTCATATACTTCTGCCGGATTCTCTCAATGGTCGCCCAAAGACGCTGATATCGCATTCATACCATGCACTCTGGTAGACGGCAGTGTCGGCTTGGGCAAGCCTTCAGAAGTCTACTCCAACTCAGCTTGTTCTATACTCGGATTCAAGGTGCGTGATTCTCTAGTGACTGAGATTCGTCTTACCATCTCACGCAGGTTCTACATCCGTCTATGGCACCTGAAGCACCTAAGTTCAAATTAGCAAGTGATCCTAAACCTGCTCAATTGCTCCAGCAGTTACAAAACAGACCTCCAGCAGATCAGCAAGCTGCAATCCCCATCTTCGCTTATCTATCGAGTCGTATAAGTCAGTTTTCAGCAGCGGATTTCAGCAAGCTTCATATCATGACCTTCATTCCTGCTGAGAAAGGCACTAAAACTACCGAAACCCATCTTTCTCCGAATAAATGCTTCTTCAAGTCCTCTGAGACGTCTGCAGTCTTTGCTAGCGTCTTCTCATTCGTCGAATACTCTGGCGCAGCCAAGTCATTCCTCTCCGCTTGCGGCGTCAAAGATGCTCCAAGCCCGAACGAAGTAGCTCAAATGCTGGTGGCAGAGCCTTCGCGCTTTCTGGCACTTGCTGGGACGCCGGAAGCATATCTTCAAATTTTACGCCAAATCGCAACTACAGCACATCTCTTGCCAAACTCTCTTTTGCAATCAATGAGGCGAAAGCCTTTCTTCCTTACTACTCGTCGGGCACCAAGAACGGATAAAATGGATCCCGATGATGATGAGGACGATGAAGATTCTCATCCAACTCTAGTTCAGCTCACAGCACCTGTTGAAGTCGTCGTGATCGATGATATTACACTCGGTCGCTTATTCAGTGAGGTTGAGGCGGCGCCGCAGGAGGTATGATCTGCTCCTTACAACGTGTCCAAGCCAGCTAAGGCAGTCTGTAGGACATCTTGGAAGCATTTGTAGAGAAGCTTGGAGCTGTTCGTATATCTACTCTTGTCAAGACTAGCTACAAATCGACAGGAAATGCACGCGTTAATACTCCTCGTGTTGATACGGTCAATAAGCTAGTGAAGGAAAGATCACAACTCTTTTTGTATGAAAGAGAAGCTGTTTCGCGAAAGGAAGTTCTCAAAGATGCATCATGGATTAAGAAGAACCTTAGAGTCGTTGAAGTGTCTGGCTTGGCTATCAATCAAAGCATAAGCTTTGCTTCGGTGCACAAGACTGTTAGTAGGCAAACAAGTGCTGCTGCTAGCATGGACAGAGGATCACTGGTTCTATCTATCAATGCTAATATCCAAGACATCGACTGGTTCGAAGTCAGCGCTGCTCTTTGTCGGCATATTCTGGCGAAACAGCGCATCAAGTAAGTTATTCTTACCCTAGCAATAGATGGGATGTATGCTAATAACTGGTAGCGATGCGCTTTTATTCATGACTCTCCTCTCGACTGACCTGCAAACGCTCAAGCGCCGAGGCTTCGCGGTCAATCGCATCCTGAATGCTCGAAAAGCCGAACGAGAGGTTAATGAGCAGATGGCGCGGGAGAAGCAGCAAGAGGAGGAATTAGAGAAAATTCAGAGGCCAGCGCAACTACCGCCGCCGTATGTTCAACCTGCAAGTCAGAATGGGACTGCTTCCCCTGACATGGAAGAACGGTCTCCTTCCGCACCACCTAGTACAATGGAAGATAAGCGACCTGGTGCATTGTTCAATAACCTGCGCAAGAAATTCGGAAGACTACCGACTGCACAACCCATCGAGACACCATCGCCTGGGTCTTCATCCTCCGCCATTTCAAACCAGAGAAGTAAGCAACCAATCAGCACTCCAAATTCAAGCAATTCCGCGACTCCATTAGCTGATATCAGAAATAACGTACTTCGTGCTATTCAAGCTTCGAGACCAGATCAAGCGGAAAGTATTCGTAGCGGCGCCGACATTCGACAAGTAAAGGAGTCCGAGGGCTCATATTGCGTACGTCGTGCAGACAGTGCTTATATGAAATGGCTCGCTGAACCCGATGTTGCTTTAATTACAGGACAGTTCAGCTGCAACAGATTTGCTCTTCGTCAGCTCGATTGCCAATTATCGATTCTATTGCAGCAAGGATGTTGCAAGCGCAGAGCAAGTCGTCTTGCGGCATGGCGATGCTCTCCGCCGCTTCTGTAACTTGGTTATAACTCCACTTACTAAAGTCTTCAATCTGGATCCGAAAGCTGTTCATATCTTCTACGATCAAACAGGCGGTCTAATAGCTTTCAATCGCAACGGCTCCCTCTTTATGAATCTACGATACTACATCAGTTGGCATGATCAAGATGTCGTCGCTGGTCAATTGCAAGACGCCCTTCTGTCAAACTTCTTTTCCCTCGCACACGAGCTTGCACACAGCCTGGTAGAGCCACATGGGTCGGAGCATGAGTTCTGGTCGGCAAATATCGCCGAGCATCATGTTATCAAGCTGACAAAGTACGTCCGCTGTTATCCTATCTGAATGTGCTGATTCCGGATTTCTAGTTACATCAATTCGTTGGCACAACCCACTGCAAGACTAATTGATGCCTGATACCCTGAACTTTACGTCGCATTCGCATGAAGCATAGCATTGTAATTACAGCAGCTCTGTACAAAAGGTATATAAATGTAATCAAACTCATGCATAACACCGCTTCTAAACAACCTCTAAAACGAATAAACAATTGCGAATCCCTTTCTCTCTCTTTTTCTTCACTTCTTACTGCCGCAACATGACTTTTTGACCGGAGCAGGTTGCAGATTCGTTATTGCAGTCGAAGTCGTAGCCAATGATTCACCACCAAGATCGAACAAAGCGGGGTCCAAAGGAATATCACCAGCATCCGTTCTAGCTCTTTTCCTCCTCCTTCTTGACCCATGTTCTCCATCTTCTTCTTCCTCTTCTCCAACTTCTTCTGCTTCTTGGAGTTGTGACGGTATCAACTTTTCTTGCCACTGACTAACCGATTCGCTTACTCCAATAGGACCCAACAAACTTTCCACAAAAGCTCTATCGTAAGGATCAATATTTGGATCTCGATCGTTTGTCGTTAAACCCAGCGAATCGTGTAAAGCTTGTAAATGAGCGCATCCACAAGAATCACCACATTTACAGCTTGTTCCACAACCTTTACAACCGCTAGTGGACTCGATATCCAAAGGAAGAGGGATAAGGTTGCCCAAGAGATCGGTCTGAGGTAATGGAACTGAAGGGGTTAAAAGATGTTGAGGTATCAGGATATCACCAAAGAGCCAATCGGAAAATGGTAGTGGTGCTGTTTGAGCTGCTGTTATAGGAGTAGGTAAGAAATTGTTGTTTAGGCTGTTGGACATATCCAAATTTGAAAAAGGTAGACCGGTTGGACTATAAAGATCTGGCGGATACAGCGGCAGATTTGGGTTGAAGGCATAATCTGGTTGGTATGTGTTGAGTAGAGGCAGAGATGGAGAGAATTGGCTATCGAAGCTGTTGCTGAAATCTGAAGGAATAGTTGTACTGCTCGGAGCTGATCCAAGAGAAGGTGTTGAAGGTAAAGAATAGTCGTAATTGAAGGGAGCATAGACAGGCATATTGCTCGGTAATTGCGGAACAGCAAAGATATCCATCTTCTTTGAGCAGCAGCCTCCTCCAGATTCCGCTGCATTGGCCGGTCCATTAGCGGAAGTTGGTATATCTTCCTTCTCTGGACAGATACACTTGCCGCCGCTCTGACAGCCGCACATATAGGCTCGCTGAATAGTGGCGCGTTTAATAGCGAGCAAAGCTAAAACAGCAAGATGAGCGCTTATCGCTTTGAACAAGAAATTGTCATACCCTTGGCATTCGGAACAGCACCAGACTTGTCTACAGGCGTAGTTGTACCAGAAGGACCAGCTTCTGGCGTTTCAGCAGGCTCAAGAGCTTCAGCAGAGGAATGAGCCATAAAGATTTTAGGGTTAACGACAGATCAAGCGAACCTTCCGGCATAACAGGTTTATCGCTACAATTGCATTTGACATGAGAGTCCCTGTATTTGCGGAGATCTCTGCATTTCTGACATTGAGTTGGAGGTCGACCTTTCTTTTTGATTTCAAAGATTGGGCGGTCCTGTCAGTAAAAGGGATATATCAGCTCCGATAGAGCAGAAATACATCTTCACTGACTGTATGTTGGCAAGCAGAGGTTCGATGACCTTTGATGCAGGCTAGCCAGAGATGTCAATGCACAGATCTGCTTCATCTGGCTGATTCGCGTACCTGCACAAGCATACTTCTTTCCATCAATCAAAGGCTATCAATGCACGTCAGCCTATCGGGAAACGAGCTTCTGTGTTAAACACCTCACCATTGATTAGTTGGACAAAGACAAGCTCGTAAATACTTTGAAGAATCCAAATTGAGCAGACCAGATGCTGCTTGGTATATGCTAACACAGCGGCAGGGTTCCAAGCCTGATCACTGCAGAGAGCTTGGACTTTATGCAATTCGAGGACCTTCTTGTGTTATCACCCTTGGCAATTGTTTCGCTTGCAGTGTGGCTGATCTTAAGTACACTTGCTACCAGAGCAGCGAGCAAAGTAGACAGGATTAGGAAGACGCGGTTTTGGGAAGAAAGTTGTTCTCAAATTAGATTGTCCAGTTACGAGCATCCTCAGCAAGTACATCTGACTTCGTGATTCGCTGCTTCGAGTCTTCTTGATAGTATCCGTCAGGGCTTTCATCTCTGTCTTCTTCTCTTGTTTCTCTTCTTTACCAAAATCTGCTCATTGCAATGGGCAAATCTTCCAAAGACAAGGTTCATCTACTTGCTTTATACTTGTTTTACTATCTCTCAGATATTCCTTCTTCGGGTAGCGCGATATCTATTATCGACTAGCCAAATCAGATGGTCTGTCATGCATGCATTCAGTACTTCCGCTTCCTGATCTCTTTGAGTAGGTTATCGAGCTCGGTCTGCTTACAAAGTGAGATCTTCATTACTTCAACTCAGTCGTTCGTTCTAAAGTGCTCTTCTTCGACAGCTGCTTCAAATCGACGAAGCGTTCAATATCTTCGAAGGCGTACATCGGGTTGTAGATCTCTGCGCAGCGCCAGGATCATGGTCTCAAGTACTGAGTCAGAAACTCAAGTGCGTTGCCCTCATGTATGTGACTGATATAGCTGATATTGAAAGATCATAGCGAAGCGAGATCAAAAGATGACAAAGCTACTATAGTGGCAGTAGATCTGCAACCTATGGTAAGTAGATACTCTCTCCCTAGAGATGTATTGAAACCATCTCTTTAGGCTCCGCTGCCAGGCGTAATACAACTGCAAGGCGATATCACCAAGTCTTCCACAGCAGAATCCATCGTTTCCTACTTTTCTGGCGAGTTGGCAGATCTAGTTGTATGTGATGGAGCACCAGATGGTATGTGTTGAAAATGCTTTGAATTGTCAAAGTACACGGCACTCAATACGTATAATTCAGTGACGGGTCTGCATGATCTAGATGAATACATGCAAGCTCAACTGTTACTGGCTGCACTCAATATCACACTGCATACACTTCGGCCAGGTGGAACTTTCATAGCCAAAATCTTTAGAGGAAGAGATGTAGCGTTACTCTATGATCAACTTTCTTGCTTCTTTCAAAAAGTAACATGTTCCAAACCAAGGAGTTCCAGAAATTCTTCAATAGGTTCGTTTACCATTCATCTCTCAACTCGCTCGTCGAGTTGATGGTGAGTTTAACGAACAGAGGCTTTCGTTATTTGTTCTGGCTTAACATTACCGCCAAACTATAAACCTTCTCTCGCTCAACCTTTACTTACTTTTTCTGGTTCACCCGATGATCTAGAAGGAGAGATGAAGTATATAGCGCCTTTCGTAGCATGTGGTGATCTATCGTTCGTTTGCCTTCACTTTCCTTTTAGCCTGACATGTGTTCTGATCTCGTTTGATACGCACAGTGGTTGGGATGCAGATGCGACGTATCCTGCACAAGCGGAATCGGATCGTATTAAAGATGTAATACAGTCACCTATTCACCCAAGCTACAAGCAGTTTCTGGAGATGAGGTCAAATAACCAGTTTGAGAAACTAGGAGTAGCATTAGATAAGACTAGCTTGTCATCGTAACAAGATGTGTGCACCAATTGCAAAATGTATTTCTATTGTAAAAATCTACTTGGCTGCTCCACCTTTTCTAGCTTTTTCTTTGGGTAGTTCCCGTACGAATGGAATAAACTCTTTTCCTCCCATATACTTTCTCAATACTTCAGGTACGACCACGCCCTGTGGTCAAAGAAAAAGTAACTAATCAGCAAGATGCTGAAGTAACAGATCTTCGCTTGACGCACCTCTTTTGTTTGGTAGTTCTCCACAATACAACACATTGCCCTTTCCGTCGCACATAATGTTCCATTAAGCATATGAACGTATCTCTTAACTGGATCGCCTTGTTTCTTGACACCACATCGGACTTCCAGCGAACGCGATTCTGTTCGAACGTTCTCAATAATACATCCTTTAATAGGATTTGTGAAAAGAAAAGACGAACGATAATCTGTGCAATTGGAAACGGAGACCAATTCCTTGTATTCACCTTGGAAAGGGAACCAAGCTTCTAAATCATACTTTTTTGCAGCCGCATTGTTTAGAGCACCCGAAACGATTGAAACGATGTGATAAGGTAGTTTTAGTGATTGGTAGAATTCTTCTGAATGAGCTACCATGGAATCGAATTCAGCCCATGAAGAAGCTGGGTCGGTAATGCAGAACTGTCAGAGAGTCATGTATAATCAGCAAGACGCTGAAATATACATGCACCACACTGACCTGTTCTATCTTCTCAAACTGATGCACTCGGAAAATACCCCATGTTTCTCTTCCGTGCGAACCAGCTTCTTTTCGGAAACATGTAGAATAGCCAGCGTATCTGTGAGCAACGGCATAGCTTCAACAACAGGATAACCTGAGCTAATAGCACCTCCGCTCACCTGATCGGCAGCTGAGTGCTAGGATCGTCAAACCACTCATCTGAATGCAAAGCAGAAAGAGGTTGTTCACTGGTCGCAATAAGGTATTTATCATCTTCCGCTTCCATTCCTTGTTCAGGAGCATTAGATTCCATTTTGTAAAGCGATTCATCAAAATCTTCCAGTTGAGCAGTCTTCGCCATTAAAGAACGCTTCATCATGAAAGGAGCTTGAATTTTCTTGTATGACTTGGAACGCAGGAAATCGAGCCCGTAAGATATAAGAGCTTGGTTTAGATCAATGCCTTCGTTCATCAAGAAATAACCTCGGTGACCAGCAACTTTTGAGCCTGTAGGGAATCCCGGGACAAGCATGAATACGAGACTCAGGCTACATCGAGACGACCCACCCCTTTCTTGATCAAGCATCTCCATCCTGTACATGACTTCATGATGTGACAAGATATCCGTTCGATGTTCAGGTTTCGCATTAGGACCATCAGGATGCCAAACTTTCTCTTCCACGTTATCATCTTCCGTTTGACTGACGGGCACAGATTCATGAACGATATTCCCGATAGTTCCAGCCAATTTCCTTAGTTCTTGTTCTTTACTGACTTCAACTGCTTTCAAACTAGGTACTCTTTTATCCAATTCGATTTTTTGCTGTAACAAAGGATCTACTTCTTCTTGTGGTGCTTTGGATTTCTTGAGTGTACCAATTTGTTTTTGTACTGCGTTGATTTCTCTGGATAACTGGCCTACTGCAAATTGGGCTCGCGTCCATTCTTTGTAATGATTGAGTACATCATCCACGAGCTCTAAATTCGTTGTTTCATATGAGCATTGTGGAATAGCCTTATATATATGAGGAAGTTATAGCTTACCAGGTTTAGAACCTCGTTTGGCTTCAGATTTCCTCACGAGTTCTGGATCACCGCCTTTCTCCTAATTTGCACCAGTATAAGCAGAGATATAGTAGCGAGCGGTGTGGACACGAACAGTCTGAAGTAATAGCAAGTCTATCATGGTTACGAGTCAAGCATAATAATTTGAGATTTCATGCAAGCTCGAGCAGAGACGACGAAATATGGATGCTTGTGAGGCACTGGGATTTACAGCCAGATATGAATGGAGCTGATATGGCGCGGCAGCACAATATAATCAACAGGAAGCGGCTCAGCTCGAAGTCATCTTACAGAAAAAGCAGGCAAGTATCTAACATGGTTCTACGGCACTGGGAGCTCATCAGGATGCATGGACAGATGAAGGATATGATGAACCTTTACTCAAACTTGGTCGAAAGATGCTTCAATTCCTGCACAACCGATTTCAGCTCGAAAGCACTTAGTGGGAAAGAAGAGGATTGCGTTAAACATTGCGCGGATAAGTTCTTGGCTATGTCGAATAGAGTAGGCTTGAGATTCTCGGAGCGTAAGTCTTGCTTGCTTTCTGCCGTTTGATAGAGAACTGATTCATCGGGTTAGAAAACGCTGATATGATGGCGAAGCAAGGGCAGTCATAGAAGCAATCGCAAAGTGTATAGTAGTCTTCCTTACCATTTGTCTGGGATCGATTTCCCTTTCAGTATCTGGAAGCTGTCTTCCAGTTTGTTTCATATATCGTCTTGATCTCTCTGCCTCTCTCTTCTCTTCTTCTCACCAATATCATCCTCTGTCTCTCTCTCTAATGTCTGAAACTCGAAAGCCTGGCTCCCATGAAGCCTATATACATGCTCTAAAGGAACGTGCTGGAAAGCTCAGCCCAGCTGGCGAGGAAGCCTTTCTTGGAGTATCAAACCACTTCCATACTACTAGTATTCAACATGTTACTGGCTCTTATGCGAGTCCTGCTCAGATTCCGGCTAAACAAAAGAATGAATTGCAGTCACTCTACAATGATGCAACGGTCAGACAGGCCGCCAATGCGAAGACGCCAGAAGCCTTGCTGACTTTTCATGGCCGCGCGATGCACGCTCATCTCGAAAGTAGATCAGTTTGCTAACAGTCTTAGGGTATTCTGAAGCTTCTACAGGTGTCCAGAAAGACCGCCAGGCGTATTCCGCTGATCGGGTGGCTCTTTTGACCCACTTAAACCGACAGGAACTGATGAAGCAAGGTGAAGATGCCAAACGGGCTGCCTTCGTTTTCAAGGTGAGATCATTCTTATCGATTCTTTCAGTAAATGCTGAGAGCCTAAAGCAGACACCTGTGGTCTCTGAAGTCCCTCGTCTACCCGACGATCAATGGCCAGGCATTCTTGAGGCCTGG
Source organism: Kondoa subrosea (assembly GCA_039545335.1). Taxonomy (NCBI): domain Eukaryota; kingdom Fungi; phylum Basidiomycota; class Agaricostilbomycetes; order Agaricostilbales; family Kondoaceae; genus Kondoa; species Kondoa subrosea. The sequence continues at coordinate 389,926 of BCIN01000009.1, forward strand.
TTTCGTGGCTTTCCCTATCAGTGCCACAAAGCTCTCCTGGCGCTTCACTTCCATCTCGTACAGAAGGGTCAAGCTCTGTCTTTGATGACACTCCGGCATGACATCTTTGTACATCAGGCTGTGAATCGCTTCTACACGGATGTATACCTGCCTAAGAACCCGGGAGCTTGGACTTATCAAGCATTGCAGTATTTACTAGATGTGCACAAGCAAGTCCATGGTAAGCGTCAGCAGAATGGCATATATCCGAAGAAGCTGAACTGTCCTCATTCTTACAGACAAGGAAGTTGCTAAAGTGCAAGACGCTGAACAGCTGAAATTCGTCAAATATCTGGCTGCCCATGATCTCTCAGTCTCACTTGATGGGAGATATTACCAATTGCTAGTGAGGCTGCTCTGCTATTTGTGGAAGGACAATTGTACTAATCAGAGCTTCTGAAGCCATTCTGCGAATTGAAGCTGAAAAACGATTTCTTGAGAATTCTGCCATCTACCCGTTTTCCAGAGGTAGAGAAATGGGTCAGTCATCTTCAAAGACTCTGTTTGCTTGATCGCTGAACTTTCTTTAGCCTGCTAGTCGCTGGGCTTCAGCGTTTGCTTTGTTCTTCCCTACTGGCCCTCCACTTGGTTCACTTCAATTTAGGGAGCGAAACCGTCTGCTTCGAGACCTTATGAAGGAGCTAGTCGCAAGCAGTGAGCCGGATCTTATTCGGCTCAGGAATCTTCAGGCCGGTGCTCATCTTTTCCCACAGTGTACTTGCACGTAGAGCGACATTTGAAGCTCAAGGAGCTAAGCAAGCAAGCTGATCCCAGCAGCGGTACTGTTTTTGCTTTACCGCACCACCCTGATCTACTCTTCGTGTCTCGTGTACTACCTCGCTGCCACGGTTCTCAAATGTCAGGCGGGTCGCTTCGGTTCCTGTATGGAACCGGAATCATGCCTTTTGACGCTTCGAAACGTATGCTTATACTTTTCGGATTCGGAGCATCTATTTAATCGTGCTACAATAGGTAAAGTGCCTTATTTGGAGTTGGCAGCTTCTCGCAATATAGCCGAAGTCACGCAAGACTTGGTCCATGGTATAATGGAACGCATATGTATGCTCCGCTGCCAAGCTTGTCATTTGTGTGTTGTTGGACTAATGTTGCATCGACACAGTGACCTCGATGCTCGTGGAAATGAAAGCTCACCGGCCCCAGATGCCTATGTTCAGATGCACAACACAAGCGGAGGTCCAAGGCTCTCCCGATTTCCATCTGTAAGTCACATTGCTTTGACCACACTGAGTTGCTGACAGGTATAATATATCTCCAGTCTAGCTGGAATCTTTCTGCAAGATCGTGCCACCCATACTGATAGGCTAGCCGCACCTGTATGCTCTACTCGATCTGATCGATATAAGACTGACTGTTCATTCTCAGTCTTCTCTTGTGCTCAAGCTTAAGAAGGAGAACATCCCGACCGGCCAAGCTGAACATCAGTGCTTGGGTATCCGCAAGACAAGCGAATGATCATGGCGAGCAATTCTCAAGACATTCCAAGCATAAATTACTGTAATTCCGTGCCCTTATATATATGCAACTCATGCTTCTCTTTCTCTCTTTCGAAGTATTTGCCAGGCTGAGCATCCTTACGCTATGATCACTCTGCTGGTTACCTCCTTGATAGTCAAGTGTTCACCAGTCCCTCTCTTTCGTTCTTCATGGCGGGCAGACTCAAACAAGACTGACTAATGCCAAATCAGCTTCGTAGCCCTGGCTTCTTTGGATGTTGTTACTGGGCAGTCAAGACGCTGCATCTTACCTAAATGAATTTATCCAGGTAATCTTCTCTGAGGAGAATGCAAGGAAGAGGAAGAGAGAGAATTCAATTTAGAGGGGAAATCTGAGTACTGTTATTCCAAAGACCAAGAAAGTCGATATATAGGGAAATTGAAGATCCGTCGAAAGCAGGTATAGTTGGTAAGAAAAGAGAGCTCTGGCTCGATCTGTACAAAGGTGAAGGGTTTACCAAGAGTCTTGTACTGATCGTGAGCAAATCCCGCACGTCCAGCTTCAAATCCCAGTATGACCAGAAGATGCCCGGAACTGGATAGCAGGAGGAAGAAACAAGCAGAGATCGAGAGAGAGAAAGAGAGTGCCAGCAGCGTTATCAGTACATAGATAGCCAATACATTCAACGGGGTACAGCATACCACGAGTAAATTCTACTCGCCATTCAACTCCTTCTCCCTCTTCGCAAGCTCATCCTTGGGTACAACAGGTTGGTCTTTCAATCTGTGCGTATGTCATGAGTCCTGAGAGCTCCAGAGCTCAAGTTGAAATGAGATGACGCACTGCTCTGCTGTGAAGCTTGCGGGCAAAGTAGAGTCCTTGGTCAGTTTGGCATCTCCTGATAGACCAGATCCTGCTTGACTGGGGTCGTTATCCTTCGCTGGACTGCAGAAATGCTTAGGTATAAGCAACACGGAAGAGGCGTAATGCAACTGACTGAGGTTGGATGCTGATTACGAGGGATCAGTGACATCGGTTGAGCGTGAAGTGAGCTGACCTGAATTCTCCTTCCTTTGTATCTGTCGGCATTGTCGACATCTTGGCTCTTGAAGAGGGAAGTCAACAAACTCAGCCTTTGATTTTGGCTAAGACAAATCAGTGAAATATCTAACACCGACTTCCCCTTCTTTCCTTGAGAAAGTCAGAAAAGGGCTCTTCCTCTCCCTCCTCTGCTGATCTTGAAAATCATGGCCGCCCGACTCAGGACTGCAGCTACTAGAATACCACGCGCAAGTACTTCGACTTTATCATCATCCCGCTCGACAACTTCCTTATCACTCACTTCTACCAAAAATGGTCGAGCTCTAGTGCCGCAAGCTAGATCTCTGGGCAGTCTCACATCACAACGATTCGACACCGATAGAGTAGGCTCCTTGCAAGCTTCTTACTTGCAATTTGTCTAACTCGAAAGCTGGTACAGGAAGCTATAGTCCGACTATTGTATTCCATAGCATCCAAGAAAGAAGTAGAACGCTACCTCCGAATCTTTAGCACAGCAGATAAATTCGCAGTCATCAAAGTTGGTGGTGCTATCTTGACTGATAACCTCAAAGAACTCTCGCTGTCTTTGGCTTTCCTTAATCGAGTGGGATTGTTCCCTGTGGTTATCCATGGCAAGTGATCTTGCTCTTAGCTGCGTGTGCTAGCTAAAGCGTAAGGAATCTTGCAGGCATGGGACCGCAATTGAATCATTTACTTGAAGAAGCTGGAGTAGAACCTCAGTACGAAGGAGGTATTCGAATTACAGACGCGAAAACATTAGAAATCGCTCGAAACTGTTTTATGAAGGAGAACATGAAACTGGTTGAAGCTTTGGAAAAATTAGGAACAAGAGCTAGACCAATCGTTTCTGGTGTTTTCCAAGCTGAATATTTGGACAAAGACGTTTACCAATATGTTGGCAAAATCACTAAAGTCAACAAAGAACCCATTGAAGCTGCTATCAGAGCAGGAGCTTTACCTATCTTGACTTCGTTGGCGGAAACTCCTAGTGGTCAAATACTCAATGTCAACGCTGATGTTGCTGCTGGAGAATTGGCGAAAGTGTTGGAACCACTCAAGATCGTATACTTGAACGAAAAGGGTGGATTGTATCATGGTGTGACTGGTAAATTGCTTGAAGTCATCAATCTGGATGAGGTGCGAAATAATTCATGTGATGCTGAACGAAACAGCTAATCAGGAGTCCTTACGCACAGGAATACGACAGCCTGATGAAACAAGAATGGGTCAAATACGGCACGAAACTAAAACTCCGCGAAATCAAAGACCTTCTCGATCATCTACCTCGATCTTCTTCCGTAGCCATCATCTCACCCGATACACTCCAACGAGAACTCTTTACTGATTCTGGTGCTGGCACTTTAATTCGAAGAGGTTACAAACTCTACAAATCCAAATCCATTGATGAAATCGGTACAGATCGATTGAGGGATATTTTCTCTAAAAGGGATCCGGAAATACTCAGTGGTGAAAAATCAGTAGCTCAAGTCTTTTCTGATATCAAGAATGGACCGGAATATACCATTATTGGTGATGAACCTTTGGATGTGATTGCTATTATTCGACACCCAGCTGGTGAAACACCGGTTCTGTATAAGTTGATCACATCAAGGAATGGCGTATTGAATGCTGTATTGGATAACGTTTGGAATTCAATCAGAAGTGAATTCCGAAGACTGTTCTGGACCGCTCAATTAGACGATGATAACAAAGCATGGCATTTCGAAAGAGCTGATGGATCGTTTTCAAGGAACGGTAGAAGTCTTTTCTACTACGGGGTTCAAGATTTGGGTGAAGTGGAAAAGATTGTTAGAGGATTTTCGGACAAGAACAGGTTGGACAGGTCATTCTTACCTCTGGTTCGTTCCAAGTGAAATTTGTACATACTTTCGATGTAAAATGTTAATGTCTTTTTTTGCTGGTTCTGTTCTTGTAGCAATACTCTAAAACTTCTTCTTCTTCGCCTTCATCTTCATCTTCGTCAACAGCATCGATTGGATTAGGCAAGAAGTCTTTCCATTCTTCTTCTTCTAGGCAAAGGAGAGGTTATGCTACCCAAGCTTCACCTACACCAAAGAAGATTGCTTTGATCGGAGCAAGAGGTTTCACCGGATCCAACCTTGTCAACCTTATTAACCAGCATCCTTCAATCGAACTCTCTCATGTGTCTTCTCGAGAGTTAGCAGGCAAAACTCTTGATACCTATACTAAATCATCAATCACCTACCAGAACTTATCGGTCGAAGATGTGAAAGCTATGGAACAGTCTGGCGAGGTCGATGCTTGGGTGATGGCTCTACCTAACGGAGTTTGCAAACCTTTCGTCGATGCCATCAATTCTGCTAGCTCTGAGAAGAAGAGCGTGATTGTGGATCTGAGCGCGGATTATCGATTTGAGGAAGATTGGGTTTATGGATTACCAGGTCAGTCCGAGTTCTATAATTTAATTTGAAGCTTGTTTTGATGGGTCAGCAGAACTCTATAATCGGGAAGCACTGAAAACAGCGAAAAGGATATCGAACCCAGGCTGTTATGCAACGAACGCCCAACTCCTCATTGCACCTCTAGCCAAGTATCTGACGCCGTCCAATCCTCCCACAGTCTTTGGCGTTTCAGGCTACAGCGGCGCAGGAACAAAAGCAGGAAGCGTACCTAAAATCTCACCAGAAAGTTTACAAGGCGGCATCAAACCTTACTCCTTGACAGATCACATCCATGAACGTGAAGCTTCAAGACATCTTTCAACTCTTACCTCTGCACCTTTTCAATTGGCTTTCGTTCCGGTTGTAGCGCCTTGGTTCCAGGGCATCATTTCGACTGCCTCGATACCTCTGAGTGAAGAATTGAGAGCATCCGATGTGAAACGATTGTTCGAAGAGAAATATAAGGGGGAGAAGTTGATCCAGTTGCAGAAGGAAGTACCGGAAATTATGCAGATCTCAGGCCAGCATGGTTTCAAAGCTGGTGGCTTCCAAGTGCATTCAGGGGGAAAGAGAGCTGTAGTAGTCGTAAGTCCGTTCACCCGTCTCACTACAGCTCGACTTGACTTGGAACAGGGAGTATTGGACAATCTGCTGAAAGGCGCAGCGACGCAATGTCTGCAGGTGAGTTGCTATAATTACGCGTTCTTACAACGGTCCTGACAGCCATACAGAACTTGAACTTGGCACTAGGTCTAGAAGAGTACGCTGGAATACCCTTGATGCTTGAATAGATGCGCGAATTTATTTCCGCTTTGTACAATTTTGATTCCTCATTGCATTAGACCAGAATCATAGCCTGCCTTTCCCTCGACAAAGATCTGTACTCTAATTCGGCTTGATCTTGCCTTCACCCATCCATGTATGCGCACTGAAATCGGTTGAGGAGAAGCGGAAGTACGATTGCGTGCCAGAGTGATTGACAGCCAATACTATTGTCTTCTCTCCCAATTTTAATTGAGGATAAGGGGTGGGAGGACGAGGTGGTCTCTTGCTACCACTTTGCGAGAGACGGAATGGAAGGTAGCTGATCAGACGCGTGTACCATGGTTGAGCGGGCACGGAAGACTGAGGCTTAGATGGAGGAACATTCTGCGGCAGCTGGGCAAACAGGTTTTCTAATTGCTGGATCGTTGGCATATCGGTTGTTCTGGCACTAAATACGATAGATTAGCTTGATTATGAAGCACTATAAGCGGCACATACTCAATCACAGCTATGTAGAAATCAGGAGGAGGGGGAGCCTTCTTGCTGAACTTATTTATTGGTTTGTAGACATGCCAAAATATCTGATACGGGTTTGGATCCGGCAGCTTTCTCACAGCGGTCGACGACTTGATACCTGCTGAAATGATTTGCACAGAGGAGAATGCTTGGTCTTCAGAGAGACTTAGTTGAGTTCCTGCTGGACTGGAGTTTGGCTTACCATATGTCTGCCATCTAGCACTGGATAACAAAGAGGTTCTGGAGGGTACAGTTGGGGAAAGCAGACGTCTTCGCATTCTTCCGAGCTGGGCAAAGGGGAACGAAGGTCCATCACATATTCTGAGGTATGAGAGACAGGATTGAACATATCGCATGAAAGTATGAAATCGAGGTAGTAAGGAGGACTGGTAGAATTGATTGAGAATAGAAGTAGAGGTTGCAGCCTGTTCTTCCCCTGTCCATAAATTCCGCGGTCTCATAACATTGTAGCCAAGACGCTTGAGCGAAGCATAAACCTGACAATGCACTCGGATGTTGCTCAGTATTGACACAGTAGACTCACCTGATACTTGTCTATCGTCAGATCGTCCTCGCGCAGCATTGTAGCGTAAGCCTGCTGAGCTGACATCGGAACACCTTCTTTCGTAAAGCATTCCAGAGTCCCTCGCTCGACCAGATAGAGTACTTCTTCAGGTAAGAGCTCTATTCTCTTCCGTATTGGATTGTAGAGACCCATTGTATTGAAGTGAATGCCGTGAGTACCTTGTACATCCATTGAAGCTCGCCGCAGATCTTCGTGCCAGACTGCTTCGTTGTGCGATTTAGAAGAATGCTGCCTACTATCTCCTGCAGCCAAAGCAGAAAACATCGCATCTCGGGCTGCAGCCAAAGCCGCATCTTGACTCGCTGCTCTTGATTCGAGCGGTGCAAAGTCTTTGTCACCTCTTCGCGGAATGAAGGGCACATCGCCAGTCTGATTCTTCCTGTTTTCGAATCTACTCAGCCTGTGTCGTCCCTGCTTAGCCAGCGCTTCCAATCTAACCTCGCAAATTTCGCAAACTCCTGCCAATTGGGCATTCCTTCATCCTCGCCATCCTCATCGGTCTGTAGCAGTGCAGAAGCAGGCTTTGTGTCGTCCATTGCTGTCTTTGATCTGCTTGCGGCTGATACTGGTCAAAACAAGTTCAACTTATCTTGATCGAGCGAGTTCCTAGCTGCTGCTGGTCTGTTATATCAGCTGTTGCTTGACTACTCTTTCATCAAATACTTTAGGCTATGGGAAATCAGTCGGGCTGAAGCTCATTCGGTATGAATAAGCTGATTATGTAACTCGGTGAGAGCTCATGTACACCTGTGGAAACAGCTTAACTCAACACTGATTCGTCCTTCATAAGCTGAAGTGATACGAAATGCCTAACAACGATAGCAATGCGAAAATCATTTGCACAGCTAACTCGACCAGAATCTCAACAACGGGCTACCTCCAAGCCTCCAAAGGGAAACCAGAGCAGTAACAAAGAGACCGTTGATTCCCACAACGCCAAAGACACCTCTTGATCTTTTCTCAGGATCTCCACTTGCATATCCTATAGCATAAACGATGCGTGCAGCGATCCAAAGTGTACCCAAAGCGGTTGCGATCGTCGGATATTCCAGAGAAGCAATGATTAGGGATGTCTGGAATGGCGGTAGCGATTCCATATAGTTGGCATGAGCGCTGAGAAGGTGAATTGAGAAGCAAGAGGAAATAATTCAATTTCGGTGACTTACCGCTGAATACAATTGAACTTCATCTTGAACAGATCTTCGGCAGCTTCCTCTGGCTTAGCGTACTGAAATCACTATCAGTCTTTTTGCGAAAAGGTTAAGATGACAAATGGGGCACAGTTTCAGGATAAGGGACATCTGCTAGAGCTCGAGCTTTTGCTGTCATCTGGCCATGCCAGGTTGAGAGCCAACCTGAAGCCAGAAAAACGAATAGCGGAAGAGCATGAATGGGTTGTAGAGTAGTAGCCATGTGCGGAAACCGCTTAAGAGAGCAGATAATCAACCGAGAAAGGACCAGATCAGATGCAGTAGTCTCACGTGCAGATTCAGAAGGATCTATATCGCAGCGGGTGCTGAAGAAAAAGAGGAGCAAGAGAAATATGATCGTGGATTTTTTTAGGACTTCCGAGAGCATACTCTACGCTTTCGGCACGCAAGTATGCTCGAGCCTTCGTCGACAAGAAATTCGTTCAATCGGAAGTACGGTGCGCAGTAGACAGCAGCACACATGATGAAGACGAGAGCGATCACAACAGCGGATCAACAATCGATGTAGGCAGGCAAGGGAAACATCAAATGATATGCGACTCTTGCGTGCATTCAGGCGTGATGAATATGCCTGTTCTCTTCTTCTCCTTTCTCTTCGCATTTAATACGCATCTCCTTCAGCATGCTCGGCGCTGAAACCTCGCTCTTGCATGAGAATCTTTTCCTTCTGTAAAGTTTTCTGCTTCTTCTGCTCTTCTTCTTCTTTGATTAACTGCATGACCTTCTCCGGTGCTGCTCTTTCATGTCCAGGTATAGGTAGGTCTTCCAGGTCCAAGTCCTGCTTCCGGTGTCAGTGAATCTAGCTGGTCTGAAGAAGGAAATGAACTGACCACTTCGCCCATCAAGACAACATTCTCCCCTCTGACTAGATATAGACCTCTTGGTACTTCAGCGTAGAGTTTGGCAGCATGAAACCGCTCGACAGCATTTTGTAGAACTAGATTGGCTGTACGCAGCAACTACGACATCAGCCAAAGTAGAGAGCTGAGATTCATTACAGCGCACCATATTGGTCATAAGACCGTAGAACGCCTATGAGCTTTCGATTGTCCCTCAAAACTATCAGAACTCTCTTGTCGACGAGTTCAGCTAGCTGTCCAGATGTGGTGTAGGCGGCTGAAGTGATAGCATCAGAGCTATCCTTGTTCTAATAGCAGGAGCAGCTTGCCATTGTCCATGTGTCCATCGACTTCCTCGTCTGCAGTAAACCCTATTGGCTTGTCTTACAACAGCCTGAATGCTTCTGCAAGCTCAGTCAGAGGTGATCTCAAGTGACTGAGCTGCGTACAGGAGCATTCCAGAAGGTGGAAATACACATCTTGGACCAAAATCTGCTTGAACTCAATTTGTAGCTGCCTTACAAGTCTCACTATATTGCAATGAGCTGGTTCGCATCTCTTACAAAAGGTCTTTCAGAAGTGACTGTAGTCGACGAAAGCGAAGCGGCAGAAGCAGATAGCCTGGAATCCGCTCTCGATTGTCTCTTGACTTATGTGAAAGCATGTCTTCATTCCCCTTGCATCTTCTTTGTCTCTCTTATGCATCTTTATAGACTGCCCCAAGCTCTTTTTCTCTCCGTGTTCGTTTCCTTTTCCATTTAATGGTGAATCTGTCTTAGTATGGCATATAGCAAGAACGTCTAAGTCTATTGTCGAACAAGCAACAAGCTCTTCTTCGGCCGTATCGAGTCCACTTAGACCGACTGGAGAGTCTGGCAACAGCAAACACAGCCTTTTTGCTTTCCGTTCTTCAAGCCAACGGAACATCTTATACGGGTAGTGAAGAGGAGGAAAACGAGGATGCTGGTCTAGAAGAGAGTAATGTGATTCCCTGCCTTGACGATCTATCGTTCTCTACTGATACATTCGAAATTGTAGATTAGTGATTTAGAACGACCAACCGATTTCCTTCGAGCTTTAGCCAGGGATTGGAGCGATTACGTGTGTACCAAACATTTGCACGCTGAAAAAGCGCTGATCGTGTTGATAGGGAAGAGCTGAGCGAGATCAATCATATCAACCTATCCTATCTACTTTGCTTCGACTTGAACCCATCGAAAGATCAAAAACGAGCGTGCTTGTACCTGGTACAGGTTTAGGGAGATTGGCGTACGAAATAGCCAAACAAGGCTTTCTAACACAAGGTGAGAATTCTGAATTCTGCGAGCTGAAATGTCAGGCTTAATCTGAATGTAACAGCAAATGATTCTTCCTCTTTACTTCAAGTATTGAACCAATGGTTTCGAGTTGACGGTCGACGAACATCAATCTATCCTTTCATTCACAACAACAGAAACCTCAAATCCGATTCAGATGCTTATCTAGCTACTTCAATTCCCGATGTCCGATTTCAACGACTCCCAAATCTCTCACATGATATCTCAGACTTTGTTGGAACCTACTCCATTCACCAGCATTCTCAAAGTTGGGATTACATTGTAACCTGTTTCTTCATTGATACGGCTTCAAACATTATCGATTATCTTAAAACGATCAAAAATTGCTTGAAACTTGCTGGGAAATGGATGAATTTCGGTCCGCTACAATGGCATGATCAAGATGGTTTGACATTATCGCTCGAAGGATTGAAAGTGTTGGCATTGAAGCTCGGATTGTTAATCGAGGTTTCAGCTCGAGATCTTGTGGGAGCTGATTGATGCTGATATAGTTGATTAGGACGTAGAGTACGTCGGAGCGGAATATATGAGCTATCCCAATTCGATGGTCAAGGTTCGTTTTATGCACTTCAGTCGTGAAAGTATTTCGCTCAAAGATTGAGCAGCATCAATATCAATGCGCTTTCTTTACCGCACGAGCAGTTTGAAAGTACATGGGCTGATTGGCAGAAGAGGTCTAATCACAGTCTCTTGCAGTACTGTAGCATCTGTACATCAGCAGAAACACATTTTACTACGAGTAAGCGAGTTGTAATCGATTACGAATGTGACAAAGCCTCTGCTTCCAGACGATAGCACTGAGGTATATGAGATTTAGCCACTCAACAAGCAACACAAGGGCTTGTGATACTCGGACTCGAAAACACGTCTGTCTGCATAGTACGACCGCCGCTCGCAAAAGAATTGGGAATTAGACTGCTATGGATGGCGACGCACCTGCGGAAGAGAATTTCGATCTGCTGAGTATCGAAGACAGGCTCGCGCATAAGGTCAGCTCTACTTGTACACAAAAAGTAAACATGGATGATGCTCATGACTTCCTGCACCTCTTCTCTCTTCTTGCTTTCACTCTACTCTGTCCTACTCTACTTCTATCATCTTAGAGTTGGAAAGCGCGTGTATCTGGATATGAAGCTTTAATCAAAGTATTCAAGACAACAGCAGATGAAGATGACCCAGCTTTCAGACCTTACCTATCCAATCCCGACTTACTCAAGAAAGCAGCTCTAGATTCAAATGCTGTAGCTCAAGAGAAGGCAGTCGAATGTCTATGTCAATTTGTGCAATGGGCAGGCAAACCTGCTTCAAGGACAGCGGAAACGGTCATGCCTGCTATAGTGGAGAAATGTCTGGGTAGTACAAGAGCTGGAACGAAAAATAAAGCTATTGAACTCTGTTTATTGTACACGGAAGTTGAAGATTCAGGCGAAACGGTAGTCGTACGTATATAATCTTTGGTCTTGGACGGATTCTGACAACAGAGCATATAGAACGCTGTTCTAGAAGGTCTGAAAGTCAAGCAACCAAAGACAGTAGCAGGCGCAGTGTCAGCAATAAAAGAACTTATCTCCAATTTCGGTCCCAAAATCGTTAACCCAAAGCCTATAGTCAAACAAATCCCAGTCATCTTTGGTCATACGGATAAAACAGTACGAGCAGAAGGTGTTTTGCTAGTTCAAGCTCTTTATCGCTATATCGGTCCCGCTATTGAAACCCATTTGAGCGAATTGAAGCCTGTTCAAATCAAAGAACTCAATGAAGGTTTCGCTGAACTTGATGCTAAAGGCGAAGGAAAGGGCAAAGGTGTACAAACGAGGTTCACGAGAAGCCAGCAAAGGGAACAAACAGTTAAGGAAGCTGAAGGAACTTTATCTGGTTCTGCCGAGAACGTCGAAGCAGGAGACGATCAAGGAGAAGCTGAAGAATTTGATGCTCTGGACCTGGCTGAACCTGTTGATGTGCTCTCGAAAATACCTTTCGGGTTTTATGAACATATCACTTCGAGTAAATGGAAAGAACGAAAAGAAGAAGCTCTAGATCCTCTGTTTGCTGTAGTCAATGTATCCAAGATCATCGATGGCAACTTTGATGAACTTATCAGGGTTCTTGCTGGTCGAATGGCGGATGCCAATATCGCTTGTGTTATTAGCGCCGCCAATTGTATTGAAGCTCTCGCGAAAGGTCTCCGAGAAAATTTTGGCAAGCATAAAGCTGTTGTCGTCTCGCCTATACTGGAGAAACTCAAGGAGAAGAAACAAAGTGTAGTAGATGCTTTGGGTGCGGCATTAGATGCGGTGTTCCTAACGGTCAGCTCCAGACGATCTTACATGAGTCTTTGGCTCATGTCTGGATTCGAATGGTGCTTCAGGTCAAATTAGAAGATATTGTCGAAGAAGTAACTACCTTTTCCAAGCACAAAAATCCTGCTGTGAAGACTGAGACTCAGAAATGGCTCGTTCGCTGTCTATCTTCAAGCAAAATCCCACCAACGGCAGCAGACACCAAAGCACTCTCCGCCTGTTCCCTTACTGCCCTTGAAGATAGTTTTGAACCGGTCAGAGTTGCTGCACAAGAAGCTCTAGGAACTCTCATGAAGATTGTTGGAGAGAGACCTTTGAATGCACAAATGGAAAGCTTGGACGATATCAAGAAAGCTAAAGTCAAGGAATTCTTCGAGAAAGCTCAGGTCAAATGCAAAGCTGGAGCAGCGAAAAAATCTCCTCCTGCAGCGGTTGCAAAAGCTGAACCACCGAAAGCTAAAGCACCCATCAAAGTGAGAGCCACGGTTATACAACCAAGAATTCGCTGACGTACTTTATAACAGAAAATTATCGCGGAAGATAAAGAGAATCAGTCACCATCCTCTCGTCCAGCTTCGCCAGCTAAACCTCCGGCCAGAGTAGCTCCTAAAGCATTAGTAAGTAGAAATTTGCTTCTATTATCGTAGATGCTGATGAGTGTTCAGGCCAAACAACCAGCATCGGCAGCTCCTGCCGCGAAGAAAGCTCCAATAGCTGGACCATCCTCATCCAAGCCACCACCAAAGTCAGCAGCGTCAGCTTCGGAACCCCCCAAATATCGCTTCAATCAGGAAGAAGCTGAAGCTCAAGTCGAAGGAGTCTTGCCAGCTGAAATCTTTAGTGATCTGGGCAACTCGAATTGGAAAGCTAGATTAGCCGCTGTCGAAGCTCTGCAGGTCTGGCTAGAAGGCGGAGAAATCGAGACTGTTGAGCCTGAGTTAATCATTCGTTGCTTTGCGAAAAAGCCGGGTTGGAAAGAGAGCAACTTTCAGGTGAGCTCTATCTAATGCATGCTATCTCACGCGTCTCGAACAAGCTTTCCAGGTGTTTGGCAAAGTCTTTGGTATCGCTCAGCTGTTAGCAGAAAAGTCCCCTTCGTGGTCAAAAGGCTGCGCTGCTCTAATCATTCCTCCTGCAAGCGACAAGATCGGTGATATCAAGCTCAAGAAGCCTGCTGGAGATATGATGCTTGCATTTGCGGAAACTTCCTCTCTACAATTTGTTCTCAGCCAAGGTAGATCAGATAGTCTGTCTCTCGTGCTGGAATTAATCAATTCTTCCACAGCCTACGAGCCTATGACAAAGCAGAAAGCACCCAAAGCCCAAGCTGAAGGTTACGCTTGGGTTGAACAAGCCCTGCCAGACTTTGGCATAGCAGGTCTAGCCATTCGTGACTTGATCGAATTCCTGAAAGTTGGTCTCAAGAGTTCCAATGCTGCAGTGCGAACAGCGGCAACCAAATGTCTTGTCACCCTAAAGATTTTTGTCGGAGCTAGTATGTCTTTGCAATTTCTGGTGCGGACCCAGACTGAAGCTGTTCTGTAGACATCAAGGACTTCCTGCAAGATCTGAATCCTACTCTACTCACTACTATTGAATCTGAATTCGATCGAGTTAATGGCGAAACTGCACCTGAAGCGACCCGTGTATCCGCGGATTTAGCAGCAGCGGCATCGTCAAGTGGCTCTGGAAAGGGCAAGAAAGCCGCAGATCCGGCTGATGAGCTCTTTCCACGTGTGGAACTCGACAAACTCCTACCTAATGGTTTAGTATCCTCCTGCAATGATGCCAACTGGAAGGCTCGAAAAGAAGCTATGGAACAACTGCAGGGTATATTGGAAGCGAACAAGAGGTTGAAGCCTTCCTTGGGTAAGTGACTATTCTTGCCCAAGTTCTGTATCTGATCGAAAATTGTAGGTGGTGATCTGGTTGCAGCTATCAAGCTTCGCCTCGCCGATAGCAACAAAGTTGTGCAAGGTCTAGCTCTGGATATTGTTGCTCGTTTGGCTTCTGGCATGAACAAGCCTTTCGAAAGATACGCTCGCATATTAGCGGGACCTGTTGCAGCTGTTCTCGCGGATCAGAAAGCTAGCGCAAGAGCAGCTGGAATCACCACCTTAAGCGCTATGGCAGACGCGTGCGAAGTCGGACCTCTCATTGACAGTATGGCCACAAGTCTAGAAGCACCCAATCCTGCTTTACGTAAAGAGCTGCTTGTATGGCTCGAAGGTCGACTTGCAGATACTACAAAAGGTCTTGATTTGGCTCCCATGGCTGTACCAGTGCTGGCTTGTATCGAAGATCGCAATGCGGAAGTCAGAAAGAGCGCTCAAGCCATTCTTCCGCTGATCGTTGCAAATGCTGGATTCGATTTCGTTATGGATCAGACGCACTCTCTGAAGCCAGCCTCTCGCAGTACTGTTATTCCAATCATTGAAGCTGCTCGAAGTTCGGCACCATCTAAGACAGCAAAAACTCCCAAGTCTGCAACGGAAGCAGCAACAATTGCTCCAGCACCAGCTCGTGCGACCGCTGCTCTTGCAAGACCCCAATCGGCTGCTGCCAAAACCCTCAAAAGCTCAGCATCGGTCATCCGCTCGGAAAGTCCAGCAGAACAAGAACAAGCACCTCCCTCGCCGCAACGCCAAACGAAATCTGGTCTCAAGAGACCTCTTGCTAGCACATCGAGAGCACCTGTTGCTGCTGCTCCATCGCCTCCAACTGCTGATGCACCTTTGAAAGGTAGTGATGCGAAGCACAAGTCTTCCCGCGCAGCAAAAGAAGTCGGTCCGTTACGATGGGTGGTTGAAACAACACCAAGAGCAGATCAGATCGAGACTCTGCATCAGCAAATGGCAAGTCATGTCAGTTCTGAGCTACTTTCGCAACTCTTCAGCAAAGATCACCACTGCGAACGAGATTTTTTGGCTGGTCTCTCTACACTAGACGATTGTCTGACTGATCGAAATCGCTGTCAAACATTTGGTTTGGAATGGGCTGACATGAAGATGCGATTTGTGAATAACCTCGACCTCATCCTGAAATACCTTACAATACGCTTCTGCGACACTTCCACTACTTCAGTCATGAAATGTCTAGATCTCACAGAACATCTTATCTCCCTTCTGACAGAAGAAGCCTATTTCTTATCTGACTACGAAGCTATCTCCTTTTTGCCCTCTCTGGTGGTCAAGGTAAGTACTAATATTGTCCTATCTATCAGGCCTCATGAATCTCTGCAGGCTGGAGATCAGAAAGATACCATTAGATTGCGGGTCCGAGCTATCTTCCGCTCGGTCTGTAGCATCTATCCTGCGAGCAAGATCTTCTCGACAATCATGGACAACGGACTGAAGGCTAAGAATGCACGGGTCCGTACAGAAAGTATCGACGAACTTGGAAGCTTAATTCAACGACACGGCATGACTGTATGTCAACCGAACAGAGCCTTACCGGTGATGGCATCTCTCATCTCGGATCGTGATGCTGCTGTGCGTACTGCAACTTTGAATGCTCTGGCCACAGTATATACGGCGATCGGTGATGTTTTGTACAAGCACATCGGAACTCTTTCTGATAAAGATCGTTCCTTCTTGGATGAAAAGCTGAAGCGGACTCCTGCTGGAATTGCCGCTGCTTCGACACCAGCGAAATCCAGCCCCGTCGAAAGCACCGCACCTGCAAGACCTGCAAGCACTACCCGTATAGGGATAGGCAAACCATCTGGCGTATCTCGCCTGTCATTGTCAACAGCTCGCCGGATACCCTCGTCAAATAGTCTCAGGCAACCTTCCAGCAGACCTGTGCCGGCGGAAATTGAATCTCAATCAGATGAGCAATCGCCTTTCCTTGATAATCACAATCCTCCGTCAAGCGCTGCCTCATCACAATTCAATGGCACATCTCATGCGCGGGAAATGCAGATCGACGAAATCACAAGCAGCAATCCAGCTATCAGCGTCGATGCGCTCAAGCAGATCCAGCGGGAGATGGATAAACTTCCGGCAGAGCTGATTCCATGTATTGACCAAGTTATCGAAGCGATCAGTCTTCAGATGCGTCTCGGCTTCGAAGGTCTTGGTTCGGGAACTACTCCATCCACTCTTCGACTTTGCAAGCATCTCATGCAAACTCTCACTACCCTTTTTGATAATGTCACTCTCAGCAGAGCGGTCTCTAGGTCAACCTTAGAACTGCTGTTAGCTGAATTGACAAGACGGCTGCTGGAAACGGCTGAGCATCCTACTAACGAAGCTATCTCTAGCCTGCATAAGGTGAGTTCTCAAAGCGTCGCCGAACAAAGTTGATGACTAACTACTTTCAAGGTGCTGAATATGATATTGATACGGATCTTCCACAATGCAGACCGAACCGCCTGCTTCGGGTCAGTCTACGCTACTTAATCCTGGCATATGGCTTACGTTGCACTGTAGTGGTCTCTTCGCCGTTCTGCGGAGTGCTACGATAGATTTGCGAGAACTAGATCAGTATGAACTTGCCGATCGGTCAAAGTATGCAGAGCTTGTCATGAAAGTGAGGCTTCGCGATCGTAAGAAGACTGTTCCTGGCCTGATCGCGATGATGCATAGTGCCTTTGGAAAGTGTCGAAGACGGCTAAAGAAGCGCTTGAAGATGGATCCTTAGATCTCGCTCAGATTCTTCACGATGTCGATGATTTCCTGAACAATATATCTCCGGCCGAATGGAGAAGAAGAGCAAGTGACAATATCGCCTTAGGTGATATGCCATTAAGAACAGTCAAGACCATCTTGCAACAAGTTGTGTCTGTCTTTGGAGAAGGTGTACTTGACGATCTGGATCGAATGGGTTTACCAGAAGGTAGTTTTGTAGTCGCTTATCTTCAACGATTGGTCAACAATTCACGTGGACCATCTGAAACGACAAGTCGAGCAGCAGACATGGACCGGACAGCCAGTCAACTTTCTTTACCTCCACCTCGATCTTCTGCTACCTCCAGAACAAGCAGTCCAAGGTTGGAGCCTGCTGCTGAGCTTCAAGCGACTCCGGGTCGAAGCAATAATTCAGATGAAATTGAGGTAAATCAGAGGTTGAAGGTCATTTTCGAAGTCATAGGACAGCCAGAGACTTCCAAGCAGGTGCGTTCAGCCTGGTTAATTGCATCCTATTGTACTTGACGCTCAGCTTTTAGGGCATACACGATCTGTACGAATTCCAAAAAGCTAATCCTCAAGCGGAGGCTCGAATTCGCACATGGATTGATGCAAGCAAGTTCTTGCTGAATTTGCGTCTTTTGCGTAATACTAATGAGCATACCAGCTGGCAAGCATTTCAAATCATATCTGGAAAGAGCAATGTCAAATATCAGGCAGGAAGATGCAGACGCAGCATCTCCTTCTGCCTCGCCAAGTGCTTCACCTACAACAGTGAATACTAATACAAAACCATCTCTTTACTCTCCCGCACCAGCACCTATCCGACCTAATAATAAAGCGCGAGTAGCTTCTCAAGAAGCCACAAGTGAAAGCCTGGCGAAGTTACATTCACTCTTTGGATTCGCTCAACAGCAAGCAGGATCAAATCGTACTAATGGAATGTAAAAGGAGGAGAGTGTATGCCAATCTTGTTTTCATGTAGATAGCTTTCACCTTGGAGTTCATAATAAATGTGTTTGACGCGTTTTGACCTGCATCCATCATTATGTCGAGCGAAAGCGTTCCTCAACCTGCCGTTAGCGCAGAGGCTCCTCAAGCTTCTGCTGTAGCTGCCACTGCACCGATCACTGCACCTGCTCCAATTCCAGTTGTGCCAGTCGTACCTAAAAGCAATGCACCTCCCATCCTCAGAAATTGCGAGGCATTGGTCAGGGACAAGCGATGGAATGACTTGAATGGTTACGCATGCGATACAGACAAAGCTGTGGGTACTCTATGCTTTCAGACTCCAAGTCACTACTTTGAAGCTGAAGTCGACCGCAGCACCCTGTCTCTTCAGTCAATGGTCCTTCTCTAGTCATCATCTCTGCTCTATCTTTCCTCTTACTAAGTCAACCAGAACAAGCTGCTTCCTACTCTCAGCGTTATCCCAAACACCACCTAGTACAAGCAATCACTTCTTTAGCCAATCTTCAAGAAACCTGTTCCTACACTCAATCTTTCAAACGTCTAGATGAAATCGATTCCTTGCTACAAACAGCAACTCAAACTAAACCTGTTGCAGAACAAGCTTTAACTTTAGTAGATACTGGTGAAGATACTTTGGCCATTATCAATTTCTTAGGTCGTTTGGTTTTAGATTATAGAGAATATTTGCAAAGATTGGTTCTGAGTCAAATTACTCATGTTTATGAATCTTTACCTTATACCAAACTGAATGAAATGTTGGGTAATGTGAACAAAGGGTTTCCTACAGAAGAGGAATTGGTCAAAGCTGGTTGGAGGATTCAAGATGGGTTGGTTTATCCTAAGAAAGCTCAAGCGATGCAGTATCACAAGGATATGAGTCAGAATGCGGATTTGATGAGACTGGATAACCTTATTGCTCAGGTGAGTCTGGCTCTTCGTCTTAGTTAGATCTATCATTTGATTGAATTCGTTCTCAGGCTGGATACCTTGAAAACGACATGATCTAGAAGAAAGACATGATCTAACAAGAATGACAAGGGGGAAATCGATTGTATTATAGTTCCATGCATTTCATTTTTAGCATTCTTCAGCCCTATACAGGTGATTCTCTTCGCGATCCAACAATCCGGTCCGTTATCTATAAATCTGACTAGATTAGTTTTCTGCCAATATTCATGGATATGAAAGATTGACTCACCCCTCTTACATATGGTAAACTCAGAAATGTACCAATTATAGGCATTTGTCGTAAGAAAGTCAATATTACAGGGAAGAAGTCGCTGTGAAGGTAAGCAACCAAGCTAGTGAGAAGATCCTACTTGAGCCTGATTCTCCACTCACCCAAAGAGATTCAAGAATCCAAACGCCTCAACAAGCATCCCGATGAATGGATACCGCGCAAACACCAGTGCTATCCCACCCAAGAAACAGATTGATCCTCTCAGTTTGTTTTTTCTCGCAAAGAAGTAGAAAGTCTGTAAGAATATATCGCAACTGTAGTGAGAAGGGAAATCACTAGCTTTTATTACGAAATGATTCCTTACTTTTTGAGGCCCTATCACGCATGTTATCCCCGCTAAGAATAATATCTGTACATACTTGCATCAGCCTGATACATATTAATGAATAGAGAAAGAAAGGTACGTCGCCTAACGCCAATAGGGCAGCATCAAAGAACATGATTATCCCAAGAAAGAGGAAAAGCATTCCAAAGGAAGTGATGCCCACGCCAATCTCTGTGAGTGATACGACAAGCTGGTATCAGAGCTTGTCTGATGAATCCAACCTGTCCCTTCTCACTTTGTAGATCTGATAACCACATCGTGTGAAATTATTCGTTTCGCGTGTTTCGGTCCAAGAGGGTTAAGGCGCTAGAGCTAGCTGGACTGACGTTTGCTATAACAGAGCAGCAACGACGAGAGATGAAATAGACAGCGCGAATCACGTAATGGACGTTAGAAGTTAGACTCGAGCAGTCGAAATCCATATGATGGACAAGATTCAAGTAAGGTACTGATGCGATGGCAGCAATGCGAGCATTATAGTAGTACATCCCTGCTATATGTACAATCCGTGTGAAAAGAACGCGAAAACCTGCTCTGCAGGACCCGTCTTCCAACTGGTACATGAAACCCCACAATCTGGCATATCCTATACGAGACTGCATACGAGGTTGAGAAATTTGAAGAGCTCCTCACAGACCGCTTGCGATGAATTCGCTAGGAAAACCAGGTTTAGTCAAAGAATTCAAAAGTAGGATTATAGGTAAGACAAACCTGGCGACTTTCTCATAGTTCTCCATAGTGTGCTTGGATTCGTCATGATCCATCAACCAAGGATCGTGCTTCAGTCTAATCGATTCCGGATCACTTCATATTCAAGATGAAGAGAATCGACGATGAGAATCGGCAAATAGCTAGCTAGTCGAATGACTTACAAGTCTTCTGCATCGATATCCGTCTTGTGCCACATTTCTAGATCAAATAGTGAGCATTGCTTTTGACCCGCGGCAGCATTGTCCAACCTCTGTTAGAGACACCCAACTGCAAACTGAAGTCAGCTCGATGCGTTAAAGCCATCCGGGACGGGACATCTCACCTGCTGAGCCTTCCTCACTCGCTCATATCGCAGTCGCTGGTAAGTATTTGTTGCTACTCGAGTAGAATGACCATGCTTCTTCGCCAATGTCAGGCATCGAGCCAGACAAGCTCCATCTTCCACTGCTTGCGAAGCGCCTTGTTGACTCGTGGGAATAAATGGGTGTGCAGCATCCCCAAGTAGACAGATATTGCCTTTCGCCGAACACCAGCTTGGATAGGCCTGAATTTTGGATTAGAGACTTAGGCGATCTGTACAGCACAGGACTCACGTCTCGGTAGACTAGCTTCCAATCAAACAGCTTGCAAACAAAATTCAGATCGCGTGTAAGCAAGTTAAAAGAGATACACTAACACGATCCGCTGGAGTGCATCGAATAACTTCCTTCACTACCTCATCCCAGTCTTTCACTACTTCTAGGGCATCTTCGATTTTTCCAGCTATAGGAATATTAGCTTTATTGGAAACAACGAGGAACTAGCTTACGTAATGACCAAGACTCTTCAATACCCTTCTCATCCTTATGTGTCATGACCTGTCACAGAGTTTAGCGGTTTCCGATGATGTCTTGGAATATTGCTCACCCAATTGAAATCACGAGTGCCTGGATTGCTGTTAGATACTTGAGTCGTGAAAAGGGTGATCAGCTCACCTTTCAAAGTAGTGCAGATGAAGTGGATATCAGGTCCGATATATAAAGTGCGCCTGCAAGTGCATCAGCCGGATTCCCGTGAGTGCAACACACAACTCACTTATCGTTTCCGTCGTCCTTGACGAGATGCCCGCAAATTGGGTTGCCCTTAATGTGAGACGCATCGAAGTATGCTCTGTAGATTGCATAGCCCGAGCTGAAGCAGAACTTAGCAGCTGTTTGGCTTTAAGATGGTCGAACCTACTGTCTGGGCAGATCTTCGTATCCAAGAACTGATTTCTTAGCCCTCGAGTTAAACCCTACCCATTCGATAGATTCAGAATACTTGAGCTCGATAATTCGCTGAACATACCATCTGAAGCTACTACAATATCCGCTTCGTATCTTGTGCCATCTGGCGTAATGATTGTAGCCCCGTTGTCAGTCTCTTCGTATTGCTGGATTCTATTGCCTAAGTGGATCTTGCACCCAAGAGCTTCTGCGGTTGCTACCATAACTTCGTGCAAGCCTGATCTGGTTGTATCGTATAGCGGTGATTCTTTTGGAAACTTGAAGCCTTTAGGTGGGAATTGCTCGAGCAAAACTTTACCATCGCGATAACGATGTGTAGCGAAGCCCATAGCATCTATTCAGGACGATCAGACTGAATTGACCCTGTCAACCTCATCGACTGACTTCCGCAATGCTTTCTCAGCGCTGGATCGATGCCCCATCTATAGACCAAGCGCGACGAATTAGCAACTAATTGGAAAATTCAGTCAATGAACCGATGCTGCTAAGCTATCAGAAAAGCTTACAGAGACCAATACTATCGCCATGTTCTCTCCAAGCTGAGACGCTATCGAACAGAACGCAAGTATGTCCTTGCAAGCGACTTTCAATGGCAAGTGCAAGGCCTCCAATTCCAGCTCCTGCGATTGCAAGCTTGATGCCAGTATCAGGTGCAGGAGTAGGCAGAGTACAGCCTTCCAGTATAGCAGATCTTGCTTCTGAGTTATTGAGGATACTGGGGTCGGCAGACATCTTGATATGTGATATGATAGTAGAGGAAAGAGAGCAGAGAGACGAGGAGACCCTTTAACGATACCGGGGCCCAAGAAACTCGGAAGCGGGCCTTCCAGTTGATTGATTTGGGCGGATAAAGTAAAATTCCTGCCGAACGACGCGAAGTAGCTGAAGAAGCGCGTCGGCATTGTTCAGTGTACGCCTGAGCAATCCCAGGCGCAATTGATACAGTCGACATGAAGCTGGAAGCAACAAACGCGCAAATTTGAGCCTACATGAAAAATGCCTTAAATTAGTGCTACTATGCCTATGCGAACAATATACAACAACACACATATATGCGGAACGACTGCACTCCTATACTCTTTTCGGACCTCCAATCCGATCTCGTTGCCAGTAAGTGAGACCAAGAACCCTAGTACAGAAAGATTAGCTTTGTCAAATTAAGACACTCGACACCTTACAGTGCTACTGTTCCCACAGATCCTATGACAGCAACAATGATCGTGTTCGTTCGACTTAGTCCTCCAGGACCTCTTTCTGTACGATCGCGAGGAGGTTTGCGTCTTTTTGTGGTTTGGGCATTGGGATCGAGAGTCGCGTAGAACGGAGGTTGAGAGGAAGTCAGACACTTGTAAGCCGCGATACCAACCAGTGGCGCGTTGTCTGGTAGATGAATGAGTTTGAGCTCTGCGAAAGTTAGCGGAAGATCGTGGCTCACAGTCAAGAGCGATTTCAGATTGAATGTAATCTGAGGTCAGATCGTAGTAATAGCCATCTTCGTCCGCTATGGTAGTGAAGAAGCATAGACATGAGCAAAAGTTGTTGCGATTGGCAGGTATTTCTCGACTTACGTCCGCCCACTACAGCGCCATACAAAACGCGATCGAAAGTAGAGTTCTTATCAATATTGGCAAATCCGATGGTCCCAGCAGCGAGTGATGAGCTAATACTTCCATCAGCAAGGTTTACACCATCTCCCAAACAACGTACTGGGGATTTTGAGGTGATGATGGATGTACGCCTACCACGTAAGGTATATTCATTGTGTTGTTACCCAAAGCATAATCAAGCTGTCGATCAGCGAAAGCCATTCGTGTTGCATTGTTGTCCCCATTCTGATATACTAGAAGAGCGAGATTCCTAGTCTCATGTCTTAGTACTTTTTTTAGATCAGCGGAGAAGAAGCAGACTTACAGAGCTGGATTGAGGGTTGCCGCCGGTGAATCATATTCGTAGTACAATAATCCATCCTTCGTCAAGCGAACATCACTATTTGAATTTCGCTTGGTGCTGACAACCTTATCCAAATAGCGATTGATTTCAGCTTTCCATTGAGGCTGATCAGGTAAGATTTGGGAAAGGAGTAAAGGTAAAGCAGGTGTTTGCGAAGCCCAAGTGTAGACTGAACCCCGAGCTAGAGTGACTGAATTGTACGTTGAAATGGCTTCGTCTAGATAAGGTGAAGAAGTAGAATTCCTGCCTGCTGTTGCTAAATGAAGCCAAATTGCTGCCCATACCAAATCGTCGTTGTAATCTCTATCTGCGTAGGCTTTTCCAGGTCCCGGTAATGTTTTCGCATACAGCGCTTTGGTAGAATTTTGTGCCAGGTTGTACATCGATACAGCATAGCTGAGTAGAGTTGAAGAATAGCCTGTATCTTGTAATGAAGTTGATGTCCAGCTCGTATTGTGGAACGAGGTTTGATTGCCGCTGTAGAGTAAAGCAGCGCTCGCGAAACTTGCGCTAGCAGCACACAAGGCGTCTGTTCCTGGATGACTTGCGTTGATGGCATACGACCGCCTGTGATCTGTAGGTATATCCAGATCTGTTCCCCAATAGGCGTTATCCGAATCCGTGTCGCCAACGTATACATATAATGCCGGTTCAGGCGAAGTTGGATAACCATTCATCATCCAATCTAATCCAGCACGAAGCGTTCTACAATCATCATTGATATCAAACGTTCCGCTGACTTGGAAGCAAGTGCACGCACGAATCCAAGTACGGAGCTTGACCTGCCTGTTCGAAGCCTTGGCCAAAATTGATTCCAGCCCAAGCGAGATTGGTCAGAGTGAAAGATAAAGGATAGGAAGCCTTGATAAAATTCCCTGCATCAAAGTAGCCTCCTGATAAATTTCGGCCAACATCACTCCCATCTTGAAGCACTGAATCGTTCCTCCATGGTACTCGTAGCTTTTCGATATCTGATAAATGCCCAGCTCTTTGCGCATCATAGAACCAGAGGGAATTGCCAAGCAAAGTTTGGTAGAGTGGGTTTGGTATCTGATCTGACACATTGGGTGAGAAGCCAGAGCTAGCAGGCGGCGGTAGCCAGACATCCGATGCATTGATGGGCAATTGTGCAGAACCGCATGAGATCAAAGCGAAAGCCAGCAACGCGCTTGAAAGTAGCTGATCCCGCATTGCCTTTTTACTGCAAGCAGGTATAGTAGAGTGCGAGGGTATATAGCAAGTGATCGTTGAAGAAATAGAAGCCCGGACGTCGTTCAGACAATACGAAAATAAACAAAGTGGATACTCGTTGCAAAGGCATGCAGTCTATACAAAGATGTCACTATAGCCCTACTGTCGACCATGCAGCTTACCAGGTACAATTGGAGAATTAAGCGAGAATTCCACAAAACCCAAAGATAGATCTCTCGCTACAAGCATTTTGTTCTCTGGTTAGCAAGAGAGCGGCCAGCATGTCAGACTATCCATCCATAACACAGAGTCCGCGTGTAGCCACGAAAAGAAAAAGCGGGGAAACATTCTTGAAATTTTGCACCTTCAACCTTCACGACGCCTACTACCCGGGGCAAATCCATTCAGAGCAGCAGAAATGGGCAACAGAGCAAGATAGAGCACCTCTGGTATCCCCCTTTGCTGAATATACGGTGACCGATCGATGACAACCTGGCAATGCGCTTTCAAGTTTCAACCTGCTAGTCCACAACCTCCGCTGATACGGGCCTCTCTATGAGTTGGTACAAGATACGCCATTACAAGCGGGAGAAGCAACTCGGCACACTTCGCATCGCATAATGACTGGAACCTATTTATAACTGGTTTTGTTTTCCGACTCTGGCCAGACATTGTTTCCCCCACCTTTCGTCCTGAAGAGCGATACGGTTGTAATCTAAAAGCCATTGTCCCAAATCATGGCTCCTGTGACGGAAGAAACTGATAGCGCAGTACTTGTATGTTGATGCTCGGAGAACGGGATCAGCAGTTGTATCTGAATGCACTCTCCAAGGCTCTCCTGGGCAAGAAGCAACTGCTCAAGAGAAGATTTGGTTTCTTCTCCCTCTTGAGTTTCGCGCTATGCGAGCTCATCACCTGGGAAACTGTACTGGCTCTATTCGCACAAGCTTTCAACAATGGTGGGCCTGCTGGTCAGTCCTTGCATTCGACAAGGAATTCAAGTACTGAAAAGCCCATGTAGGAGCGGTGTATGGGTTCCTAATTGCTTGGCTTTCGACACTATCAGTATATACAGTCATTTCGGAGCTAGCTTCTATAGCACCTATTAGCGGTGGTCAATACTACTGGGTGTAAGCCCGGGTTCTGTACTCCGATGACAATTTCGCTAATGGATGAAGCGATATAGCCATATTCTCGCTCCACCCAAATACAAGACAATTCTTAGTTATATAGTTGGATGGCTCACCTCATTAGCTTGGATCGCAACTGTGGCAACAGAAACTCTCTTTGCCGGTACAATCATTCAAGGCATTATGATCCTCGACAACCCAAATTACGAAGCCAAAGCTTGGCAAGGGACGCTCTTAACTTGGGCAGTCATTGTTGGCTGTATCTTCCTAAACGTCGTCTTACCTGCTTATCTACCGCAATTCGAAATTGGTATCACCATCTTTCATCTTATGGGTTTTGTTGCTGTCATCGCAACATTATGGACTTTAACACCAGAATATACAAGCAGTCATGATGTATGGACCAAATCACTTAATACTGGCGGTTGGCCAACTCAAGGTCTTTCGTACTGTGTTGGCTTTTTGGGCAATGTAGCAACATTCGTCGGTGCGGATGCAAGTGTACACATGGCAGAAGAAGTCAGCAACGCAGCTCTGAACATTCCAAGAGCAATCTTAGGCGCTATGATGCTAAACGGAGCAGTAGGCTTTGTAACTTTGGTGACGGTGTTATATTGCTTGGGGGATATTGAGAAAGTACTCGGCACAGCAACTGGTTTCCCTTTCATTCAAGTCTTTAGCGACAGCGTTCGCAATACTGCTGGAGCAACCGTTCTGTGTGCGTTGGTACTCATTCCGACTTGGGCATGTGCGATGGGCATCACTACTACTGCAAGTCGAATGATTTGGAGTTTCTCAAGAGATAATGGTTTGCCAGGAAGCAAATGGCTTTCAAAGGTGGACAAGCGTACTCATGTACCAGTCATTGCTTGCCTTGCTGCAACAGGAATCGCTGCTTTATTGACTTTGGTCAGTGCGATCTCTCGCTCGTCTTTGATGTAGAATTGACTGACAGTCTACCTGTAGATCTACATTGGCTCTGCAACAGCTTTCAACGATGTCATATCTCTCACAATTACTGGCTTTTACGGCAGCTATTTCCTTCCAGCAGCTCTGCTGCTCTACCATCGCGTCAAAGGCACAATTGCACCTCATCAGAAACACAATTCTGGTAATGAGATTTCTGGAGCGGAAGCGATACGCAAAGAAGCAATGGGAGAAAAGATTGATACAACGCAAGTGAAAGAAACCGATGTCGATACATTAAACAGCGTCGATATCGTCAACGTCCGTCTTATGTGGGGTCAATGGCATTTACCGGGCATCATTGGTATCATCAACAACGCCTATGCTTGCCTCTATATGATTTTCGTCATCTTTTGGAGCGTTTGGCCGCCGGAAACACCTGTTACTGCTTCAACTATGAATTATTCCGTCTTAATCACTGGCGCAGTCGCGATCCTGTCGGCTATTTGGTACTTTGTCAGAGCAAAGAAGACGTATAGAGGCCCGACTGTGGATAAAGAGGTCGCCGCGGTATTGCGAGCAAGTACAGTAAAGGTATAGGTGTGTACGAATCGGTCCAAGAGTAAGCGCGTAGAGGCAAGAGATAAAAAAGTTGGGATGTAGGAGCATTACAATTGTTCAGTTTGGATTTGTCGTTTTGTATTTAATGAGAGCGGATCAACAGCGACGCTTTTGTATCTGAGCCCGGGGCCGCACAAACGCATGTAGCTTTGCGCCATGCAGTAGTTCCTTGTTCTAGATGTCGCGAGTATATTGCTGTCCTGCGCTTATCCAGCGCTTTCCAGTCTCTTTTGCACGCCAGATATTACACAGACAGGTCTCTGCATGGTATCTAGCTGCCTCGGTATCGCATCGTAGGTATTACTTCGCGGTTCATTGACGACCTCTGGAATTTTGGAAATCGCTCTTTACCAGCTCGTCCATGTCCTCTGCCTATGTCAAGACCAAGCTAAAGTCAACTCGAGATGCTCTTCAGCAGAAGGAATATGACAAAGCCGCTGAATCAGCAAAGTGAGTCTGCAGATTCTGGGCGACGCATTGTGAGCTGAAGCAAGTGCTGTATTAGGGACATTTTGTCCTTCGAAGCAACCAATTACAATGCTCGAGTCTTCCTTGGTTTAGCACTGTTGAATCTTGGTCAATTCAAAGAGAGCGAAGCTGCCTATTTGCAAGCGATCAAAGAGAATCCTCAGCTACCGTTGGCACATCAGGTCTCTATTAGCATAGTGCGATCGGTGAAGAGACTGATCGTATGTCTCAGGGTCTGATTAAGCTGTATGAACAACAACAAGATTGGCAGAAACTGGGTGATTTGCTCGAGACGAATCTCATAAATCATCATCAGAAGTATGTCTTTACACGTTTCGTTTTGTGGGATCTACCCATCAATCAAGCAGTCAGGATGCCATCAAGGTAGCTGAAACTCTTCAGCGACTGCTGGATCTGCGGCGAAATCATGGCACTCGTCAAGAAGTGAGGCCCTTGTCTTACTGATTGATTACTAGCTGATTGATGAAGTAGCTTATCACTACCCTCTCATATCTGCTAGATGGCTCACCATACTATAATCTTCTTTCGTCATTACCAGATCCAGAGCCTACAGCACCGCTTGCATCGGGCATTCATTCAATTCAAATGACTATGCAGAATACTTTGCCTGTACTGGAAGAAGTCATCAGCTATACAGAAGCGGACGAATCTGCTAGAATAGCGGCAGAAGTGGATAAACGCAGAATGCGCTTGTCTGGAACGCCTTTGAGTGCTGTCGAGACAAAGAAGCTTGTGCAGAGGGGTTTGATGGCTACTTCAGCTTTACCAGGTTCGTCAAAGAATAGAACGCTTTCAATATGTTATTGATACGTTCTTTTCTTATGATCGACAGCTCTTTATGATCAACTCCTCGCTCATCCTCATGCATCTGACGAGTTGCGTCGCTTCACCGAGTCTAAACTTCTCTACCACCATCTCACCTATCTTCAAGCACTACCTTCACCTTTCTTGCAACCCATAGCAGCAGCTACAACCGATGCGCAGAAAGCAGCCGATGCGAAAGAAATCAAGAAATACGCCATGATCAAAGATCAGACAAGAGAAACGGTTGAGAAACTTGCTGATGGGATGGTCTTGTTGAGAATACCGGAACCTGCTGCTTGGCAAATCAAACTGGATTGGACAGATGTACCTTCGCCTGGTCAGTAATGTAAACAAATTCTGTTTTCGTGATACAACTGACACTTAGATCAGATGCTTACGAGACTTTCAGTCTGAGGAGGCATGTGGAAGTCTTTCCGCCTGAAATGTATGTTTCTGGCTGCGATAGCTGACACAAGCTGACCCAAGTATAGATCTCCCTTATCCTCTCTCATTCAAGCTTACTTATTGCTAAGCGGTCGTAATAAGCCGGATGAAACGGAGGAGAAAGATCAAGTCGAAGCAGAAGATTCGAGCGAAACCATCAAGGTTGGTGCATTTTGCAGTCGAGTCTGCTCGGAGGCTTACGCATCTGGCTAGAATGCTTTCGAAAACTGCTCGCATAACTTATTAGCACATCTTATCACCGCTCAAGTTTATCTCAGTCAGAAGGATTATACTTCTGTGCAAGAAGTATGCGAATCGGGTCTGTCGCTAATCCGACAGCGAGAAGATGAAATGGGTCGACGTCTGCCTCTGTAAGACATCCAATTACGATACCATAGAATGTGAACTGATCTTCTTGTGTTACAGAACGAAACATTACCTCTCCACGTGCTTAGCTACAGCTTGGGTTCATCTTAATCCACCTGTAAATCACCGTAAAGCACTTCGACTACTGACTGAGCTGCTCGAAGAAGATCCAACGGATCAAGCTTGTCTGATAGGACGTGGTTATGTGCTTGAATCGGACGAGAGATGGTCAGAAGCACTCGAGATGTTCGAACAAGTATTGCGTGTGCAAGAATTGGATCGAAATATCAAGCGCGAAGTAGAGAGTGAACGTGCTTGGTGTTTAGTAGGCATGGAACGATTTGAGGAAGCAGAAATTGGTTTGAAAGCGATTCTCGAAGAAGTGATGGAAGAGGATCAAAAAACGATACAAGACTTGCCCACTTTCAGAGCAAAGATGTGGTGGAGACTTGGACAATGTTACTGGCAGATAGGTGGTAAGTAAATGCTCCTGCTGACGACCTTTCTGATTTCTGCACTTAGGCGAAAAACAAAGCAACACCGATTTCGCCTACAATGCATTTATCAGATCAATTAAATGCGATCCTCTTTACGCTCCGTCTTTCACTGCACTTGGTCTCTATTACCTCAATGTCTGCTCACCTCCGGATCATACTCGGTCAAGCAAATGCTTCCAGAAAGCCTTTGAACTCGATCCGCGGGAGGAATTAGCGGCGAGGCTACTAGTCGCCGATTTTGCTAGAACCTCGGATTGGGATATGTGCGAGATCATAGCCCGACGAGTCTTGGGTGGGATCGGCGCCCTAGCAAGCTCAGGTACCACAGTAGCTCCTGCAGCCGGTGGAGCACAGGCAAAGAAGTATGCTTGGGCTTGGAGAGCTGTAGGTGCAGGAGATCTGGTATGTCGACTTGTTTCTTGCTTGAAACGAGATACTAATACGCATTGAAAGGCTAAACAAAAGTACGCGACTGCTATAACAGCTTTTCAGTATGCACTTCGCGGCAAGGCGGAAGACGCTCAGACTTGGCTCCGCTTGGGTATGGCTTATCGTGGAGTAGGCAAACACGTAGCAGCTCTTAAAACGTTTGGTCACGTTTTGGAGCTTGATTCGACTCAATGGGCGGTGAAGTATCTTGCTGCAGATATCCAAAGATCAATCGGTCTGCTGGATCCGGCTATATTGGCACTGGAAGGATTGCAAAAAGAAAGACCGGAAGAATTGGGCGTACTCATTACTTTGGCAGAAAGCCGTCTAGCATCTGCTCGAGTCAAACTACGATCTGGACAAAGACAACATGCGGCAACACAGCTCTTCTCCGCTCTAGACAATATATTGGTCATTCTTCGCTCAGGCAAAGGCATACGAGCCGCTTGGAAGTTGGCTGCAGATGTTGCTTCTGAACTCGGAAGACTGCCAGCAACGGATCTGGACAACTCGATAGAGACAGAGAAGCTTCTCTCGTCAATGCTTGCGATTTTACAAGAACAAGCGATTGATTCGAAATTGAAAGGAGTCGCAAATCAACTCAAAACGCAAGACTTACAAGATAGCATACCGATCCTTGCGCACGAGGTTTTCTTGGTCTTGGCTGTCCTTGCTTCTCAAGCCCGGTTGGTCCATGAGCCCGAGAACTCATTTATGCTGGGTTCAGCTTGGTTGGATCTAGGTGTTACCCAACATCAGCTGAGGAAGTCCAACTTTGCAGAAAACGAAGATCGCAAAAAGGAATTACTTGACTCAAGTCTCGCCTGTTTCCGCGAAGCACTGAAAGGAGATCCTAGAAACCCTCTATTTTGGAATGCTCTGGGTGTGGTTGCTTTCGATGCAAGTCCCAAACTTAGTCAACATGCATTCATCAGAGCTGCAGAATATAGCACCAGAGTTCGTTTAATACTTGCGCTCCCTGTGTGTCTTTTGTCCTGACATATCATCTAGTCGGCCATACCATGGACGCATCTCGGTCTTTTCTATCTGCATCACGAAGACAGTGAATTGGCGAACAAAGCATTCCTTCGAGCCCAGGTGCTTGATCCTGATTGGCCTCACGCATGGCTCGGTCAAGCTTGTCTGGCCGCGTTGCACGGGGACGTCAAAGAACGTCGCGCTTTGACAGCTCATGCCTGGCTTCTGGCAGCCGGCTCTCTGGTAAGTTGCAACTTCGCTTTGAGCAAATGCAACGTCCTTATCTTGTCATAGCCAGTTGCAGACATAGAATACGCCAATCTTCTGACCGACTCAGATCTCTCACCTGCCGATTTCAAGCCTAGCATTCCAGCAGCTCTCAACTCCCTGGACCGCTATCTACAGCATCATCAAACATCTGCTGATGCGCTATACTTTCACGGCATCCTGTCGGAGCGCTCTAGTCTGCTTGATGCTTCCGCTCAAAGCTTCCGTCGAGCTGCTGACTCTCTGGAGACCGAGTACGAAAAGGAAGAATTGGAGAATACTGCTCGGCATTTCGTTCTCGCCCGAATCGGCGAAGGTCGTGCTCTTTGCGCAAACGAAAGCTTTCCAAAGGCTCAAGAAAGCCTGGAAGTCGGTCTAGGATTGCTTGGCGAGCCAGAAGACGAAGAAGGCCTGCGGTTGCAAGTTCAAGGACTGATTCTTCTTGGTGTGGCAAGATATTCCGCAAATCCTGCCGATCCTTCCACTAGCATAGAAGCGTTGGAGACAGCGTGTGAAGTGGCAGATCGATTGGGAGAATCCCTCTGGATCGCTCGTGCTGGCATCTCCTTGGCCAAAATTCTTTGGGCAAGTGATATCGAGGAAGGTCGAGAAGAGGCCAAGTCGCGGCTGCTTTCGTGGTAAGCTTCTTGATCAAGCAGTGGAAGTCTTGCAGCTAATCTGCTGATACAGCATCAATGACCCTGAAACTGGTCTTCCGAATCTCGAGGCTGTTGCTTGTTTGGCGGCGATGGCAACGTGTGCCGAAGACGATGAATTGCTAGAAGCTGCGATATCAGAAATAAACGGTCTGGCAGCGGATAAGCGAACAGAGCTAGACCCGTCAGGCGAAGTGACTAAATTGCTGGTTGCACATCACTTGCTAAAGGTCCGTTGCGCTTTCCTTGTGGGTCAATGAGACGAGCTGACATATATTTTCAGGATGAACGGGCTGAGGCCATCGCTGAGCTGTCGAAAGCCCTGCATAGCCAGCCAGCCTCGCTTCAAGCCAGAAAAGATCTCGCGACATTACTCCTGCAAAGCGAACAGATTGAGAGTGCTGTACAAATACTAGTGGACGAAGGGAATATTGCGCAACAAAATGATCCCGAGTTCAGAAGATTGCAAACGATTGCCAAAGTGCTGCAATCGGATGAAGCACAGAGATCGGATACAACACAGCAGACTGTGCATATATCACCATGGGAAGTAGACAATTGGAATCTGCTGCGTGCTGCAGCATAGATGTAATAATTGACATAGATGTAGAATAGTGTAAAATTAGAATAGGGTAGACTGAAGACTATTGCATCAGCGCGCCGAAGATTGGCACTAAATTTGGATGATTAACAGGAGAAGACCTACTGCTGTATGCAAGACGCCCGGCGCTGATGTCCTGCGTCTTGAAGACGTTTGTCTAGCTAGTCCCAGCACTGATCATCTCGCCCAAGAGCAACAATTACGAGGCCACACTTTTTGAGTCTTGCTCTCGCCATAATACTTCTCCTAGAGCTCCATCATGCATACTCTTGATATACACTCTACATTCAAAATTAATCAGTATTTGATCAGATTCCCCCATCAAACGGGACCAACCCAGCATCATTGCCATCTCGAAACAGAGATCCACCTTGTATACCTTTTATAGCCTGACCATCCTTAATCCTCTTGATCGGCGCAATGAAAGCCCATTCAACACCTTTTGCTCCATCAGTATGGCTTTTGCCTAATAGCCATATCAAAGGGCTTAGAATGAAGAGGAAAGCGTAGTTGAGAACAAGGTAGAATTGTAAGAACATCCATGCGATTTTGCCTTTGAACAGCGGGTGAGCAAGATCGGGACTGAGCATTTCGTATATTGATGTGCGAGTAAGCCCGGGTGAGACACTCAAGAAAAGTATCTTGTTATCTTGCTTTACTAATCTGTTGTGAGCTTCTTTGAAAAGGATGACATTGTTTAATGTATTTAATGCTTTGATTCGCCAGGTTGCTTGTGATCGGTAGGCAAGAGAAGGAGGAGAAGAAGAAGGCGAAGGAGGACGAGGAAAGTTTGCTGCTGCTGCATAGAAAGGAGAATCGACTACTTGAAGAATACGAATTTGTTGAGGAGAGGCTGAAGCTTGTAGCATTGGATCAGGAGGCAGACTGATGACTGTCTTTTCGAAACTTGGTAGAAGGGTTTTCGCGAGGAAGAGATTCAGATCTGGTTTCCCATTGACCGAAGGAAAGAAGATGAGACCAGCTACTGGAACTCTGCCAATTTCTTCATTCAATGCACCCTTTCGCGGTGAAGCTTTCTCCCATTGCGCTGCGAATTCCTTGATGCTCTCTTCTGATGTGAGGTCAACAGCTTCAATGTATATCTCAGGCTTTCCCCCGTCATTTGCGCTCACTTGCAGTAGAGCTAACAACTGCAGCGCTTTAGGCATAGTCGCTTCTTCAGGCGGGAGTAAAAGAATGATACGCGCTCCATGAGAGAGTAGAAGAGGTAAGAGAGGGAGTGCAGGCAAAGAGAAGGCATTCTAAAATTCGCCCAATGAGTTGGAGGCAGAATTACCGCACAAGAGAGCAATCTGGCTGACAGTGACAAAGACCACTTTTCCTCTCAGATCACGAGTATTTTCAAGTGCTATTGGTGGCAGAGAGCCAGCTGCCCAAGCACGAATCGCATACAAGCAGATACCTCCTGCAAACCAAAAAGCCAATTTGCTCAAGGAAAGATTCTCGCACGCTGCCCATATGGCGTATAGCATGCTCTAGGTATCCACAAGCCCAGGATATATGTGCTTTCTGTGCTGGTTCAAGACAACATCCAGAAACTTGGTGCTTGTCGAAGGACACCCACGCTGGCTCAGGTGTATGATGAATTGCCCTTCATCTGCTAAACCATTTCATGCCTCTCTTACTATCCAGCTTGATACTCGGTGTTTCTCCGCGAAGACTGCTTCTCGTCACATTCGCATTTGTGTCGCGCCAAGGAGTTTCAATTACTATTGATGCCTCTTCCATACACTCTGAACAACAGATTTGGGGCTGAATTAGTGGGCATAGCGATGTGTTAATACATCATTCGTCAATCTTCGTCTCTCTCTCTCTCTCTCTCTCTCTCTCTCTCTCTTCTCAGCATTGACTCTCGCTTTCTCTTCTTTGTCTTCTCACACATTTCAACATGCTCTCTGCTGGTCAGATCTCAATCTCTTTGTCTCTGTTATCTCTTCTAGGTCTTGTCAATGGGCATGTGAGTAGAAGCTCTGCGTTTTTGTCTGTATGTGCTAAGCTATGCACTGCCAAAAAAGGGGTTTCCGACCCAATTCACGCAAGTCCCTATCTTGAAACAGCCTTGTTACGCTTACACGATATTTGTAGCGCGGATGGCGTTGTTCACAAGACTGCCAGTGAGTATACATCGTAGCTGACATTTGTACACTGGACTGAATATGCCGGCTGCTAGATCCTTGGGCTGACCCTGGTCTTACCACCAAGACAGCCACTCGCAACTTCAACTCTGGCGATCGTAAGTTTCCTGTTGTTGTAGGGCAGAACAACTGTCTCTGATGCTGCTCTCAACCAGCTCTCAAAATCTACAACGATGGTCAGATCGCTTGTAAGGGTAATGGTGCACCCCAAAACACGAACTCTCCTGCGGCTTTGGTAGCAGAGTATGTGACTGTCTCTTTGATTGCACTACCAGTTCTCAACGTGTGTTTCGCGCAGCGTTACTGCTGGCTCTACCTTAGAGTACAAGTGGACTAATGGAGGCTCTCCCGTTCGTTCTATCCTATTGACTGTGCTGACTATGCGCATTGACGTAACTTTTCAAGTGGGCAAGCTGACTTTCTGCGGGCGAATCAGAACTTTGCTCAAGCTTTATTTTCTAGCCTGTCTCTCATAAAGGACCAATAATGACGTATATGGCAGCCTGCGCCAATGGCGATTGCACGACCTTCGATGCTAAATCAGGCAACATATGGTTCAGTCTGTCCATCCTCTCTATGCAACTCTATTCTTTCTGATGAAAAATCAATCCAGAGATTCAGGAAGAAGGCTACCGTGGTCTGATCCCTGGAGGCGAGCCAGAGTACGCCTGTTCTTCATCTAGCTATGGTTTGCTTGATGCTGATTTGATATGAACAGCGGTGGAAACACCGGAGGCCGTTTCTATACTGCGTGGGCTTCAGACGATGCTTGTTTCCTTCGCCTTCTTGTTACAAGACAGAGCTAATGTCCTCATACAGCTTGTCAAAGGCTTGCCATCGAAAGCAACTATTCCCAAGAACCTTAAACCTGGTCAATACTTGTTGGTGGGTGCACTTGATCGATCCGCTCGAAAGTATCGCTCATATCTGACCCTCTCTCTGCCTGTAGAGACATGAGCACATTGCTTTGGTGCGCCTTACTCGTAAAGCTATAGTTCGACTTGATATGTTCTATCTAGCATGGAGCACACGGAGGACCCAATCAAGCTGAAGTCTATGTCTCGTGCACTCAATTGAACGTCAAGGGATCTGGTACCGCATTTCCTCCCGCTTCTGCTTTGGTTGCATTCCGTATGTAATACTTCGCTGTCCTGTCGAACTATACTCAAATAACTCCAGCTGGCGCTTATGATGCCAACGACCCAGTATGTTGCTACTAAGAGTCTATTGCTGATCATTAATTGTCTGCGCGACGAAAAGGGCTTGTACTACAGTGAGCTCTTGTCTCACTCTATCTTATCGCAAGTTCTGACGTCCTTGCGATAGAGGCTGGTGCGCTGTTGACCGTTGTCATTGCTCACTGTTTTTGAACCTTGCTTTAGGAATATGGGGCCAGCAAGAACGGACATATCAAATCCCTGGTCCAGCTGTTTGGAATAGTATGACAGCTCCACTGCCTTTGTGAATCAAATTTTGATCCACTTTGGACAGGTGAGGGTTCCGGCGCAGGCGCTGTTTCAAACGGAACGACTCCTACTCAGCCAGCTACTAGCCCTGTGCCAGTCATCTCTTCTGCTGTATCTGCTGCTCGCCCTACCAACGTCTTGGCTCCTGTTCAAGCTCAAGCTCCTGCTACACCAAAGACGTCGGCAGCAGCAGCTGCTTCTCCTCAGAATAACGGACCTGCTGGATCAGGCGGCGACTACAACTCGTGAGTATTCACCTTGTCTCTCAATTGTCAGCTTCAGCTGAGAAACAGTTGTAGCTGCATGAGGGCTATGAACGCATGTAAAGATACAGCAAACGCTCTTGGTGGAGGTCAGCTGCACATTACGTTGTTCGCCAATACTTAGCTGACCAATGCTTCTAGTCGGAATGGCCGCTTGCGATGCTGTACCTTGCCAAATGCGGCGAAAGCGAAACCACAAGCAGCGCTTGCACAATTGAAGCAAGGAAGAGGAAGAAATGTTGATCATTTCTATCGGGCTGACATCGTATTGTATAAAGCATAGCAGCGCAGGTCGCGTGCAATTGAACATTGATTTTGATCAGACATAGCGCATTTAGCTTGTTTCTTTTAAAAACCTTGACATCTTCTCCATCTCTCACTTTCTCTCGTATTGCGCCGTCTGGGGACGCCTGAGACATGAAGGAAGAAAGTCTAATAAATGTGTAAGAGCGGATCTGAAGTACAAATGAAAGATGC
Organism: Kondoa subrosea; assembly: GCA_039545335.1. Classification (NCBI taxonomy): domain Eukaryota; kingdom Fungi; phylum Basidiomycota; class Agaricostilbomycetes; order Agaricostilbales; family Kondoaceae; genus Kondoa; species Kondoa subrosea. The sequence continues at coordinate 427,294 of BCIN01000009.1, forward strand.
AATGCAAGAAGCTGTACAAAGAGCCAGTGTCCGCCGATAATACATGACGAGCCAGTCCAGATCACTATGTCTGAAGTCGGAGGTAGCTATTTGAGCTAGAAGTAATGACTCACCTTAATCCTGTTGAGGTAAATACCGTTTTGCGTGACTAGAAGAAAGCGTTAGCCAAAGAGTAAAACAACAGCAAGCATAACCGACTCTTTGTGTCAATGCTGAAGCAAGCAATTAGCGCTGAAACGCAGCAAAGCAAATCAAGACGCACCGATCTGTCTTATTGTTCAAAGTATCCAATTTGGCATTCTGAGTTCTGACTTCCTCTCCAGCTGCTCGAGCCAACAAATTCAAGCTCTTGCTCAATTGACCAATCTCATCCAAATTGCTGTTTAGCTCATCTTCAACCGCATCATCCTCTTCATCCGCTTCAAACTGATAGCGACTTCTACCACTTAATTTAGATGAGGCAGCATTAGCAGCTTGAGAAGAATATTTAGTTTTAGCTCGATTATCTTGTTCGGCTTGTCTGAATGTATTGCCAATTCGTTCACGGGATTCGAAAACTTGTCTACGAGTTTCTTCACGTTCCTCACGTTCCTCATGATGACGATCCAGGATCTTCCTTTCCGCTGCATCACGTTTAGCAGATTTGTTCCAGGTGAAAGAAGGACGGAAAATGGATTTGTTGAGTTGCTTGATTTCTTGAGCTTCATCTCTTGCTCGATCGTTGTGAGCTTTGGTCATGTCCAAGGCTCGTTCGGTATTAGCGAGGCGTTCTGTCGTATGACGAAAGATATAGCATCAGTATGACTCTGATGCGCAATCAATTTCTCGACTGACCGGACTGATCACCCAATTTGACCAAAGTGTTGCTAGCAGTCTCTTGAGCTTCTCTAGCAGCTCTCAAAGCGTTTCTAGTAGAAGCCAAAGATTCTTGTTTAACAAAGCGAGTCTGTTGTTTAATAGCTTCGACTTCCTCATCTTCGTCATTGATGTTACCTTCTTGCTGATCTTGACCATAAGAAGAATAAGGTTGATCTAAATCTTGCTGACCGTAACCTTGTTTAGGTGGTCGAGCATCTTTGAACAGTTCTCTCCTGTTCATATCTCCATCGTCTCCTCTATATCCTCCTTGCCTTGGCTGTTGCTGCTGCTGATACTGTCCTCCACCGTAACCCTGTGGCTGTTGCCTATATCCACCTTGTTGCTGAGCAGGCTGAGCGGAACGAGGGTCCCAAGACGAATAGCTTCCAGAAGCATAGGTCGGTGGTCGTCCAGATTGGTTGGAAGCGACAGAATTAGTCCTTTGAGGTCCTGGCTGTTGCTTTTGCTGAGGAGCGTAGGCACTTGGTCTACCACCGCTCAGCAGATCATTTCGAGCTCGTTCGTCAATCACAGGAGGAACTATGCCAGGCTCAGCTTAGCTCAATTTGAGTATTCAGAGGCTGAACAGAGGCTCACTCTCTGATTTCTTGGATTTGCTGAAGAAGGACATGATGGTAACAGGTTGAGTGTTGATTCACAGCCATCTGAAATTTGGAAACGCGAAGTATACCAAAAGCGGCGACAAAGAGTCACGAATCTTACTAGAGTGATGGTCTCGAGCTATAACGCCCGTCTCAGGTTGCATATGGACGGAATAGCGAGTACCCACGCCAAGTCAATCGGAAAACTTGTCGATGATGCTAACAAGATCAATGCAATAAGAAGTCCTTCCCCAAGCCATGATTGTATATGCTATGCTGTCCCAAGAATTGCAAACCATTTGCCTACTTCTATCGTGTAATCAGATAAATGCAGAGACATCACAGCCGCGTGAGAAGTCATTGATAACGATACCTGATGTTCCGGATTCAGCAAGGGCCACGCGAAGCAGACAAATGACTTACGAGCATCATGCGAGCAGCCTGAGACGAGACATCAGCTTGTTTATAGTGTAAGAGAGTACCAGAATGGCCTACTGATAATTTGACGGCTGTAAGTTAAACAAAATTGTATCAGCGCAAGGCTGTATCCCTCATTGAAACTTACTGATCCATCTGAATTAAGGTCAGAGACTCAAGATTAGTAATGACTGGGAAACATTTCAAGGCAACTCCCTCACAGTACCTATAAGACATCATTCATATGAGTTCACAGAAACGGCACGTGAAGCGAAAGTCAACTTACAGCCAAACACGTAGCTAGAGTGACCTTTATCAAACTTCCTCAACAACTTGCCCTCTTTCGTGTCCCAAAGCCTAACAGTCTTATCATAACTAACGCTAACCATCCTGTTCTTGCTAGCATCGAAACACAAGCCTCTGACAAGTTCATCGTGCCCTTCAAGCATATGCAAACATTCACCATTCGTCGCATCCCAAATTCGAATAGTTGCATCGTTGGATCCGGAAATGATTCGATCTCCATCCCAAGCTACGCAAGCTAATCCACGTTGATGACCAGAAAAGACTCTTTCGACTTCACCAGTCTCGATATTCCATAACCTGTCAGACATATTCAGCCTTAGTTCCTTGGGAACAAAAGATGAACAGGATCCTGACTTCAAGAAAGAATCACCCGAAGCGGAGATGATTCTGTTCCCTATCATTCGGACAGCGTTGACTGGACCAAAGTGGGATTTGAGAACTCGATGCGCGTTGCCAGTTTTGCGATCCCAAACTCGAATAGTCAAATCCTGTTGGTAAGCATTGTTGAGCACCTGGACGCAGGCAGATAGTATAAATTGACACACCTTTGAACATGAAACGATATGTTCATCGTTGAAAGCCAAGCTGAGTACACCAAGCGTATGACCACGCAAAGTTTGCACATAAGACCAAGTCTTAGGATCCCAAACAATGATGGTTGTGTCAGAAGAGCCAGAAATGAGAATCTTGTCATCGAATTGCAAGCAAAGAACAGATCCAGTATGTCCAGTCATGGTTTCGATCTGTTTGCCAGTTTTCGCATTCCAAACTCTATTGAACATTGGTTAGCTAGTTACACAGAGGATTCAGCTAGCATGCTTACATGATACTTTGGTCCCTGCTTCCGCTCAAGAGCAAATCACCTCTTTTCTGAATTGTGTAAACCGCATCCGTATGACCTTTCAAAATCTTCAGTCTAGGTTTCCCATCCGCCCAATTCCTATCTAAGATAAAGTGATGCTTGTATAAATAAATCCAATCCAATCCAGGTTGTGACAAGTTGAAAGATCCACCATGATAAGGACTAGGTAAAGGAGCGAAAGGTGAGATAGCTGAAGAAGAAGCTCTTCTTTTGACTGGAGTAGATTGTACCAAGACGTTGCCTCCATGATCTTGAATTGGGCTCATAGGAGCTAATGACATACTCCCTAAATCAGTAATGAGATTGGATAGTTTCTTGGCTACTTTGCCAGCGATGCCGGGAGTAGTTGGGACTTCACCTGTTGTTGTTGTTGATCCTGCGTTGTTATTGAGAAGAGAGTGAGTTGATGGTGAAGAAGGGAAGCGTGAATGAGCATAAGGCGCGAAAGGGTCGACAGCGGCCATAGCGTCAGCTGCCGCTTTCAAGATTTCAGGTTTCACTTGCCAGCCGACGTTTCGATAGAAGTGATCTCGCCAAACGATATTGTCTATCAGGGAGTGAGCAAATGATGACTGCCAAAGGTGAAGACTTACCTGAACAAATGATGTTCCAAGACTTAGATACTCGGCTAGCTCGGCAAAGACTTTGCGCATCAGAGTACAGCAAAATGTAGGCGCTCAGTTCCGAAGGTAAAGCGCAAAGAAAGTCGACGCGATGATCTTCAGCAAAAGAGACTCCTTCGTCAACGACTTCTCCTTCTTCTCCATCTAAAGGTGCTTGAGAGTTAATTTGAGCTTCAGTCTCCTCAGGAATCTTGCTCTTCTTACTTGGCGAAGTTAAACTTCGTGTCAGAGCTCCTAAACCGTAAGACCAATTTGAGGCACGCGTAGCATCCGTACTTTGAGGTCTTCTGACAGGATTACGACGTGGTTGAGGGCGTTCACGGACAGATCCAGCAGGTGAGGCATTGGTATTGACAAAGCTGTTCAACATAGAAGGAACGATTCGAGTAGAGCCAGTAGTAGCAGCTCGAGAAGGTGATTCTGGCATCTCTCTTGTAGAATGTTCCTCATCATCAGTCTCGCCAAATTCCGACTCAGTGACCTCTTCATCCGATGATTCTGAATCTGATTCCTCAGGGGCTGCAGCTACTTGCTCTTCTGCCTCTTCATCCTCAGAGGACACTGCTTCAGATAGGTCAGAGCTGACTGTCGAGGAGACGTCGCTGGCATCCGCTTCCGCCGACATAGTACTCGTCACGGTTCGCAAGAAAAACAAAGGTGTCGAAATCTCAAAGTCTATCACACTATGTGTAGTAACGACAGCCTAGTATTGGCGACGCGCTCTCGATACAGGAGATCATCAGCAGGGGACTATCTTTACCATTGACGCTAGAGGTCATAGTGACCGCGGCTGAAGCATAACGCGTTAGGCTTCTGACATGAATCATCCTGCCTGTACACAGATCAATGAGCTGAGAACAGCAGAAGAGTTGAATGTACTTATCCATCGCGCTTGAAGCTGTGTGAAATTGTTCACATGCAACGGTGTGAATGACTATACACCTACAATAGCATTCGAAGAAGTATCCAATCTCGTTTCCGACCACCATGCGAGACAGACAAACTTCACAATTCCTAAAAGACACAGCTGGCAGTATGGCCCGAACCCATGTAAGAATTGATGTTAACAGTGGCATTTCGAGGAAACATATCGGAATAGCTATCCTATTCTGCCGAAGAATTGACTGAGATATGCAGACTAACGGTATTAACAGACAAATTGGAGCAGAATGTGTTGAACCGCCAATGAAGCATTGGCTTTATGCTGCGGCAGATGGAAAAGACTAAGCCTAACTCAATGTAGTATTGATTCGAACGAATGAAAACAAACACGAAGAGGGAGAGATAGAAGGATGAGACTAGGAGAAGAGTAGATAGATACCAAAGCGCCTACGTTCGTAGCACGTACAGTCATGCAGATTCTTGGGGATAACATTCGCACGATGCAGAAGATATCATCGCACTTGAAAATCGGAAGCACAAAAGAGAGCTTGGAAAGAGCCGTGCAAACAAGATGCAAAAGCACATCCGCATGACCTTGGAACAACGTCTTGCTACTAGCTCAGAATCTCAGCTTGTCTTTTGCAGCCAAGCTTATGCAGCAGGTCTCCTTTGTTCACAGCTTGAGTTCGAAGGCGTCGCTGTACAGGTCCAAATCCACACGATTTCTGAAGGTTGCTCACCTTCGTCCATCTCTTCGCTCCCATCTCTCGTCTTCCGCCTTACTCCTCTCCTCTGACCCGTCACCTCCCGCCTCGCAACCTCAGACATCCTCTTCCTTTCAGATTACAACCAAGTCATGGCAACAGCTGAAATTACCGAACAGCTGTCGAGAGCAAATTTGAATGAGCCCAGTGCTATTCAGCAGGACGGGCAACAAGAGTACAACGATGGCTACTTGAATCTGCGCTCACTCGTTTCTACACGTGAAGCGGGGATCATTATTGGAAAGGTCAGCGCTTACATTCAATATCTGCAGTGTGCAGTTCTGAATGAGAGGTGGTCACGACAGGGAGGAGCTAACGTTGCTGCTATTCGTGAAGCCAATGGAGTGAAGATGGGCGTCAGTAAAGCAATACCAGGTGTGCAGGATCGAATTCTTTCAGTAGGCGGATCAGCAGAAGATATCTCCAAAGTACGTTTTATTATCATACTATTAGATCCAGCTCAGTTGTAGCACAGGCCTACTCTATGGTCGCTCAAAATCTAGTTGACAATACTTCAGCAGATCAAGCCGCAGCAGCATCTGCCAGTCCTTCTCCTACCACTATTCGTCTTTTAGTAGCACACGGTATCATGGGTAGTATCATTGGGAAACAAGGTGCCAAAATCAAACAAATTCAAGATTCCGCTTCTGTTCGAATGGTAGCTTCCAAAGATCTTTTACCTCAATCAACCGAACGAGTAGTAGAAATTACTGGAGCTCCATCAAATATCGGTTCAGCAGTCTTACAAATTTCCGAATGTTTGGTAGAAGAATCTGATCGTTCATCAGGCACACTTCTATTCCATCCTGCTTCAGTTTCTGCACCCGTAAACTCTTTGCATCAAGGTACACCGGCAAACTACAACCCTTCTCATCCTGGTGGATTTGGTGGTTTATCAGCTTTGAATCAAGTTACAGCCGGTCTTTCTCGGGGAGGACGAGGCGGTCGTGGAGGAGCAAGATACCCTTCAGGAGGAAGAGGTGGAAATTCGAATGGGTACAGAAGAAGTTCGGAAGATCAAAGCCAACAGAGACAAAGTAGTAATGCAAATGCTGTCTCTGGTCAAGTGGATGAAGCGGATCTCAAGACTCAAAACATTTCATTCCCTGCTGACATGATTGGCTGTATTATTGTGCGTGATGCTGCGTTCTCGCAAAGTGATCTTTGCTCATTACGGATCCATGACGCACAGGGTCGAGGTGGCAGCAAGATCAGCGAGATTAGGAAACAAAGTGGAAGTCGGATCAATATCTCGAAAGAGCCAAACCCAGAGAATGGGTGAGTGCAGCGCTCCTCTTTGCGGAGCTACAATTGATTTGATTTGACAAACAGCGAACGTCTTTTCTCTATCATTGGAACGACCGAATCGTAAGTCCAAGATTCGTCACATAGATATCAGAGCTGACGAAGATTATAGCAACGAGAGAGCTCTGTTCTTACTCTACAGTAGTCTCGAGAAGGAAAAAGGTGAGCCTGTTATCCGTTTGCCTCGAAATGAGGCCAAGGGGGACTTTGGCATTCACAGAGAGACGAGACAAGGAGCAACAGCATGCACAAGAAGCATGAAGCATTCTACAAACGTAAGCTCCCCAATCTGCAGATTCGGCTTACTTGACCTCCTGGTGTCTTCAGATCAAATTGCCTTGCAAGTCTCAACACTAATAGTTCCTCTTTCGACTATACTGTACCATCTATCATCTCACCTTTCTCTCTTCAATTCAGTCGGTAGCAAGCAGTTCTGTGATAAGTTCTGGCAAGGGCGGGATCTCTCTTCTTGTTGGTGGTTCGTCTGTCCGAAGTGAGGTATGCCTCTAGAGAAGTAAAAGTATAACTGCAGAACGAGCAGAAAATGTATATTTGACACTTTACCCCGAGTCAGCGAAAGACCTCGATTCTAAAGTTGTTTGATCTTCGACTTGGTGCAGCCACAGAATCGCTAGTGCAGACTTCTCAGCCCACCAGTATAGCTGTCCTGCAATACCTGATTCCTCAAGACCATTGTTTGCTTAGAATCGACTCACGTTTGTTGGCTTGAAAAACAGCATCTTGCATTTCTGCTCGAAGACCTGCGTTATCTCTCGGGAAGCTCTGCCTGAAGTCTGCATTGGAAGCCTGGATCAAGCGTGATCCTTTGGGCTCCGAGTAGAACATGACTTCTCCGACAAACACAAATGGCATTGCTACTCAATCTCCTCCCCCAACGCTAGGCTCACCTTACAAACCTTACTCTGGCTTGAACTTCGTCTCTCACAACAAGAGATCCAGCTTGGCCGATCTGCCCAATCTGAACAAAGATGGCAGCAAACAAGCTCTTACATCTTCTGCTCTGGCTCATCGCAGTCTGTCAGGCGACTCGCACGACCATCTAGGGAAACCATCGTCCAGAAGCAGTACCGATTCCTCTTTCTCTGCTCGAACCAGTTCATCATTGGCTACAAGCATAGAATCGCAAGATATGAGTAGTACAGCGTCCACAATACTTGCAGATGACAATAAGATGGTCTCTACGCCTGAAGTATCGGCTATGGTGGAAAGCAGACGAGCATCTGATCTGGATCTGCTGCATACGGCGAAATCAACTTCAGGCAATTCTTTCCTCAATGCCAAACCTAGTCCACCACCTGTTCCTTCTACTTCTTCGCAACCTTTACATACCCAGTCTTCCAATTCTCCTACTCTGCTACCGGTCTCTGATGCCCAGATGGATGAAGCATATGAGAAACGTGGGCGAGCCAAACATCTAAGTTCTCCACCCGGATCACTAGAACACTCTCCTACAGCCACAAGCAAATCTTCCGCCAATACTTCGCCTAGCCGAGTCTCCTTTTCTCGGTCAAGTTCAAGCGCAGAATTATCAATGTCACCAGGATCGAACAAACGACAACATTATGCTCGCCCAAGTATCGGTTCTGTCGTTCAAGCAAAACGTCGTCTTGCAAGTGCTCCATTCAATAAACCACCTCGACAAGGTTCTGTTTTATCAGAATCTGAAATTCCAATCTTACGACCTGAGATCCCTCGTCGTACTCGATCGAGGCATGCAACTCGTGCTACAGATTTACCTATGGGTAATTCACCTCTACATCTTAGTTTCAGCTCTTTGTCCAAATTGGACATGAGTGCAGTTCCGCAAAATCACGGGACGCATCAAGATGGTGAAAGTCCAAGATGGGCAATAGATGCTGGTCGATCTTATGATGGATTATCCAATTTGGTTCTGACTCCTACAACGGAAGAATGGAAGCAGTTGGGAGGAGATATTGGTCGAAGTCGAATGAAATTGCGAAGGTTGAATTCGAGAGGTTCAGAAATTGGGTCGCCTAGAGTTGGAGAAACTGAGTTGAAATACGATTCGGACGGGAATGAGGAATCATCGGATACTTCAAGCGATGATGATGATCAGGAGATTGAAGCTGTTCGACCGAATTACAATGCTTGGAATGGAGGCAATTCGCTCAAGATTGTCGCACGGTCTGGATCACCTGATAAGAACCGAGGTTTGGATCATGAGACGACGGATGAAGTGGAGAAGGTTGAAGGGCCGGATGATGATGACAACGAAAACATCGAACCTCGTCGACCTCTAATACATCGCGACTCCCTTTCTATGACAGCTGGATCAGGTCTGCGCAGCTCTAATACGTCTTTCGCTCACGATTCAAATCCACTTGCTCACTCTACCTCGTCCACTTCGCCTGTCGCACTGGATTTCCTAGGTCCGGTCGATCCTAGGTCTTATAGTGTTAGAACGGGAGCACGAACAATATCAGACTTCGTCATTGAAAGCGAAGCGGGCAAAGGAGCGTACGGGACCGTTGTACGAGCGCATCTTAAAGCTACTGATCATCAAATATCGGGTGTGAGTGCTACAACATGCTGGCTTTAAATAGTGCTGACAGAAGTTTGCAGCCACCTCTAATCATCAAGTATATTGTAAAGCAACGCATTCTAGCAGATTGTTGGAAGAAGCACAAGATTCTCGGTCCACTTCCAGTTGAAATCCACGTTCTAGATCATCTTCGTCGCATACCATACACCGAAGCCTTACCATACTCTTTGGCCTACATGTCACCAAACGAAGAAAGACAAACAACCGGTCATCCAAACATCTGTTCTGTTCTTGATTTCTTTGCCGACGCCGAACATTACTATCTCTGCATGTCTCGTTTTGGTCAAGGCCAAGATTTGTTCGATTACGTCGAGAACGCTCCTGATGGTCTACCTATTGATGATGTGCAGAGTATTTTCGCCCAAATAGCGTCGGCAATCACTTTCTTACATTTGCATGGAATTGTTCATCGTGATATCAAGGATGAGAACGTTATATTAGATGGAAATGGGAAAGTTCAGTTGATCGATTTTGGTTCGGCTGCGTATGTAAAGGAAGCAAGAAAGTTTGATACGTTTTCTGGAACATTAGAGTGCGTCCAACACTTAAAATTGAGAGTGCTGGCTGATATGTGTTTGTTAGCTTTGCTGCACCTGAAGTTCTCCGTGGTGAACGCTACGATGGTAGAGAAACGGATATCTGGGCGTTAGGTGTGCTGGGCTATGTTCTGTTGTGTGGTGAATGTCCTTTCTGGAACAGCGAAGAAGCAGCTCTCGGTCAGTTCTCTTCTAATCTATCTCGCATGTATATGCTGACATCATCAGCAGGAGCCGGACCTACAACTAGAGCTGCTGCGGCACTTCGACAGAAAGCCCATCCTATTGGTTCTATTGGCACATCAGATCCCCTTGTTGCAGACGCGGTCGATCTTATTCAACGCTGTCTCGAAGTTGACTCTAGTCTGCGGCCCACCGCAGCTCAAGTTATACAACATCGATTCATACAATCGAGGTTTGGTTTACATGGGTGGATTGGGAAAGTTCCTTCGTTAGCATAATTTATTAGTCGTTCAGAGTATAGTCCGTTCAGTCATTGCATCGTCCTCTCATGGCAGAGATCTTTCTTTCGCCGTCTCATCGACTTCCGGCGATTTGAGCCGGAAGGACTTGCAAGATTTTCGCGAAGGAGTTGAAAGATTTTCTTTTCCTCGAACCAAGTTCACCACACTACAACTTACATGTGAGTGCTCGTGCTATATCATATCTGCTCTCCTCTCCTCTCCGCTACTCGCACCTTTCTGCTCAAACTTTGGCATCGGGTCCAAACTCGACAAAACGCATGACGACCTTTCTACATCGCTCGCCAGACCTTCAGCCGACCTCAACTCGATCCAACAGCCCAACTAGAGATCCTGCACTGCTTCTACACCAGCTTTTGCGCAAATTCGAGTCATTCAGCATTTCGCCTCAGCATTCTTAGCCACTAAAAATTTTCAATACAAGCCGCAGCCCTCACTCAGCCGCATTGCATGCGGCCACATAGCATCGGCTCGCTTCTACATCGTTCACTCTGGCTCGTCTTTCCACTTTCTGCTCTTTCTGACACGTTCTGCTATCAAACATTGTCCTTGCTGGGTGACTATAAGCTGATTGTTATCTTTTCTCTTACAGCAAAATGGGAAAAGAAAAGGGGTAAGCTATTTCACGCTTTGTCTTTTGTCCAGTCCTGATTCTTTTCTTGCAGACACGTTAAGTACGCTTGCATCAAGCTCTCTTCTCTTCATCACTGACATTCACTCCAGCGTCGTCGTTATCGGACACGTATGTCTTGCTTCTTCATTTCTTCTTCCGCTTCGTGCTGACCAATTCGGTACAGGTCGAGTAAATTACCCTTATCGCAGCGTTTTCCATTCCTCTCTTACATCGTTGCGTAGTTCCGGAAAGTCAACCACCACCGGTCACTTGATCTACAAGTGCGGAGGTATTGACAAGGCAAGTCATTGTTCCAGCAGTCAATTATCTATCCTGATACCTGTCTACAGCGAACCATCGAAAAGTTCGAGAAGGAAGCTGCTGAACTTGGAAAGGGTTCCTTCAAGTACGCCTGGGTTTTGGACAAACTCAAGGCCGAACGTGAACGTGGTATCACCATCGATATCGCTCTATGGAAGTTCGAAACCCCCAAGTACATGGTTACTGTGTATGTTTCTTCAAGTATGCGTCTGTGTCTAGCTCACGCCTTGTATCAGCATCGACGCTCCAGGCCACAGAGATTTCATCAAGAACATGATTACTGGTACATCTCAAGCTGATTGCGCTATTTTGATCATTGCCGCCGGTACCGGTGAATTCGAAGCTGGTATCTCCAAGGATGGTCAGACTCGTGAACACGCTCTTCTTGCCTTCACCCTCGGTGTGCGTCAGCTCATCGTTGCCATCAACAAGATGGACACTACCAAGTGGTCTGAAGCCCGTTACGAGGAAATTGTCAAGGAAACCTCCAGTATGTCTTCTCGCTCTCATCATTCGTCGCCTTGTCTAACGCAGGTGTCGTGTAGACTTCATCAAGAAGGTCGGTTTCAACCCCAAGAACGTCGCTTTCGTACCTATCTCAGGATGGCACGGAGACAACATGATTGAGGAATCAACCAACGTATGTCTTCTCAATGGCTTGCCTGCTACACGTCTTACATCGTTCGTGTAGATGACCTGGTTCAAAGGTTGGCGCAAGGATATCAAGGGCGGTGAAGCCAAGGGCAAAACCCTCCTTGAAGCCATCGATGCTATTGAACCTCCTTCTCGCCCTACCGACAAGCCTCTCCGTCTCCCTCTCCAAGATGTGTACAAGATCGGTGGTATCGGAACAGTGCCAGTCGGACGTGTCGAAACCGGAACCATCAAGGCCGGTATGGTTGTCGTCTTCGCCCCTGCTAACGTCACCACCGAAGTCAAGTCCGTCGAAATGCACCACGAACAGCTCGAAGCCGGTCTTCCAGGAGACAACGTCGGTTTCAACGTCAAGAACGGTTAGTCTTCCATCCTCACTCCTCATAGCGATTCATCTCATCTTGTTTCTTTAGTTTCCGTCAAGGATATCCGAAGAGGAAACGTTTGCGGTGATTCCAAGTCAGACCCACCTCAAGAAGCTGCCTCTTTCAACGCTCAAGTCATTGTTCTTAACCACCCTGGTCAAATCGGAGCTGGTTACTCTCCAGTGTTGGATTGCCACACTGCTCGTTAGTTACTCTTTTGCTGCCAGTAACATGAACATCTTACCGATCTTCGAACGTACCTAACAGACATTGCATGCAAATTCTCTGAACTCCTTGAGAAGATTGACCGAAGAACTGGTAAAGTTATTGAAGCGAGTCCTAAGTTCGTCAAGTCCGGTGACGCTGCCATTGTCAAAGTAAGTTTGATAAGTCATGTTCAAGCACATTGCTGACACAGTGGTGGTGCAACTAGATGGTTCCCTCCAAGCCTATGTGGTGAGTCATCATGTCGGATGACCATCTTTCTTTCGCTTAATTTTTTGACTCTTAACAGTGTCGAATCTTTCAACGAATACCCACCTCTCGGTCGGTTTGCTGTCCGTGATATGCGACAAACCGTTGCCGTCGGTGTCATCAAAAGTGTCGAGAAGACTGCTGGCAAGGGTGGAAAGGTCACTAAGGTCGGGAAACCTTTCGTTCGAATCCATGATATATCTAATCTCTTACACCCTACTAGGCTGCTGAGAAGGCAACCAAAAAGAAGGTGTGTATCAATACGGGACTCATGACAAAGCGCTTATTCGGTTTTCTCCAGTAAATCACTTCACCTACCTTCAAGAGATTCGCCTGCTGCTTTTCAATTTCGACATCGTCATTTCAGGATACGAAGGCTTGACTTTCGGCTCAATCTTTGAGAGCTTCAAGCTATGGAGTGATGATGTTTGTACAGTTGTATCGTAGCAAGGCTTTTCACATCTTGTAGATTCGTTGGGGATTTGGTTCTTCTTGATTTCTTAATGCATAATTCATAGCATTCGATCACTCACTCTCCGTATCCGTTGTCCTCGCGAAGAGCTTTTTCCTTTAAAGTGCACCGGTTGACCTTGATTACATACGTATCAACTTGAACATAACCAAAGTTCACACCCCACATTTCAGATGTGTCCTGTCAGCTCCGCGGGAAGCTCTAGCTGGTCAACACTCTATCTTATGGGAGCAACACCGGCAGATATCGACTTGGGCTTGTATTACGAGGAAACATCAAAGTTCGAATCTCTTCGTAACTTTGTGAAGACGACCATCCATATCACACATCGCACCAGTCTAGTGTACTCACAGTAGCTCTCTCTTTGACAACACGAGGTTTGCTTCGACAATGCGAACCGAGTCCGACTCAAAAGGAAGCTAGTCTTCTTTCGCTAGCCTCTATCAACAAGAGCTTCAACACACTACCAAGCTCGACGCAGCTGGCGCAGACCAGGAATGCCTTGAAATTGGTCAATAAACCCTAACAGCAGCGGGCAACAATGGCTCCCTCGCTGCCTAGATTCATTATCTCAAGCCAGTCTTTCCAACGATGAGATGAATAGAGAGTCGCACTTGGTCATGGCTGCTGCAAATGTCAGAAAAGCGGCTGCCTTTGAAGGCAAGAAGGTCGAAATTGCCAGTCCCAAAGCTTTGATAGTATGGATCGAAGAAGAGATTGGTCTTGATCTCGCTTGGATATCTTCCTTCATTCCGTAGAAGCGCTGCCGATTCAAACCTATGCTTTCAGCTTTGGCGCTTGACTTTGTTCAATCGAAATCCTTTTCACTATCAGCGATTCAGGATTCCAGTATAGCTCTCATCATGGCCTGCGAATGATCTTGAGCGATGTAGTAGTCATCATGACCTGGGGGTTCTCCTTTGTTCCGCTGTCTCGTCTTTCATACATCTATGCCATTTGAGAAATTGCGTATGATATTGTTTCTGTTCTACATTATCTTGGCCTGGCCGTAGGCTTACACGCACTACCACCTTTGCGCTCCGAATCTGTCCTCTCGCCTTCTGATGACTCATCTATAGTCCCTTTGTACGAAGACATCAGCCAAGTTTTTGGAAAGGAAAGCGCTGTCTGAATATCCCAAAGGTTCCGTCACTGCGCTTATGCTCTATTCATCTACCATGAACTCTATTGCGCTTCCCTATCAATGCTTAACTCCAACTTGCCGAAATGTTTCAGGCGGTGCGTATTCGAATGAAACCTCGAAAATTCGTTTAGCTCTCTTCTCTTCTCTCTTTCATCCAAACAATTACCAACATAACAACCATATTACAGCCAATTCTCTGCAAGATCAGTTCTTATGACTCAAGTAGCTTTCAACTCCACTGCGCCTCATTTGTTACAGAAAGCAACTCACCACGAACATGTCTTCCTAAGTGGATGGATGCATCAATCAAGCTACAATCAGACTTTTGACACCAGTGACATGGGCTATGATCGCGTAGCATCTAGATTCTCATCCAGCAGAGAGGCGACTCAGCATGGAGCAATGCCACAAGTTTGGGTCATTGGAGCATACCAACGCCTTACGGGTATAGGTCGGAACGAATGGCCGCTATGTATCGCGATGAGGGTTCGCGTCATGCGAGATACTGGCCATGGTTAGTCGCTGATCCTTTGTTCTTTCGGAGCCAATCTGACTTCATCTTCAATTTCATATGAGTAGTTTCAGCTGAATTGCACAGAATGACAGCTCACGATACACTTCATGTCAATGACCTTAGCTTGATGATTACTCAATTGGTCAATGCTATGCGCAACATCTCTTGGGATCCAGTTCCTACAATCGATCCTGCGGGCATATTCGCGCGTCGCATCGACTTTCGTTTGCAGGAACATGGACATGACGCTGAAGCATTGCGCGGAGCTCTTCGCCATAATCATTTTACTTCTGGCGAACCGCAAGTGGTTGAAGGAAACACTTATCAAGGTATTACAGTTCCGGCGCACACAGTCACAATGTGGTCTTTACGTTTCGTCGGAGGTGCTTCATAGACTGACTCCTTATGAGTTCATTTCATCATGTACACTAGCAATTATGCATCTTTTTGCGCTCTTTTTCAACGATCGCTTAAAGCGCTGAATGCATCGTCAAGCAAAGTAGATCTGCGTCGGTGTAGACACATCGAGCCAAAGCAATGCGCTGTAACGAAATCGGTGCGCCATACCACGAATGAACTGAAGAATAATGAGCTAACTGCTCGCTGTCCTGCACTCAATTGATTGCCGGTCGCTGGGAACCATACTAGTGCCTTGGCTCTGATATGTACTGTCCATTACTATGCAATTCCATCTTTCTTTTCATGTTGGAACAGATACTTCGCGGAGCCTTACAGCAGCAAGTTACAGCAATATAGTGAGTATACATTCATAGTAATAGTTATACAAAGAAGATAAACGCATAGACAGCTTAACGTAAAAGCCAATAAAAGATTCAGATGTCGACATCCCATACTTCCCAAGAACCAATTTGTGATTTCTCTAAACTGCCAAAATCTCTAATGCAGAGTCGAACGTCTTCTATGAGCATAGCTGGTTGTCGGAGCATCGAAGGAAGAAGTAGCAGAAGAACCGACTTCGAAACCTAATGAAGTTCGTTTGCGTTTGTTTGAGCCTTCTTCGGTTACAGTCGCAAGAGCACTACGCTCAGCTTGAGCGTCACGAAGAGCATCTCGTGCGATCTTCAAGGCGTTTGAACACTGCCGTAGCATATTCAGGATCACCTAAAGAAACAATAGACACGAGCTTACTTTGGCCATTTTGACGGGTAGACTGTTGGCTCTCAGACCTCCCAGATTCCCTGTGCCTTCATCGCCATCATATTCGAAATCTAGCAAGAGTGTATGAGCTTCGTTTTTTGAGCTAATAGAAAATAGACTGACTAGCATCAGCAGCCAAAAGAGGTTCAGGACTGAATAGTCTAGGATTAGGTTCGTACGTGTTTTCCTCCTCTACTTCTGGCCAAGTTTCACAACCAGAACCGAAAGAATGAGGTGGTAAGCCAAGCATGTTGTTTGGAGGAGTAATGAGATTGTCAGAAGCAGGAGAATAAGAAGAAGATCGCCCAAGAGTCGGTAATTCGGCAAGAGGTGGTAGATAAGTATTGACATCGGAAAGAAGATGGGTGTCGATAGTTAGACCATTGCGAGCGATGTAAGTAGGCGCCCAATGAGTCTTGTAAGGCGAGGGAGGAAGAGCTGGAAGACCATAATGAGTGGAAATGGGCGAAGGAGCGATCATTTGAGCCGTAGGATAACTAGATGAGCGCGAATTGAATCTAATGCACACCGCAGCAGCTCGGAAAAGCCTTACGAGAATCCACCTTGAGCCAAGGCAGGTCGGTGGACAGGTAAATAAGAGAGTAAAGCTTCAGAAGTTGGTGCATCAGAATCCAAATCGGTAGTACCGACTACCCAGGTTTGGTCAAAGGTGGAAGTTCTGGTTTGAGGATTGATGAAGTCAGTCCGTTTGCTGTCAAGAAGAGTAGACCAATCTGGATCTTGAGTAGGATCGTAAATAGACAAAGCTTGAGTGCGATGGTCAGCCAGCTGACGAGGAACGACAATTTGATCAGAAACAGGCGAAGAGAATGAATGGTCTGGAAGCTGAGCTGAAGAGACTTGCGGCGTGAACAGTCGAGCCTGGGTAGTCCGAACATCGGGAGAAGCATTGTCGATAGATTGAGCTTGCAGCGCAGTGAGCTGCTTCTGCAGAGCCCTCTTCTCGTTCAACGCTTCTGAACACAGTTCTCCCTGTACGAGAGAAGTTTGAGGTGCTGCGTGTAATACCAGCACAAGGGACATACCAGCTTCACCACTGTCAACTGCAGTTCTTCAATTGCTGCTTGATTGCATCAGCTGGCTGTGGCTGTTGTACATAGCTCGACATACCTTGCTCCAGCTGTCTGACATAGTGTGACCGCCTTTTCCGAAAATCAGCCTGAGCGGCCGCATCTGTAGCAAGACTCTAAGTCCAGCATTGAGCAGCAATGCAACCAACTCACTCTTGGCCTTCTTCGCGCGTTCAGTAGCTGAGTCATAATCTACCGTTCTTGCACCTTTCTTTGACCTGCCCATGATCGGGAAAAAAGGGACTGGTTACAGACAGACAACACAGGGGAAAAAAACTGGGGGGACAACAGGGAGAATACAGACAGAGCAGTATACAGTCGTGAATTGAGACTCGAGGAACACCGGCAGCGAAACGCCTTTTATATTTTGGAAGACACTTCCGTTCTTGCAACTTTAAAGCGCTAATCCAAATTCAAGCCTTTGTTTGAGATTGCTGCAGTTGAGCTACGGATGAGCTAGCAGCACAACCCACATGGGAGCAAAGCAGCGCAGATACTAATACCATGAGAAATCGCTTCGAAATGTTTCGGTCCGTTGAGGTAGGCCATGTGTTTGGCAACACGTAGCAGAGTCGGGTGCGGAGCAACGTGCATCCTTATATCTGCAGAAGGCGGCCATAAGGGGAATAGAACACCTTGGTTGTGCATTGAAAATATAAGGCAATTTGAAGCTTATTCTACTCCTACACTTCCCACATATAGACATAGGTTTAATAGACATAAGGTATGAGTTTGTATGGCACTTGTTGAGTATATGTCTGCAGAGAAGCAATGAGAATTCAACAGAGAGAATGGAAAGAAGGGAATCCTCACAGTCCACTTCTTGTGATACTTCTTCTCCATCGATTGAGCAACTATTCGAGCGAGTAGAAGAAGCATGAGCGAAACATAAAGGCGCTGTCGATAAAAAACGTACGGTCTGGAATAGCTGTTGCAAAGTAAGCGAATTGCTGTGCGGCGATTACTCCAGCCGCAATCACATTGCCCTGCCATGCCTGTCAGATCGCTCAGAGTACGACCAGCGCTAGGGCGACTCACAGTAGTCAGAGTGATGCCAGTCCGCCAAAGCGCATATCCTAAGTAAAGGTTCAGCCAGATATTTACTTCTAGATGTCCTCTAATTACCTAGGTAGTTGGGATGACGAACCACTATATCACCGATATATAAGATAAATCACTGAAGGACTGCAGAGTTGAGACTTACGACCGTGCAATCCCGTATTGTCAATTTGATCCTTGTTCTTTGGCTTAGCCTTGAACTGCCTTCTTGATTCTTCACTGCCCAATTCGAAGCCCATGCCCAAGACGAAAAGAGCTAGACCAGCATACTGTTTCCAACCAAGAGTTTGACCTGTCTCACCAGTCAGTCAACAGGCCTGTCCGCGACCGGTTCAATCTTGCCTTCGAGAGGATTCTGTGTCGCGGTGTAGACGAGAACCAAAGTATTGATAGTGGACATGGCCATATTCTATACGAGAAGTAATGAATCAGTCTTTGGAGCGGTAGCCAAGCAGTACAAGCGCTGTTCACTCACGTAGATACCAACACCAAGGCCAGCACCTGGATGAGTCTGTTCAGATCGCTAGCTGGAGGGTAGACTCGAAACTCTATGCTTACCTGGGCTGAAGTAATAGCCTCTGGTCACCGTAGCCCAATATACATGTCGCAATGAAGCGGCGCCCTGCACAAAGAGTTCGCTGAGCCATGATAGATCTCACAGGTCAAGCAGACGCACCATCATGCCCAGCATCAGACTAGCACTCTCCGTCAATCCTCCCTGTTTCGATAATTACTTGAGACAGGCCGGAATCCAGCTTGTTTGCAGGACGTACAATACTAAAACGAGCAGGCGCTATATTGTAAACAGAATTGGTAGCTGCTCGGAGGCCAACAGCTCCAATAGCTCGAGCGGCATAACCACCAGTGATAAGAGTGTATTGTAGGAAAGGATCGGCCAAACGGGTCAAGCACATCAGTGCAGGACCGGGTACACTATCTTTGCTCTTGTAATTATGCCTGTCCATGTTGAAGGTGACGATGGTTTGGGACGAGAAACAATAAGTACATTCATTTCGAACGCGCTCGGACGCGCGCGCTCTGGGCACAGTACAATAGGGGTTGTATAAGCACAATGGGTTGCATTACGTGCTTCGCCTAGTGCTGCGGGATTACGACACCTTGCTGAAAGTTTATGTTGGGTGCAATGACCCTGACTTGACCATGCAGTATCTTGCGCCGTTCGACGGGCGAGAAGCCTCAACAGATAAGAAGCATCCGACCTTTGTGATCGTCCTGAGCGAAGTATGACTGCGTCTTAAAACATGTTTAGCGAGAGATTGGTAGCTGAGGGCGACGGCAGTCCAACATCTATGGGGTGTCGACTTGCTTCAATCAGGATATGGCGCAAAGGGTAGTTCTGAAGAGCACAGATACGAATGTGAAGAGCAACTGTGTAGACTAGTTTGACTTTACATGGTGGAAATCTCAAGCGCAGATCTTGTATTGAGAGATGTTGCCAAAGTTGTGACCGAGCTTACACAGGCGGTGTAAGTCACGAAGCTATTTAATCATGAGTCTAAGGACGAATGGCACCCATCTAACCACGTACTCGGATTTCGGAATGAAGAGCTACTAGCTACCAGCGACTTCCTCAATCCCAAAGCTCTCATCCGCTTCTCCAGGCTTCAATTCCACGTTCTCCAAGAAATCGTTGCGCACCAAGAATTCAGCAGCTTGAAGTAAATCAGAGACATCTCGAGCAACATCGTTTGCCAATAGCTAGATCTCCTTGATCAGCTATGGGTCGACAAGGTAGATCAACAACCGACCTTGCTCAATAAGCTATGTCGTTGAGCGAACGGATTATGAACTTCTTTCTTCCCCGCCACTTTCGTACGAGGCTTTCTCTTTTCAGTCCGACAGCGCAAAATGAGAGCCGAAGAACAACATAGAGGACTCTACATACAGATTGGACTGCAGGTTTTGCTATAACCTTGTGGATGCTCGCAACAGGTGCTACTGAAACCTCGCTTGCATCACTTTCCGATTCTGAAGAGCTAGCGACACCTTTGGCGTATTTACGTGCTTCTAAAAGAGTAGCAGCAGTGATTTCAGCTTCTTCTTCCGAGTCATCTGAATCTGAATCTTGCTGCATTTGCGTAGCAACAGATTGAAGAGGTAGTGTTGATTTGGTAGACTGCTGTTCTGGTGGGTCGTCATCTTCCACAGAAGAAGAAGAGCCATATCCAGTCAAAGTAGTAATTTGACTTTCAATCGGTTTCGGTTGCACCGGTGCTTCGACTTTTTGTCGTTTCGCTTGTGGTTCCTCTATCACTCGATCATTCATTTCTTCCTGCTGCTGGTCCTGTGGCTCAGATTGAGAGTAAGATGACATCGAACCGCCTCTTCCTCTACCTCGACCTCGCCAACCTGTTCCTCTTTCACGCTCTGCAAATCCACCTCTGCCTCTTGAACCGCGATTCCCTCTACCTCTCCCTCTTTGATCACTAGTCGAATCATAAGCGGTATAAGAAGAACGATTAGTTGAATTGTGCGGTTTAGCATGTTCCGCCTTGATATACATTCAGCATCCATGAAGCAAAGGGAATAAGGTCATTTTATCACCTTTTGAGCGATTACTGCAGCACTTGGCCAACGTTTTTTCCTATCCGCTATCCATTTCGCAATAGCTTCCGGAGTATCGAGTTTGATGTTTGTTCCTTCGATCATAGGTCTGTCAAAACGATAACCAAGAAATCAACGTCAAGAGTGTACGAAGCTTGTGTTTGAACGTACGCTACTCCAGGAGGTGGCATAGGACCATCCGGCATTGATGCACGAGGTTTGACAGGTAAACCAGAATGTTTCTCGTGCTTATGTTTGAGCAAAGTAGAATGATCAGCTTCAAAATTGCACTCTGCGCATTTCTGATGTTCTCTTGCTCGATGTGCGATCAATTGAATCTTGTTTGGAAATTGTCGACTGCAAGTAAAACAATCCACTCTGTTGCATTACTCACCCATATAAGCTGAAGAAAGCGGAAGAAAGTACCAAGACTAACTCTTCGTTGATCTTTGGTGCTCTACGAGTGGGTTCTGGCGGTGTAGGGTCATGCATAGGAGCAGTAGATGAAATGCTATATCCTTGTTCAGTGTAGCGAGGATAACCCTGATACATTGGCTGTTGGTGCAGCATGTAATTCATTTGAGGCACATATGGAGACATTTGTGGATACATCATAGGCTGCTGGAATTGCTGATAAGGATTCTGCATTTGTGGGTAGAAAAACTGAGGTTGTTGCTGAGACCATTGAGGCTGTTGAGGTGGTTGACCGTCTGAACTACGCATAGGACGAGCGGGGCCATTGTACATGATCGTTACTCGTGGCTGTCTGAGAAGGCGTCAGAACAAAATAATGCCCAGGTTGTTCTGCAACTGCCAATCGACAATAATTGCAGTGGAACACCCGCAACACCTGCCAAATGATTATGTGTGGCTTGTGATCTTGCTCGAACAGCACAATCATTGCATTGCAAGCAACTTGAGCTGAACGATTGCGCTTAGTCAGCTTCTACTGCTTCTGTCCTATCTCTCTCTGTCTATGTTACTTTCCGACCTCGCATCCATGCTTGTCTACAGATCATCATTTGCTTTCTCATGGCGTCGGTTGTGTCGTTCTGCATCCGCATTGGGTGCTTTACATGTATTCTCTTCTGCGGCTTTGCAAACTTTGCGAATTCGGATCGAGCCTCGTTATTAAGAGTTTTGATGACTTTTCGAGGATCACTGTACTATCAAGACTGGAGCGTAGAAGATTTTGGGCTCGTTTTTGCCTGCTAGCAGTCGTGTCAGCTGTAACGCCAGGAAGACTTCTGCTTCCTGTCTTCTCAACCAAGTGAGAGTGTGCTAACTGATAAATTCAAGTTGATCGGAATTGATCTGTGACAAGAAGTCACTTGCAGTACAAGATCGCCTAACGATGTCCATCATTTGATGCATACAGCTGAATTGTCGAATAGAAAAGAAGGGGGAGCAAGAAGGATCACGCATGAGATCATGCTTGGAGACGCTTAGACTATGTTACAGGTATATACAGCCAGTAGCCTTATGCGAGGAAATTGTCGCTGAACCGTTTTCCTGCCCAAGACTTTTCTTGCCTCTCCGTTATCCATACGTACTTGAGCCGCCTTGATTTCAGACGCAATCTGGCCGTGTATTACCAAAGTGATAAATTTCATGTGAATGCGCTCGTCGGTCATGACCAAACGATGCACAAAAGCCTTCGTTGCTTTAGACGCAGCAGCACCTCACGCTCAGTAGTAATCAGTCGACCTATCTCCTTGCTGCCTCGAATGGCTTCTCAGGCCTCGTCAAGATTATCTATGGTTTCCAGGCATTTATCCGCTACTCCTGCAAATCAAGCAATAGAAAGACCTGCAGTAGCATCACCTGATGATAATCCAATTATCAAAACCCGATCTCAGAATGCTTTACGAGTCTTGACGCTCAATAGACCCAAGAAGCTCAATTCTTTGCAAGTCCCAATTCCCAAGCAGCATGATCAGGCCGCGGTACTCATATTGGATGTGTACTTAGGAATACTGAGATGATTACATCAATGAAACAAAAATTGGATGCTTGGGAATCGTCAGATCAAGTTTCCCTTATTCTCTTCAAAGGCGAAGGCAGAGCTTTTTGTGCAGGTCAGTCTTCTCACAATCCTCTGCTATGATGTATACTCATACATTCAAGTACAGGAGGGGATGTGGAACAAGCTGTTGAAGCTGCGAAAGAAGATAAAACCAGACCGATAGCTGTGGAATTCTTCAGGAGTGAATATGAGCTCGATAACAAAATTGCTAGGATGAAAACACCCATTGTAACTTTCATGGATGGATTCACAAGTCAGTCCAAATGTCTCTTCAGCATTACTTGAAGCTGATCCATCAAGTCAAGTGGGAGGAGGTGTTGGACTTTCGTAGTTTTCCTCACAGTCCTAATGAGCTTCACTAAATGTGCAATTAGTGTCCACGCACCTTTCAGAGTAGCAACAGAAAACACACAATTCGCAATGCCCGAAGTAAAGCTTTCCTTTATTTTTGGTGTAAGTTCGAGCTGATCTTCTCGGATAGGCCAAGATTGGTCTTTTCCCAGATGTTGGCGCTTCTTTCTTCTTATCGCGTATGGATGGTAGCGTAGGAGCGTACCTAGGTCTCACTTCCGAACCGATCGACGGTTGGACAGCTTAGTATGGCTTCCTTGCTAGCTTTTAGCGATTGATCTGATTCAGTTTATGCAGCCAGAATGGATTAGCAACACATTACATCACCTCAGATCGATTAGCGGAAGTGGAAGAAAGACTCAGTCATTTATCTACTATACCAAATGAACAAACCTCGGATGATTTACATGAAACCATCAATACCGTGTTAGAAGAATTCGCAGCTGAACCTTCTTCACCTTTGAAAAACAGCATTTCCGGGAAAGAAAGGAAAGCGATTGATGTTTGTTTCAGACATTCGAATTTAAGCAAAGTTGTTGAAGATCTGAAAGCGATCGAAGAGGGTCACTCTTTCAAAGGACAAGGATTGGAAGGTTGGGCAAAGAAAACTAGGGAGATTGTGGAAATGCGTTCACCTACAAGTTGCTCGGTCACGCTTTTGTTGTTGGAAGATGCGAAACATTTCGCTATCGATGATTCATTCAGAACGGATTTGAGAATAGCTTGTGCAATGCTTGTGAGCTCTCTCATATCTTCTTCCTTCCTTGCAGACTGATCTCTCGACCCAGGATCCAAGCGTTACCAAAGATTTCCTTGTTGGAGTAAATCAAGTTCTAGTACTTCGAGATAAAGAAGCACGAAAACAAAGACCACCTTGGTCTCCTGATTCACATTCAGATAAACAAGGTCTATCAGTAGAAACACTTCGATCTAAATTCTTCAATCGAGAGTCACCTACCAAGCTTCCAGTACCGGAACATCATGCGCCAACAACAGGTCACAAATCCTACACCAAGTATCCTTATGCCAAGTTCTCTCTACCTAGCGAAAATAGTATTGGGAGATTAATAAGGGGAGAAGATTCGTAAGTCCAATCTCTCTGCAAATATTAGTTCAGGCTAAGACGCCGGGCATCAGATCTGGAGGAAGCTTCGCACTCTCTAAAGCAGACCTCCATAAGTTATTAGCCAGGCAATACCGCAACAAAGTCGGGTTAAAGCAAAGAATTGATGAGGTCAGCTTTTGCATACAAATCATCTGTTTTTGGACATGGCTTATCATCTTGAGTTAGATTCTGGAGCGGCATACGGAAACAAGGAAAGCTGGAACTTTGAGATGGGTTCTTTAATGTCCGAAGTATTCCAATGCTATGTACAATGACCAATAATTGAACGACCGGTGCCCTAGCCTATACGTACATGTCTGATATCTTGATACATCTAAAACGACATTCTCAAATCTATGGATGATTGAGCTGCGGCAGTCGGACGAGTCGATCCAGTTCCAACAGATTGCCTGATGCTAGATTCTAAAATGGTTCGCTGAGTACCGTCGAGAGTTTGCGTTGCGTCTTTGAAAGCCGCCGGATGTTGGGTCGCCATAGCGAGGATTATAGGTATTGTTGTAGCATGGCTGGGTGTAGATGGATCAGATGGCTTGAGGAAGACGATTAATATAGGCAGAACGACGCTGAGTCCATCCCGTTCTGCGCGCGCAGGTAAGCGTCACGAAGCAGATCTCATATATTTACTCACTGTACTCATCTGCCAGCAAGGTTATGAATGACTGAAGGGTTTTGACGAGTTCTTGTGCTCCTTGCGCAAAGGTTGAAGGGACACTCGCGCCAAAGGTAATTAGACCGGCAAGTAGTTGCCCTGCGCAGTACTGCAATATCGGATCGCCTCGAATTGCGCTAGTAATTATCGATCTTGAGCATTGTATAGCTGTCAAAGCAATCTATGGAATAGTTAGCTTTAAGCGCGCATCGTGTAGCTATAATGACGGACTTCCTTATCGGCAGAGGCCATCATCTCACCCAACAGGTCGCACAAGTGATCCACGTCGCTTTGACTGATGCGTGTTGTTTGCGGCAGAGTTGTCAAGATAAGGCTAGCTGCCAGCAGGTTGTTGGCAGCTTTGATGTTTGCTGATTTCTCCTCGCGGTCACTTGTTGAACGTGAGCAGAATCTCTCATCATCAGTAACCGTCACTCACCCTGCATCGTCTACATTCCGTAAACAAGAAGTGAACAGTGCTTGCAAGACTTGTGGCACAAGCTCGCTGTCTTTTAAAGCGCCGGACCGTTCGCATATTCGCTTGAGGATTGGAAGAGAACTTTGTATCATTGCGCTGACTTGGACCTCGCATTGCAACAAACCTAGACGGCAATCAGCTAGGCGCGCTCAGCAAACGAGATAAGACTCACGAGCATATAGTGTTATGGCGATAGCATACAAATCTTCCCTATATTGCGCGGTGTGTTGATCCCCAATCTCGAGCAAGGTCGTCCATGCGACATCAAGCACAAGATTGAAAGAGGCTAAATTCGAGGATGCTGCTCTTGTGCGTCAGAAGAGACGGACTGTTGAAGTGCAAGACTTACGAATGCGCGACGCGGATGCAATACAATGCGAAAGTATGCCAATAACGACACGTAGCGACTGAGCCATTTTGGATTCGGAGTAAGTATCAGGCGAGCTTGTACCATTGGCGCTACAGGATAGAATCAGATGCTGCCTCCTCCGGTTTCAGGAGGACTGACACAGCTTTGTAACTTGTCAAGAAGTCTACCCCGTGATGCCGAGCTATCTGAGCGACAACTTTGAGAACTCTAGCTTGCACTTCCAGTGGTTCCGTAATGGTCAAGCGATAAAACAGACCACACAGCTCTTCATACAAGTTATCTCGTTGAAGCGCAGGACCAGCTAGAGTCGGTATCAAGAGACCTTCCATGGCTTCTAAAGCTATTCCAGCAGTCTGTACTGCTTGTCCCTTGCTCTCTTCGCCGGCGGTGAAGGTGGATGGATCTGCTAGAATTTCGAAAGCCAAGCCAAATATCACATAGAAGAATAAAGCTGGCTCGGAAGCCGGAGCTGTATTGATCATAGGTGCGTTGCTCGTCAGATCCATGCCTTCGCATGCAGCAATGGCCAAAGAGTCTTGTGTCTTGAGCAAGAGTGCAAGAGCATGCATCATAGATCTCCACGAGCGCTCGTAATACTATAGAGCACGATTCAATTGCGTCTATGGCGATCAAGAGTATGAAGCTTACTGGCAGAGCTACTTCTCGATTCAGACCAGCATAAGAGGATTCAAGATTACTTGCAGCGGAGGAGCTGGAAGTAGCGGAGGCTTCTGGGTCAACCCTAAGTCTTGCGAATTCGCGAAGCGAGGCCAGCCAGAAGGGACACAGTGTAGCATAGTGAGGTTTGACAACATCTTGCAAATAGGTTTGACGAAAGCTAGCTGTAGCAAGCTCTCCCCAGGCCGAAAATATAGACGTCTTCAGCATGATAGCTGCAGTCGAACTGAGGTCTTTGACTTCTCCAAGGCTCGTCATGTCCACATCTGTAGCAAATTGGTCAGACTGATGATCAAGCTCTTGTGTCTTAGAGCTACCTTTACAACTCTCCAATGCGTTGGTCAAAAGTCTCAGAATGCGACCCATTTTCTCCACTTCACGAACAACTCCCGAACCCGTGAACACCGCGCACACTTGAATGGCTGATGCGAGGACTTCTGGAAACGAGTCCGCCGCAAACGCTGGTGTCAGCGCTGCAGCTATAGCAGCTTGATACTGTTCTAACAACAGCGAATCCTCGAAATCCGGATCGCGTGATTTGCTAAAGTTCTGCGCAAAAAGATCAGAAGAAATCGAGACAAAGGCAGTGTCTGACAGTACCTCTATAACATCGCGCAAAAGTACAAGTCCTTGTAATCGGATGGGCATGACAGGAGCAGATGAAGCAGTGAAGGCCATCTTGACTAAGTCAGAGATACGGCTGACTAGCAATCTTCGCTGTGACACTGATCCTGAAACGGCTTCGAAATGTTCTCGCTTGCCAGATTTCACAACGGTAGCGAATACTTCGTGCAAGCATTCCAAGGCGAAAAGCTGAGTTCGCCATCTCGACGTGCCTCTTGAAGTACCGGACATGACAGAGGAGTCCCCGGAGTCGATTCCAAGACCTTGCGATTCTTCGTCAGCAAATCCACTTTTGGCTTGCTCTGCTTGTTGCACTGCCGTCGCGGCAGTAGTTCGAGCCATGATCCTCTGGCAAAGATCAACCCAGCCAGAAGGAGATATGACAGCAGTCTGTTTGAGCCAGCTGAGGATGGCATCTCGAACCCCATCTATACTAGGATCATCATCCAGTAGAGCAAACAGTTCAGCTACCAATTGATCTCCGCCAATCTTGGACATTGAGAGAGCATCATGTTGAACCAGCTGATAGACACTATTGATAGCCGCTACTTTGAAAGGACGTCTAGGTGACGACAGCTGGGCGCGGAGATTCTGGACTAGTTCGGGAAGAGGGACAGCTTTGGGTTCAAACATAAGAAAGTGTTGCAACGCTTTCATCCCTTCCACAGCAACACCCTCGTCTGCCTCGCGACGAAACTCGTGCAGTAGAGTGAGAATGAGAGACTGAACCGAGTCTTGTTCTTGTAGATCTGGACCAAGTACGCCTATTACGGCATCCAGAATCTTGCAGAAAGCTTGATACGTCGGCAAGTCACCACGGAGATTGACGCTGTTTGGCGATCCACCTTCCGGCTCATGCGAATCGGCCAGGTACAATCTAGCAATGGCTCCTAATGTACCGTTGATGTAGACAGAATAGCTTAGACTGGCGGCATCGATTACGCGAGATAACGCTTGCAGAGCCCAGAACTGGACCAAAGGATGCGGGTCAGCGCTGAGCGACATGAGAACGTCGACAATAGTTTTGAGAACGGGTCCGGCTGAAAGACTACCGACGTGCCCATATATTTCACCAAGAGCTAGAGCACAACCAGCTCTGGCGCTAGGATCCGTATTGCTGACGATTTGAGATATGCACGACTGAACCTGCGAGGACATGAAAGAAGCACCAGCGACCTGGCAGAGGCGACCCATAGATTCACTACCGAGCGAACGTAATCTGGCGTCTTGATGAAGCATTGCCGACTATTTCTGTTTGAGCATATGCTGTGTTCGGGCTTGTGAAGCGAAGACATACCTTGATGATCTCCTGGACTGCCTTGTTGATTTGAGGTACTGCCATATTTTCCCCTCCTCGCTTCGACTGGGCAGACATTGCTAATCGAAGTGACCCGAGCAGAGAAGTACAGGCATTGACCATAATGGCTATTCTTCTTCCCAGGTTGCGTTCTGTTTTCGGCGATTGAGCAAGCTCGACTAATTGGTTCACAAGCTTTGTTTGCTGCTGAAGATCCTGCAGAGAGAAGTATAGGGCAAAAACTTCGATGGCCGAATCTACTACCCCGGTTGCTGCTGAGCTAGGCAAATAGCTTTGCTGCATCGAAGGGTCGCAAAGAGTCAACGCATCGTGCTCAAGCGCACCGAACGTAGGTTGCTTGAGGAGTTCGGCGATTTCAGCTTCTACAGAGTCTCGATTCAGGAAAGGGCTGCGTTGTGTTGCAGGTTGACCAATCAGTACTTCCGCTTCTCTGACCAAGCTCGTCACCCCATAACCGAAGCCGTCAGTCGCTTCCCATACCGAGACGGGAACTCCAGAAGAAGCCGCTATCGCTGCTTGTACGGAAGATCCAGTATATCTTTCAGGATCAGCAAAAGCTGTCAGAGCAGTATTGAGGAGAGCGCTTTGGCTTGTATCGGCAAATGGTGTTTGGCCAAGAACCAGGAAACATTGAAATAGTCTTCTGCGGAGCATCAAATCCCTATCGACCAGGAGGAGACTAGACGAAGACGCAGTCGAGCTTTGTTCTGAGGGCTGACCATGCTGACTGGTGAAGGAGCTGGAGAAGACTAGCGCGTTTGTTAAAAGCGCACCTATTCTTCTCCCGACATCAGCGTTTATAAGCTGAGTATTGTGTCGGAGGAACCCAAGGATAGCAGAAAGAGTGCATTCCCGAATATGCAACAAGAAGCCCCATTCCTTATCTGATCGGATTTGTGAAGCGCTTGCATCTTTGCTGGTCGCTTTCGGCAAAGCGTTCCTCCACAAAATCAGAAGCTGAGGCAGATGTAATCGGACGAAGTGATGACCCAAAGACATGAGAGAAGAAACCAGAACCCAAGCAACTTGAATTTCGACAGCTGAGATATGCAGGTCGTGGTTACCAGATTGCTTGAGTAGTTGAATCGCTAAGGACATGACTTTGGCGCTGACATCGTACGAAACATAAAGAGGTCTCGAGGGGATGACACTGATCAGGGCTGCTAAAGCATAGGCATGACCAACGGCATGCTTGTTAACTTCAGAACCTGTTGACCCTTGTCCCAATTGACCAAGATCCTTATTGAGTAGCTCCAACATGAGTGAGATGGTTGAAGATAGTCGTGTCGAAATAGCCGAGCAGAAAGACTTCAGTGCTTGTGCCGCTGCTACTTGCACTGAAAAGCTGGGATGCTCAAGAAGACGGAAAACAGCATCATAGACGACTTCTTGAGCAGAAGGAGGTGCATTGCCAAGCTGCTGAAGGAGACCCGAGACCTCGTTGAGCGAGACTATCAGAACATCTTTCGTGGGTGAAGCTGATCCGGGAAGTAGAGCTGGCCATTTATGCAGGAAAGCTCCAGCAATCTCCCTCAAGGCTACAATCTGTCCTGATTCGGATAGTAGCCTGACGCCAATGACCTTGCGCAGAAGAATCGATACGGCTGTCCTCGCTGTCAGAACTTCAAAGCGATTGTATGCTGACCGTGAGCCGATCAGCTCATTGATGATGTGCTTAATGATGTCGGTATAGTTGCTTTCGACGTAGTGATGTCCAAGAGTTGTGAGAAGAGTTGCATATATGTCAATAATGCCGACCTTGGTCCGTCGACTGGTTTGAGCTTTATTATATGGAACAGACAGGGCGCTGAACATCTCATTCATGGTCATGAGCATGCCTGTAGAAGTGTTTATAGAGTTGTTTGAAGTCGTGGGATAAGGGTCATCGTCATCTTCCCCTTCTTTTTTTGTGGTCTTCTTTTGCTTTACTTCTGGCGGAGGCGCCAACCCTTGGACTTGAGAAGTTGCTAGCACACCTGAAGCGAGTCTCGATAGAGATCTTCTGGTTTGAAAATCGACGGAATCCATTGCACGCAGAATCAAGCTGATGATAGATTCTATTTCTTGCACTGTAAGATTTGCTACGCCAGATTGGAAGTAGATCAGTAGAGCCTGAATATTCTCTCAGTATCATCCTAGCTATCCAGTGGATGGACACACGTCAGCTGAACCTCGTTGCAAACAAGCCGTCTTGTCCGTCAACATTGCTTTCAGTCCTTTTAGCAGCTCCTTAGCTAGACCCTCATTGACCGCTTTTCCTGCTTTGGTTATTGTTTTCCGTATGCAGACTAAAGCGGCATGACGAATGACTATAGGTGCAGAATTCAGTCGTGCCGTTCGCAGTGAAGTCGCTACAAGGTCAACAACCATTGACATGATCTGCGTGCTCGATCAGTATGCATACCATGGCGTCAGATGGGTGACCTACTTGATCGCCTATGACTTCCATCAGATCTCCAGCGCAAGCGAATGCCGACCTGTTGGTGCCCACATGAGCTGCTCTGTTCTTTGCTATGTAGACTGAGACATACACTTTCTGCTCCTTCTCTAGCTTTGGATCTGCCATCGCGCGCGAGAGAGTCTGAACACCATCGAACAATGACTTGGAGTCTCCAGAAGTATACAGCTTGATCAGACATCTCGCAATGATGTTTCTTGTTGGTCGACCAGGTTTAGGTGCAGGAGCTGAAGCTGTAGCAGGTACCAGCAGCAATTTGTAGAAGAGTTGCTCCAAGCTCGGTTGAGCTGATCGAATCACGTCCTGCCCGAACCCATTAGACAAGCTTCTTAGATCAAGCGACTGACAGCTCACTTCTGGTAACGCATTGAGGGCTGCCTCGCAGTTGCTCAGGTATTGCAGCAGATAGATTTCACCTCGTTCAGCGAGGAAACTGGCACTGAGCTTGACTTCGTCAATAGGCTGCAAGTCTTCTGCGGTATATGTTCGCGTCATCCTTGACTGTGAATCTCGAGAATCAGGTATCTGACCGCCAAAGTCGCGGACACGGGTCAAGCGCATGATATATAACAAAGTTTCGAGACGAAGTACACAGATCGAATGGCATTAGAGTGCTATATTCCAGCTATAAACTACTCTGAAAGCTATACAAGTACTAGTAAAACGCGAAACGAATGAACGGAAATGTCCAGCATAACACAATTATTTCTCATCAGAACACGCATGAGCGCGACCAAGCAAGTCGTGCCTGCCTCTTCTTCACATCAAGATCTCACGGACCAAGCTGAGCATCTCTTCGTAGTATTCTTCAACGACTCCTTCAGGGTAGCCGTTCTTGTCGAACCCAAGAGAGATGAAGAGTCGACCAACAAATGTGTAAGCGAACATGAGCATAGCACCCGGTCTTTGTCTAGAGCCAGTCGTAAGTTCACCAAGCTTGATACGATCGAAAGCTGCATGTTTGTACATTCCGTCCTGCAAATCGAGAAATAATCAACATCGTCTAAAGATGGTACCAACCCCAAGACTCACCAGATTACCCAACATCGATACACCCAAGAAAGCTAAACTAGGCGCGGCAGGTGTTTTCTTCTCTTCAACTTTATCTTCACCCACAACGACTTTCGCAACTTCCTTAATCATGCCATTGACTGCTTTGATCGGAGCTGAATTGAGTGTCAAGTTGACCAAAGGTAAACCGGCTTGTTTGGCCGCTTTCTCTCTCCTTCTTCTCTCATCTTCTTTCTCAAACCCAATCGCTCTTCTTTCTCTTTCCAGAGACATGAGTTTCGATCGTTGGCATAAGAAAGGTGTTTTGATGGCTTTCAAAGTTTGAGATTTCGTTTCCCTTGCTCGACGCCAGAAGAGTTGTTCGGCTGTCATATCTTTTGGTGAAAAAGCAGGAAGGATAATATTGTAATAACCTATGACGACTCTCAAATCAGCTCGATCCCTTGGATGACGATGAAAGACATTGCTCACCAATGACCAAGTGGAAGAAATCAGGTTTGACGCCTTGATCCTCTTCCGGACCTTTAGCCATATTAGGTCTCAAGTTCAAAGCAGAATAAAGCATCATTGGCAATTCCTTATCCTTTGCACCTTTCCAGATCTTCTCGTTCGCTGGCTTTCCAGTCACTCGAATATGAGCTAAATTGGATAAAGCAAACATAGCATGAGCGATAGTGACTCCGTTGGCTTTGCATTTCTTCAAA
Organism: Kondoa subrosea; assembly: GCA_039545335.1. Classification (NCBI taxonomy): domain Eukaryota; kingdom Fungi; phylum Basidiomycota; class Agaricostilbomycetes; order Agaricostilbales; family Kondoaceae; genus Kondoa; species Kondoa subrosea. The sequence goes on from BCIN01000009.1 coordinate 459,738, forward strand.
ATGGCAGAAGTTTCTTCTGGTGTGAAAGCATGAGTTGGAACAACTGTTGATCTTGTGCCTAATTTCGCTCGAGGGAATGTCTGTCCACCAATACATTGAGCTTGATTTCTAGCAAATTCGACTCGTGCTGCTGCCCAAGCAAGACGACCATATGATGAAGGAGTATTGATCCGACTCTCTTGCGCTGGAGGTAGACGAGAAAGAGGAGGAAGAGGCTGTAGTAATCCATGCAAGTGTTAAACGTGTGAGAAGACATGATGAAAGAAGGAGACTGACGATCTCTCCAGTCTCTACGTCCCACTGTAGACCTTTGTTCTCCTTTTCAAACTCTTCCAATTTCCCACCAAGCAAATCAAAGAATTCGTTAGCTGTAGTATGTAAAGCCATTCCGTCTCCCAAGAAATGAGTGGCGAGCATGAAGAAATCATATTGCTGCAACTTCTCTTCTTCTCCATCAGCTAACGACAGAGTAGATAGATCTACTTCAGGTTGAGGTGAAGAAATGATCAAAGCAGCCAATTTATCGTCATTCAATGTTCTTGGTCCATTGAGGTAATCGTTGAGTACAGTATCTTTGGAAGTGTTGTATCTGAAGGAAAGGTTTTCAGCAGCTTCGATTCGAGCAGCTTTGATGCTTGTATATGGTTTGAAAACGAAGCGAACGTCTTCGTAAGATTCGAATTCGACTGTTGAAGCTAAAAGAGTGTGTCGGAGACGTAATTCGGTCCAGATCTTCTCTACTCTTGATCGAGTCATGAGGGAAGGAGGTGCTGAAAAGCCGATGTGAAGATACCTTGACGACGAATCAGCTTTCGACTCATCAGTATAACAGAACATTGAAACGTACATATCATTGACGCCTGCCATTGGGTCATCTTCGCCTGCACCTCGCGAGGAAAGGTAGTAACTGATCTCATTAGGACCCAATCTTCTCTTCAATAATTCTCCAACATGATCCGAATGAGCTAATGAGGCAGGTTTGGGACTATCTTGTGGATCGACGAAAGATGGTTCTGAAGGTGAGAGATCGGGAGTTTTCGCTGTTGACCAATCTGACCACCAATTCCATTCGAAAGATCTTGGTAATCTTTGCGATTCTGGTTCTGTGCCCAGATCCAAGAACTCATAACCACTAGGACTCTTACTTCCTGATGAATGACCTAAAAGGTAACCACCTAGAGAGGCTTGTGCTGAAGATTGGTTTTGAGCAGACCAGACGGATACACCAACAGGTGTCTATTTCATGCAATGTTAGACGCGTCCCTAGAGCACTGAATGAGATAGAAACTCACTCCCGGTGTCTTTGGCACGGGAATAGGTGAAGAATCGCCTTGACCTGGAATTGCCAGCAGACCAGATCTTTGAGGTGTTTCTGGTAGGACCAAGCCTGTGGGTCGTGATGCGCCTCTTGGCCTTGATTTAATTGTTGTAGACATGGTGAATTATAAGTGAGTGTTGTATTGGACAAAAGAAGTAGACCTGTGTAGGTGCGTGCGTGCTGAATTAGCGAGTTTCGCGTATATATAGATTGAGGAGCTAGAATGAAAGGTCAGACGCGTGGATGCGCCGTGGGAAGAGAATAACAACAGAGGACTGATATAGACAGCCTGACTTTGGACGTTGAGGTTGAAAGATTTAATTGAGGATTTCGTGGGTTTGTATTAGCTCGAGGCGGGCTGAGTGTACAGTACTTCTGACGTGATAGTGACAGCAGTAGCAACTCAGAACGGCGTAGTGCACGCGTACAGTCAGCGCTAGCAAGCATAACTTGATTACTAATCAAATGAAAAATCGCAGCTTTTGTTCTTGCTTCTACACGTCCCATTTCTCCCTCGCTTGTTGATCAACTGCTCTGGCTACCTACTGCTTGACCTGCTTATGCTCTGATACCGAGCGTGACTAAATTAACCTTCGCGTTATTTGAGCGCAACCGCTTCACAACGGCCCTTTCTCGAGTTTGCTTGGACGGATACTACAGGCTTGTCCCTTCACTACCATTATCTCCTACCAATCCTACACAAGAAGCGCTGGTTCGCTACACCTCGCTACACTCGACAACCTCGACGCGCTTTGGTCGGTTTTGAATTTACATAGAAGTCTGCATCCAAATCTTCACAATAGCTCTCTCGGCTTGCAGATACACGGCCATCCATCTCATATTACTCTGTCAGCATACTCACACTCATTTCACTCCATCACACGATAGTACATGCCATCCAAATCTACAGATCTGCGCATAGCGGTCACAACTCCTCCCAACAACAGATACTGGAGCAACAACAACGATAGTCCAGAGATGGCGGAGAACACACCTTTCCTCAGTTCCAATGCTAGATCACCTTACAATTCGCCCAACATAAGTCGAGGTTCTTTCTCTTCCCCACTCAATTCACCTTCTCTGCGTGCTTCTTCTTCCGCAAACCCATATCACAACAACAGCAACAATTATGAATACATGTCTTCTCCTCCTGGTTCTCCTATGGTTCAAGCTATGACCTTACCAGCTAGGAGATCTCGAGCTCGACTCTTCTTCTTATCCGTTCTGGCTATAGTTGGGTTTGTTGCTATTATAGCAAGCATGAATGCACCAGAACATGTGAAAGCAAAAGTTTACGAAACAGTAACTAAAGCTTCTGGTCAAGTTCAAGCGAGTTGGGAAAGTTTACACCCGGATGAAATTTGGCAAGGTGCAAAAGAATGGTCTGGGTGGGGATCAGCTAATTCTTTACCTGATGAGACGCAAGAGAACGCGATGGAGGATAATCAGCAAATTGGGAATGCCGTACCGGTTCAAGAGTCAGAGAATCAGGCTGATTCGGAGTCTTCACCTCTTGCTCAAGAAGAAGAGGAAATGATGCCAACGACTGCTACTGAAGATCTAGATTATACTCCAACTCAAACAGAAGAAGCCTCGCCCGAACAAACTCAACCTGCTGAAGATGTACTTCTCGAAGAAACACCTCAAGAAACTGAAGCTTCTACATTGATCCCAACAGCTCCAATCTTTGCTATCCCTACCAAAGAAACGGCATCACCTAAAGTTGCTTCTACTTCAAGCACCGGAGACAACGTTCATCCAATCTATGTCTTACCTGATCCACCTCGCTTACCTTCTGGTAACCCTGAAGAGCAGTTCATGGCTTACTTGCCTCATTCTGGCTTCCATAATCGTGAGCAGTTTTTGGCTTCTAGCTTAGTGAAAAAGCTAATTGCCAAACTTTGTCTCACAGAACGCATAGAATTCGCAAACGCTATGACTCTTGCTGCCATGCTCAACAGAACACTCCTCGTTCCACCAGTCTGGATCGGTTGGCCAGTCACTACGCAACCATACATGAAACTAGTGCGTTTTCCGCCTTCACGAACCATCGGACTGATCTGATGTGTTGCAATAGCAATCTTCCTGGGACAGTGAAATGGAACAGCACCCAAAAGCTTTCGAACCACGAGATTCTTCTTCCTTGGTCAAAAGACAAAAAGTCAAAGTTCCCGTTCCCTCAGTTGAAGAATGTAAATCCTACGCTAAGGAATGTCGATCGACTTACAACGATACTTTTGTCGCTTGGAGTTTCTTGGTCGATTTAGGCTTGGTGGAAACTAGATTACCGGTCATTGATAGGTTCAACATGTCTGAGGCTTATGCTAAAGAATTGGTTGGTGCTAATGATGATGATGATGTGGTACGTCTGACTTTGTCGGATTTCTCATTAAGGGATAGCATCTGAATGCAGGCGTACAGTTCTTGCTTGAAGACAAAGACAAGTACTACTTTCAATTCGAAGACACCGATTTTGGTGGTGAAATGATCGAAGAACTCGACAGAGCAAAATCAAAGTACTGGTACAGAGTTTCCGTTCCTCTGCTTCGTGAACAAATAGCCGATAAGAAATTGATTCTCATGGGCTCCGTTTTCGGTTCTGGACGACTAGTTCTGAAACAACAAACCAACAAAAGGAATCTGCTCTTCTTCCATCGATCATTAGCTTTTAGAAATCCAATCTTGGAAACTCCTGCAAACATTATCCGTGATTTGATGGGTGGTCCAAAAGGTTATGCTGGAATCCACGCAAGAGTTGGTGACGGCGCTTTCAAAAAGGGTGCTGTTGACAACATGAATGTCCTCTACACTCAATTGATGGAGAAGTTGAATGTTGATAAGTCCCTCATTCCTGCTATGTTGGAAAAGGGTGCTGCTCGAGCGGCAACACTCAAGGTCAAGCGAAATGGACAAGATGATGACGAAGAATCTCAATGGACTGCAGTCGACGATTTAGCCGACGATCAAAGATCTACTATGCCTCTATCAACTAAAGATCACATCGCCCTGGCAAAACGTCAACGTCTCAATACTCTTGGACCAGTGGAAGACAGAGATGACTCGCCACTCTCGTCTACTCTCACTTGCCGAGGAGAACTCTACACTGACCCGCAATTGTTGGCTCTCAACAATCCAGTCTACCTAGCAACAGATTCACCTCATCCGGAAACCGATCCAGTCCTTTCCAATTTCTGGGCAAACTTGCCTTGCACTTTCATCTTATCTGATTTTGACCGTGAAAACCCTCAAAACAGTGGAGATCCAGTCAGTTCGCTCAAATTCATGGAAGGTGCAATCAATGAGAACGATGGAGTGAAATTGGGTAGACTATTGTTGCCTTTCATGGAAGCAGCTGTAGCCGCTAAAGCTACTGTGACTGTTGGAACAAGAGGAAGCACATTCTCCGGTTTCGCTGCTGGTTTCTTACAGTATGTTTCCCAATCCTTCCGGCTGAAAGATGAAAGCTAATTTATGATTCCTTAGTGATGCATATGCGGATGACGTAGCTTTCGCAAGCGGAGATGGAAAGAAGAAGCCTTAGGCCGAGCAATAACGCGCGGAAAGAAGAGAAAAGCTCAAACTTGTCATAAAGAGGCTCGGAATGGACCATCCTGCAGTTCAGCTTGCAGTATGTAAAGTACTTAATACCTACTTGTATGTACTACCGCGATATAGAAATAGCATTGCTGGCCAATGTATAGATTAATCTGATAACTTGTCATTACACGATCATGAACTTTACGCGTTTGACTTGTGCGCGAGTCTTGAGTCCGGTCGTACGATCTCGTATACCGAGCTCCTCGCAATGCGGCTTCCCGCCTGGGACAGCTAGCCTAAAGCCTCGTCTTGTGCGATCACTCAAATATGCGCATTTCGACGGGACTACTTTCTCTTCTGTTGCTGTACGCTGCCGAGCTGTGTATGAGAATTTCCTTTGAACTCTTGCGTAGCCTCCCTTGGACATTCCAGATGACCTGGATGTCGCTTCTTTCATGCTTGACTATTTCCCTAAGCATCGCTTGACACCTCATGGCCAGACTTGGTACATCGATGGTCAGAGTGGAGCGAAGACGACTTACGAAGAGTGTAATCAAAGAGTTGATTCCCTCGCTGGAGCTCTGCAGGAGGATTATGCATGCCAAGAGAACGATGCTGTCGCTATCCTTTCGCCCAATGCGTATGACTGATGACCGTTGAATTCGTCAAATCGCTAACTCGCACGCAGTCTCGATTACGGCTCGGCTTGTTGGGCGGCGTTTCGTATAGGGTAAGCTCGGTGAATAGAAGTACAAATATGTCTCACGTCTAGACAGTGCTGTGGTCACAACGATAAACCCCAGCTTCACTCCTGGAGAAATCCAATACCAGCTAGAAGCAGTTTCGAAAGCTCATCAAGTCAAAGCTATCTTTGTGCATTCAGACTGCCTCGATGCTGCTCGGGCTGCTCTTTCAGCTTGTGGCATCAGCGAAAGTAGTATCATCCTGTTCAACGAATCACCAGCCGGAAAGGAATCAAAGACTGTCAATGATCTTTTTAATGCTCAAAGAGCTTACAAAATTCGGCGGAAGAAACTTAAATCAGGCGAAGCGAAATCGCGCACTGCTTTCATAGTGGGTCCGTAGGTGTATCTGGTCGCTCATAATTGACCGTATGTCTTCTCTTCAGTCCTATTCTTCTGGGTAAGACTTTGCTCGTATGAACGAAATCGACTTCATTATTATTCAGAACTACTGGTCATGCCAAAGGCGTCGTCATTAGTCACTACAATGTCATCTCAAATATACTGTCAGGCCTTCAGAAATTCATGGCACGTCAGGAGCTTATTTAAATTTCTCAAGGCAATTCGCTAGTGCTTACAAAGGAAGAGACCAGTTGGGAATTTCCTCTTCTCTGGCCACTCTTCCCTGTAAGCTTCTTGGTCTCTGGTGAACGCGTTCTGACTAGAATCAGTGTACCATATATACGGTTTGACCGTGATGCTGCATTTCAATCTTTGGGCATCGATCCCGCTTGTCATGTTACCGAAAGTGAGTCTGTAGTGCTCTATGTGAAGCTTACTGACCTTCGAGCAGTTTGAGCTTGGCCGCTTCCTGAGGTTGGCTCAAACATCGCTATCGATAAGCAGGCTTGACTGACTTCTTTCTAGCCTGATTCAAGATTACAAAATCACGCATCTATGGCTAGTGCCTCCTATAGCTCTACTTCTGGCCAAACATCCTTGTACGTGAAGGCATATCCTGTCGTGACCTCATTCAAATGTCCGCAGCGACGGCCAAATACGATCTGTCCAGCGTGCAGACTATAACAGTGAGTCTGGTATTCTAGCAAAGAAACCAAATGTTGAGTTCCCACAATTCATCAGATAGGCGCAGCTCCGATAGGCGCCGCGGCAGTGCAGCGATTGGCTGAAGTTTTCCCGAATGCGCATGCAGGGCAAGGTGAGCTGGACTCCGGAGTATTGTGATGGAATGTCTGATCACTTTGCCAGGCTGCAAGTGATATTCATTGCTTATCAAAGATCATTCTCTGACCCGTCCTTTGCGCAGATGGTTTGACTGAAACTTCACCTGTGGTTTCTGTCTTTCCTGCGAACGAGCGATCTTTCCCAGAAGGGAGTGTTGGCGCACTGCTGAGGTAATGTCGAATGCTTGCTCTTATGACGCTACTTGCGGCTGAAAGTGCTTTCGCGGTTCAGCGGCGTTGAAGCCAGAATCCTTCATCCAAGTACTGGCAAGACTCTCGGACCAAATGAAGCGGGTGAAATTTGCGTCAAAGGTCCTAACAACACAAAAGAGTATTTGCTTGATCCTGAGGCATCGAAAGTACGTTACTTATTACGCAAGCGTGAGGATATCTACTAATATGCAATTATAGAATATCTACTTGGAAGATGGCTATATCCGTACTGGCGACGAAGGCTACTTTGATCAACATGGTGCTCTATTCATAACAGATAGGATTCGAGAATTGTTGGTCATCTTGTAATTCTGACGTTAACGTTACTAATTGCTGTCTCACAGAATCAAAGTCAAAGGCATCTTAGTCAGTCTTCTTGTGAGAAGCAAGCAGTAGGAAAACTAAATGCTCTGATAGGTCGCCCCCGCAGAATTGGAGGCTCTGCTCAACAAACATCCCTTGATTGAAGAAGTGTGTACAGACTTATCATCCGCTGCATGATCTTACGTGAGATCTCGGCAGTCTTGCGTTATCGGGATTAAAAATGAAATGGCGTAAGTTCAGTAGTTGGCTTCATCGCCTTTTCACGTCTCACATTCAAATAGAGGAGAAGTACCTCGAGCTTATGTCGTCTTGACATCTCCAGAAGATGCACTAAATGAAGAGAAAGCTGGTGCTTTAAAGGAAGAGTTCAAAAGAAGTATAGCTTCGCAAACTGCTCCTCATAAATGGCTCGCTGGCGGGGTTGAATTCATTGAGTGAGTTGCTAGTTGTATTCAGATTAACGCAGTCCTGACGGATTCTACTTTCAGCTCCATACCGAAAAGTAAGCGTCGACTTCGACGAGCCGTTCTAAGGTGTCCTAAAGCCTACCCATTGGATCAGATGCCTCTGGCAAACTGCTTCGACGTGTATTGAAGAACCAATCGCAACAGTCGATCTGAAGATTATGTCTACTGCATGCTTCGCTCTAATGGGAGAAGCATTCAACAATGTGGCTTGTGCAATTGCTTCTTGCTGTAAAGAGGGTGAGCTTCATCACACATTGAGACATGACGGTACGTTGACGAGACCAGTGCAAGTCATTTGAGAAGAAGTCAAAACAGCTGCAAGGCAAAGGGAATTACATCCGGCACAAGCGGAGGAAGAAGCAAAATCTGAGATCGATCACGTGAATTAGTACGAATGCAAGAGCAGATACACAGAGAGTGATGGAAGAAGTCCTTTTGCTGACTAAGCTTATTCGTTTAGCTCATATTGGTGAAGCGTAATTGTACCATTATCTCAGAAACTGTAATCTGCATGCATTGAGTGACTCTCTTGAGCAATTCTCGCCTTCTGTGTATTGCTCGACATTTAGAGAAAAACACACAACTTGTTCAATACCACCGAGCACACCTCATTACAGCCTCTATCTTACACAACATGTCACGGTCTGATGCAGTCATAGCCACGAGTATGGGCGAAATAGCTTTCGAGCTATATTACAACGAAGCTCCCAAAACATGCAAGAACTTCGAAGTCCTGTGTCAAAGGGTCAGCTTCTCCTTCACTTCTTGGCTGCGGCCATATGTCTGAAGAGAGACTGATAGGGCTACTACAACAACACTATCTTTCATCGTATAATAGGCGGATTCATGATTCAAGGTCAGTCGAATGAAGCGCACTTGGATGTAGCTGAGGCTTTATGAAGCTGGAGATCCAACAGGGACAGGGTCAGCCATCTCTATGATCCTTTTGAGTCGTAGCTGACTTATCATAGCCGAGGTGGAACGAGGTAATATCTTCTGCGAGAATGTCATTCTGTTGTTAAAGGTTTCTACAGTATATATGGCGATCGTTTTGAGGATGAAATAGTGAGTGATTCAATCAGAGAAGCCATTTGCAGCTGATGAAAATCTAGCATCCGGATCTGCGCTTTACTGGAGCAGGAATTTTAGCCATGGCAAATTCAGGTAAGCTCTTTCGCTTTTCCGCCGGCATCATGGTCTTACCCGCTTATAGGACCTAATTCGAACGGTGAGGATCTCCATTAGGTATTCAAAGGTTTGTCTGAAATGCATGTCTTCCAGGCTCTCAAGTTTGTCAACTGTCTTTCTATCCGTTACTCTATGCTAAGTCTGTTCCTATAGTTCTTCATCACTCTTTCACCTACACCGCATCTCGATAAGAAGCATACGATTTTCGGTAGAGTAAGGACAGGCATGCGAGTAGTGGAAAGGCTCGGTGCAGTAGAAGTGGACTCAGATGATAGGTTCGTGGTGATCTGCTGCTGCATGTTGAATGCTAAGCGATGTTTCACGAACAGGCCAAAGGATAATGTACGGATATTGAAGTCTAGAGTAGAACCGATAACAGAAGAGCAATGAATTTGATTTCCCTGTACTTCTCTCACTATCTTTTGCGCCAAACAACATCTTCTCCTTGCCTTTTATGCCTTCATGTCTTCCCAACTATTCCCTTCAGTTCATGCCTCTGCTTTTTTGATTACGTCAAAGAATGCAGAGAAGATGATCAAAGGTAAAGTGAAGTCAAGCAAGTCAAAGTTTCATTGTCAGGGAAAAGCATTTTGACATTTATTTGAACTAAACGATGTTTTATACAATAGAGTTTAAGAGAACACATACGACAAAACAAGGCGTGAAAATTATGTGAATTAAAAAAGTGCGTAAAAGATAAAGTATATACCCCTTTCCCCTTTCTCTTTCCTTTTCATTTTGCTTTTTGAATTTCCCTTTCTCATCATCTCTTGTGAAAGTTGTGCGAAGAGTGTGTAGTGTGCGTGTGAATAGTGAAAATGCTTTAAGAAACCCAGTGATGTCGCATAAAACCCAAAAAGACGAAGAAGAACCAGCTTTGTTGTTGTACAAGAGGAAAGAAGCAGAAGAACCCAAAAAAGATGCGAAGAGAGGTGAATTGTAAAGAGCAATCAATGCTGAACAATTGTGACACCTTCAACGACTTCTTGTTGGTGATCCAAATCTCTTGTAGCAGGTTGCAAGTTCTTCCAGTAACCCTTCATTGAAGCAATCAAATTTGAACTTGAAGTTTTGCTCTTCAATCCTGGATGATGTTGTTGCTGCTGTTGAACATTGTGTCTTGCAACGGTGGGTAATTCATTTTGAGTGAAAGGCAGATCCAACTGAAGTGGCTTTTGCTGCTGTTGTTGACGCTGCTGATGCAGAGAAGCCACACTAGGTCTGGAGAGTTTCCTTCTTTGCGCTTGTTCCAAAGAAGCAGCTTGTTCTTCTTGCCTGTATTCCATCTCTTCATCCGATGAACTGGAAGGTGAAACTCGACGCGGTTGAGGCCGAGAGTAAGGAGAAGAGTTGGTTGCTGCGTTGTTGTGCGAAGAGCGGCGAACAGGTGAAGGTGAAGGAGTTGGGAGGTAAGAAATGCTTGACTTGATTTGAGCTTCTTGATTGAGATAACCAGATCGGCTGCCACGACGGGGAGTGACTGGGTAAGGAGAAGTTGCTGGTGAAGAACCGTTGCAGGATTCCAAAGAAGGTACTCGGTGAGCCATGTGAGGTCTGTAAGCGAAAGAGGGTTGGCTTGTTGGACGCATGAAAGGTTGGAAGTGGAAGACAAGTTCTTCTTCAGTCATTCGAAGATCATAGTCGAGCAAGTAGAGCAGTTGCTTTTCCATGAGTGAAACTTCAGCTAGGGAGAAAAGGGAAGCGTAGCGAGCCCAGTGCTTGTTCTTTGGAGAAGAGTCATTGAGGTATTTGGCAGCAACAATAAGAGTAGCCAAAAATACGCGATGGCGAGTGCAATGCATGCCTAACGAAAAAATACCGTTAGAATTTTGTTGATCAATGAAGCGAAGGAAAGTCGGAACACACCTTTTGCGACTTTAGGCAATCTAGTCTTGAGACGGTCGAGAAACACGAGCGTGCACAGTAAAGTGGGAACTTGAACATTGCTCTTGCGGACCAGAACGGTGATAAATGATTCCAAAGAAGGAATGATGGTGTCTACTTGCTGTACAGGTGGAGAAGCGGTGGAAGGAAAAGCACCTTTGGTAGGTGTTGCTGGTGGTGAAGGAAGACCGGCTGACGGTGCGGGACCACATTGAATAACTTGAACAGCTTGATGCGCGAGGTAAGCTAGAACAGAGAGCAAGTGAATGAGTACACGCGTTCCCATTGACAACGTTGACCATGCGCGACTCACCGACCATGTCCTCGGTAACGGGCGATCTCATCAAATCCAACAAAGCTGGGTCATGCTCGAATTTAGGGATGAGTGACGCAGGATGTCTTCGGAGAAGGGAAGGAGGAATGATCGGAGATTGAATAGATGAGGAGGAAGCGACTGAAGAAGCTGATAGAGAGCGTTCCATATTCATGATTGTGATTGAGTTGAGATGAATGTGATGGAATGCTTAGCGGATTTTGATTGTGCAAAGTATTTGTCAAGTACTTTTGAATGAAGAGAAGAGAGAGAAGTGGTGAGAGCCGCGTTATATACCGATTGATGGAATGGCGAATCCAAATTTCTTACAAAATGGCTTGAGTGAGATGGCTGAGATTGATTGCAGGCTTTGAGGCTTGAGATTGAAGTAGAGTGAGAGAAGGCTTGATGTAGGTGAGGAAGAGGTGTTGTTGTGACAGAGAGTACACACAGCAAGACTGAACCGGCAGTCGAGTTGATAATGAGCTACTGGAAAAAGGAGCAAACAAAGTCCAAGGTATTGCAAGCCTGCCTGCAGTTCGATAGGTGGAATGTGACAAGGTGTTGTAAGGAGGAGACCAACGGGTATTCGGATCTCTGAACCAGCAGAAATCAGTTGGAGTTTTATCGGAAACGCGGTGCGGAAGCAAGTTGCAACTCCGCGACTCTAAAGGAAAACCCACACGTTATTGGCGATCGCTCCGGATCCGTTATGTGTGAAAGGTGTAGATGAAGCTCAACCGAATGACGGAGCAGTTGTAACAGAAATCACTGTAGGTAGATCCTTCATCAGCACCAAAATCTTGACATCGCTTCGGACAAGTGACTGACACTTGCGTAGTGCAAAGAGAAAGGAGCTAGTCAATGTCGATCTTGGTGGACGCAAGGGAATGTGTTGCAGAATAAGGAGCTCAAACTTGGGAAATGCAAATGAACTGATCTTCCAAGGTCTGGATCATCTCTCGCTGCTTTCGACTTAGTGTACTATGGCTTTAACAAAGAACGTCATTACTCTGTTGCAAATGGGAATCCATCCCGCCCTGAATTCTCAAAGTTGTGACGGATTTGGAGTTTTGACGCGCGCGCGACGCGCTTTTATTTTCATTATACTTTCCGATCTCGATGAGAGCTTATTAAGTCCAGAGCGCTGCTGTAAGACTGGCATTATCGTAGCCGCTCTCTATAATTGCATGTCAATAGAGTGCTGCTTGTCCAAAGTCAGATTTCGCCTTTTGCGAGCCTATGCAGAGTCGTCGATGTTCATCTCGAAGCGGAGAGACCTACTCGGGTACCAGGGCACCTCAATGACTCTATTTGACGTTCTACTCTTGGAACGCCCTTCCGCTATGCTTCTACTTCTTGTCAGTACTGCCTCAGTTCTGTTTCTGTGCATGTCTCTGCTTTGGAGGATAGAGTTCAATCACGTTTTTCTCGACCCTCTTTTGTTATAGCTTTCCCAAAATTCAGGACTTTTTTAGTGTTTAACACAAAAAGATCGTCAATCCTTTACTTATTTTGTACTAAAGGCCTCGTGCATTTGCTCGCGTGATAGACCTGTTATAAAAGTCTGATCTATCAACTTCCGGTGGAGATCTAGATCTAGGCTAGACACCTTCCCGACCTAATCAAAGGGAAGAGCAGTCAGCTAAGCACGAAGCTTGAGTATATGAAATGACGTGACGAAAGGCAAAAGTGCGCAATGACGGGCGCATTAGAGTGCTCGTACGTCTAGATCTCTTCAAAAGCAAATCGGAAGAAGACGAAGAGAGCCTCATGCCATCTTGTACTTAGTAGCACCAACACATGTTCGCGAATCACAAATGAAATTGACTCGACCGGTGAAATTGTTTATCTAGCACAAGACGAATCATTGACGACATCATAAGGCTTCACACAAGTATCACCAGCTCTACAGGTAGTAGGCAAGATAATTCTTAGATAGCAACGACAGCCTAATGAGGCATCAAGCCATCTTTTGGCAAAGCAGTACAGAATGGCTGAAGCGATGCACAAATTGAACAGCAGACAGCAGACAGTGGCAGGAATGAGAACAGGAACAACAATTTACCAGCAGCGGCAGCACCCATGCATTGCAGGCTGAGAAGACCGAAGGTGCACACAGACTACTTTCACGCTGACACTCGAAAACACATGTATGCTGCGCTCAAGCAAACAGCAGACGCATTGAATCGCGAAGAGCACGAAAGGAAGTCAGAGAGAAGAACAGGCAAGGCAAAACAATAGCACATCCAGAACTGAGGCTCTTCCGGGCGACATGAGAAGGAAAGTGATGCGACAATTCTTCCAGGCAGACAGCATAGGACAGCTTGCAAGTGTAATCGAGGCGAAGTCTAGCTGATGCTCCATAACATCCTCGTTGGAGACCAACCTTGCCTTTCTTCTTAAACAAAGCTGAGGCCACGCATCGCGTCTGTTTGCCTCTATACCTGACATACAGTTACCCTGACCCCAAAGCTGGCCCTTCCAAGCCAAAATTGCGAGCGCAGCCGCGTCTTCAAATTTCGTTTATCGCAAATCTGGCCTGCCAAACTCTCTCTTTCTTCCTCTGTCGTTCCATTCCTAGCGTCCAGACTGTGTACGAGAACTGATTGGCACGCGCGACACGTCCAAGCAGATTACAGCTGCTCACAAACCGCAAATGCCTGAACTGGATGATGCTACTTTCACATCAGCTGCCGATCCCTGGAATGCTCAACTACTGTTGCATCCTGCAACAAAGCAGACAATTACTTCCACAACGACTACGACCACAATCAACTTTGCACCGTTTCAATTCCCTCGTATTCCGGATCCCCTGATCATCCAGAACGCTCAAGATGTTCGCTATGCACCATACCAGCAATACCATTCGTCGTCGGTCGAGAGGAGAAGGAATGGACAAGCTTTAGACCCGAAAGTCTATCCTCTGGCAGCAAGTACTTTCGATCGCTCTTTCACTCTACCTATTTCCTACGTGGAATTACGAACAGAACCTCAGGCCGGACCCAGTTCAATACCATACAATCCACTATCACACTCTACGGACGAAGAGCAAACGAGTAATCTACCTCCAACACCTCGTTCGCACTCCAAAGTAGCTTCGCGCCGAGATGGCAATCCAGTTGAAACAGATCGGGCCAACCGCAAGCGTGTATCTGCTTCGCACAGGAGATCAAGTACAGCTGGACTGTCGTCTTCAATAGATGAAACAGGACAAGATATCCTTTCCATGCCCATCAATTATTCAACGCTAGAAGAACCTCCGCGAAAGAGACAGAAGCTGGACACGCAGCAAGATCCCGTATTACTTGATCCCAAACAATGTGTACAGCCCGTAAGTTCTATAGCGGTTAGTGCAGTATTACAGCTAAAGCCTTGCGTAGGCACATACGAATGGCGATGCTTCCTCCATCTCACATAACGGTGCTGGTTCCTTGCAATTGGCCCCTAGCCTAGAAATCGCAACTCTCTTGTCTCTCCCAAATCTCGTTAACCAATTTCAAGACTTACCTAACGAATTGCAATCTTATGTTCTTCTTAATCTTCTTCGTCGTTCACCTATACCTGTTTTGCAATCTATACATGACGTTATATCACCTGCATTGAAACGCGATTTCCTAATGGATCTGCCTCCCGAACTCTCAAAACTGGTCATGACGTTCATGGGCGGTCCAGCTCTTTGTCAAGCTACCCAAGTCTGCAAGAGTTGGCATGAGCTGATCGATGGAGACGAAAAGACTTGGGAATATATCATGAAAGCGGAATGTTTGTGGAAAGGAGATGGGACGGACGAACACTCTGCTGCTGTTTACGAAGGAGCGGAACCTGAAAGACCTGAAGCTCCTTTTGTCAAGCTTTGGTATGCAGAGACTTGGGACATCGATTATGATGAAGTGACGGCTGCGCGATCTACTCAAAGCAAGTTGGAACATGCAAGACGACAATCTAAGAACCGTAAACAAACTCTTTCTTCTTCTTCTCCAGACATGCTAGCTCCAGAGCAACCCAGACTTTCTCAACCAATGTCCTTTCGAAAACGTACGACAATTTGTCGTAAGAAAGCCAGAGAAGCAGGCGAGCATTATGTTCATCCTTTCAAGCATCTGTATCGCCGTCGAGTGCTTTCGCGCCAGAAGTGGTTCGAAAGTAACCCGAGACGCTATACTTTCCGAGGCTATAGCGATTCAGCCGTTACTTGCCTGGAATTCGACCGGAATCGAATCATTGAAGCATCAGATGATCTGGTCATCAATGTCTATGATACTCATCGTGGCAAACATCTCATGAGGTTGGGTGGACACGAAGGTGGAATCTGGTCTCTGGCTTACTTTGGCGATGCTCTGATCAGCGGTTCAACGGATCGAACGATAAGAGTATGGGATCTGGTGACCGAGAAGTGCACTCATATCTTCATTGGTCATACAAGCACTGTCCGATGCTTGCAAATCGTTACTCCAGTCAATGTCAATCCAGATCTAGAAGGAGAACCAGTTTGGGAACCACCTTATCCTCTTATCATTAGCGGATCAAGAGACAACACGCTCAGGATATGGAAATTGCCAATGCCTGGTCGAGACAAAATTCACCTCCGGCATGCTTCTACGCTGCCTGAAACACATCTAGAAGATTTAGCTGAAGTCAAGACAAACCCTTACCATGTTCGATTACTCGAAGGTCACAAACATGCAGTTCGGGCGCTATCAGCTCATGGTCGAACTCTTTGTTCTGGTTCTTACGACAACACAATTCGAGTTTGGGATATCTTGAACGGCAAATGTCGTTGGGTAATGACTGGACATGAGAACAGAGTCTATGCTGTCGCTTATGATCATCTGAAAGACCAATGCTTATCGGGCGATCAAGATGGAATCATCAAATTGTGGTCGACCCTTTCCGGCGAATGTTTGAGAAGTTTGGACGGTCACGGTCAACTGGTCGGATTGATTCACTTTAAGCCTACAAGTTATGTCAGCGCAGCAGCAGACTCGACTATCAACGTTTGGGACCCAATTTCCGGGGATCAAATGGCAGCTTTCAAGTCTAATACGGGCTCCATCGCTTGCATTCGACATGACAGCTATAAAGTCCTCTCTGGAAGTGGTGGAACACTCAAAGTTTGGGATATCCTCAATAACAAGAATGTAAGGGATTTGATGCCTTTGGACGTTGGTTCTGTTTGGCAGGTCAACTTCGATGAGCGGTACTGCGTTGTTGCTACGAGTACTCATGGAGTCGCTCAGTATCACGGTGAGCAATGTCATTTTGAGCGCAACATTCTTGAGCTCACGATTTTTTCACAGTGCTTGACTTTGGTTCGATCGATTTCGATTCCAGTCATTCGCCTAAAGAAATGTACATGCGACCCAACAAGAGACACTCTCTAGATGGTAACAGAAGAAGAAGGCAACATGTGGCATTCGACTTTCCTCACCCGATGGTTCAAGGGTCTCCCACTCGTCAACGTATCGAGCAAAGGCCTTTAGCTCAGCCAATGCTTCTCACAGCCGGTCTCACTAACCCTTTCTTACCTCGTCCCTTATCACTCCAAGCTCAAACAGGTCCTTTACAAGCTTTTGCTGCATCCTTTCGATCAGAAGATGATGTGGACGAAACAATCTTGGCTCATGAACCAATGCATGTACAAGACCGCCTACTCGCTCAACGACCTTCTACTTCCAGACACTATGTAGCACCGACGTCAGCGCAGCCAGAAGGTGAAGCAGCCGCTGAATGGCAAGAGTTGCAGGAGATGCTCGAAACAGCCGACACAGATGATGAGCAGTCTAGCGGATCTGTAGAATAGCAATGCACTATATACTGTAGTCTTGCTTGTTGCCCAATGTCTCTTATAGCCTTACAAGTGACCGGAAAAATCCGCCGGGTCGCTGGCTCGCCTTGCTGAAGGGAAGGTTTTTGAGACGACCTTCTCTCGCAAAGCTCATTATGAAGGCCTCTCGATCACTCGCCCGTGCGGCCCTTAGAGCCTCGTCTCGCTCAGCAGCAACGGCAGCTCGACGCAATGTCGCTGTTTCTGCACCCAAAGTTGGCGCAAGTTTCATCAACGCTCGCATGCAAAGCACTTCCTCTGCCTCTACCTCCAGTAAGCTTCCTGTCTAACGATGAGCTCTATGCGCGCAATTGTCGAGGTCCATCGATACACGTTGGGGACAGTCTCGGCATCGAAAATATAGTGTGAAAGTCATGCATAAGGGCAAATACTGATTGCTGGCATTCTTTGTGTGTAGAGAGAAACTACGCAACTGAAGCTAAATCTACCGGTCAAGTAAAGACTGTCATTGGTGCCGTTGTGGATGTACAGGTTAGTACTCTTGACTTCCCGTTTATTTGTACCGCTCGAGTGTCTGATGTTGGTGCAATTGTGTATAGTTCGAATCAGATGCCCTACCACCTATTCTCAACGCTCTTGAAGTCCAAGGATTCGGTACAAGATTGGTCTTGGAAGTAGCTCAGCATTTGGGAGAAAACACTTGCCGAACAATTGCTATGGGTGAGTGCAGCTTCATTCTGTCCCTATTCTTAAACTAATATGTCCCTCTAGACGGTACATCACTCAATTTTGCTATGATAGATGCCAGAACTGAATTATATTTGTGGCAATTTAGGTACAGAAGGTCTTGTTCGAGGCATGAAGGTCCTTGACACTGGCGCACCTATCACGATTCCTGTCGGCCCTGAATGTCTTGGTCGTATTATCAACGTTATTGGTGAACCAATCGATGACAGAGGTCCAATCAACACCAAGACAAGGATGCCGTGCGTTTGACAATGTCATTGTGTTGGACGCAGCTCATGTCATGCCAAATGCGTACAGTATTCACGCCGAAGCTCCTCCCTTCGTTGACCAGTCGACAACCGCTGAAGTGCTCGAAACTGGTATCAAGGTCGTCGATTTGCTTGCTCCTTATGCTCGTGGTGGAAAGATTGGTCTCTTCGGAGGTGCTGGTGTTGGAAAGACTGTGTTGTTAGTCCGGTTGCTTAGATATTACCGGCGCATCTAATCAGTCTTGCGGGATAGGATTCAAGAACTGATCAACAACGTCGCTAAAGCTCACGGTGGTTACTCAGTCTTCACCGGTGTCGGTGAACGTACTCGTGAAGGAAACGATCTGTACCACGAAAGTAAGCAGATTTTGGGAAGGGCAAGGTTTCTTGCTTAAACCGATATTGATTTACAGTGATTGAAACCGGTGTCATTCAATTGAAGAACGATAAGTCAAAGGTCGCCTTGGTCTTCGGTCAAATGAACGAACCCCCTGGTGCTCGTGCTCGTGTCGCTCTTACTGGTTTGACCATTGCCGAATACTTCAGAGATGAGGAAGGTCAAGATGTGTTGCTCTTCATTGACAACATTTTCCGATTCACTCAAGCCGGTTCTGAAGTGTCTGCTTTGCTCGGTATGTTATCCGAATATCAATTTTGACCTTTCCTCATTGATCTCTAGGACGTATTCCTTCTGCCGTCGGATACCAGCCAACTCTTTCAACGGATATGGGAGGGTGAGCAAGCCTTACTTGCAAGTCAATCAAGTCTCATCTCAGGTCAATAGTATGCAAGAACGAATTACCACCACCAAGAAAGGATCTATCACATCAGTACAAGCCGTCTACGTACCAGCTGATGATTTGACCGATCCTGCTCCTGCTACAACCTTCGCGTATGTATCAAAAAGTCTGATAAGTTGGCAACAGTACCTGACATATGTTTACTACTAACAGCCATTTGGATGCTACCACTGTATTGTCAAGAGGTATCGCTGAGTTGGGTATCTACCCTGCTGTCGACCCTCTGGATTCCAAGTCAAGAATGCTGGATCCCCGTATTATTGGTCAAGAGCACTACGACGTCGCTTCCAAGGTTCAACAGATTCTTCAGAACTACAAGGGTCTGCAAGATATCATTGCTATTCTAGGAATGGACGAGTTGAGCGAAGAAGATAAGCTCACCGTCGAACGTGCAAGAAAGATTCAGCGTTTCATGTGAGTCTTGAGCTCGAGGTTTGGTGTACCTGTACTGATAGTGTGATGTCAGGTCCCAACCTTTCGCCGTCGCGTGAGTCCAGCTTCAGGTTGAAAGATGAAGTTTCTGATTATTTTTTTCTCTTTCCTTTTTCTTTCTCTTTCCCTCTCCTCCTCCCCCTCGCCCTCCCTCTCCCTGTGGCCTTGCGAACAACAGAGAAGTCTTCACAGGGATAGAAGGGCAAGTCGTCTCTTCTTCATGACTGCCAAAAACTTTTTTCTGATGTCTGGGTCGACGTATTTAGTAAACTTGTACCATTGAAAGAGAGTGCGTCGTTCGGAGAGTGGGGAGTGTTGTAGGACTGCCGCTGACGTGTTTGCGCAGCCGTCAAATCCTTCAAGGACATTCTTTCCGGAAAATACGATTCCCTACCTGAATCCGCCTTCTACAATAAGTCCTTTCGCTGTCTCCGCTGTATACCTGCTAATATACTGTCTTGTGATTACTGGTTGGCAGTATCGAGGATGCTCAAGCGAAAGCCGAAGCTCAAGCCAAGGAAATTTCGGGTGGTAACTAGAATCAGTAGTATTAGTCTGTCGATTAAAAAGGCTTATAGCATAGCACGCATTGCTCGACTTTGTGTCCTCTTGTGTCTTTCTCTACGTCCTGAACACATTGCAATGGAAGTCAGATTACGTAAACTTCTCTAGCACCTTTCTCTCATCTCTGGCATGCTTTTCTTCTGCCACAACCTTATGCTTACTTCCCGTCTTGCGATGCATTGCTTCTTCTGCTATTACACTTGTAGTCTTCCGCAACGTGCTTTCTGTTTTTCGCCGATATCTTTTTTCTTGACTTTATGCGCTGCCTATACTGGTCGCAGAAATTATGCGGCGCTCTATGGGCTCATTGCTCTTCCGTATGGCACAAATACCGCCGTTATTGATCGGACAGGCATAGTTTGAGTTGCAACCTCGCAGGGCGTCTATCGTCTTCGGGCGTGTTACAAGCCGATCTGTCACCTTGATCTATTGCAATGGCGTCAATTTGATCAGATTACAAGCTTATCTCAGGCAACATAAATCTCCCTTTGTACCTCGAGGGAAAGTGGAGAAAGCTAGCTCTAGCTTCTTGATCTCCGCTTTCTTCTCCTGTTCCTTCTCCTCTCCTAACTTCGAACGATCATATAACCTAATACTGTATTGCACGGAAGAAATGGCAAATCGGATTCAAATGCTCAGAATGAACTTTCTTGGTCGGTCTGAAATCTTCAGCAATCATAGGCCTTGCTGACATTTCGAATAGCATGTCGTACTAAGAGAACTGTACTACGATCTCTTCCTAAGAAGATCATTACTGCCGAAAACATTCTTCCTCCTCGACCTTATGCCAAGTTTCCGACGCAGCATCTGGCGCGCGAAATAACCGGACCTAAGTCACTAAAGGATAGGCTCTGTTGAGGTAGGTCTGCTCACTCTTATGCACTCAAAAGTTCGTTTATCAATTGTTAGGCAGCTACGTCGGACGCTGCTCTGATGTTTGTACAATGCGTTGTTGCATTTGTTAGCTGAACTCTCCATGTATATGTATTTCGTACATCATTACTGTACCTAGCATGTCTGCAATACCTTAATGATCTGCCATAATTCAGAGTATATCTGTCGCGGTTGTGACGATTCATCTAGGCAGTCCACTCATTCCTTCTTGCGCTTACTTTGGCTTGAAGTACTGCTGTTCTAGCCTGCTTGATTCGTTTCGACTCTACATTCTAGTCCGAACCAGTTCATGGTCTGACACACTTTGCAACTGCGGAGACTGAGGGATGCTTCGTCAAAGAATAGATCGAGGTACGCTCAAAATTGATTTGTCAAACGTGCGGAAGTAGATTGCCATTAGCCAGCTACTACTCATAGAATTTCTCTTGGCAGATCTCAAGATTCACTTGTAACACTCGTTCACCGGAAGGATATGGACAGAATAAGAAGAATAAGAAGACATGGCAAACAAAAAAGCTTCCTCTGACAGGGATAGTTCGGTAGCAAGAGCAATATTGGACATGAGTAGATATTTAAGCAAACAGAAGAGATCATTGCGAAGGAAAACCTGAAACCGAGATGAGTATGGACGCGCAACTCACAACAGGGTAGCGACTGTAAATGCAGAGATAGAATTAGCCTACACGACAAGTTGGTGAAGTTGCTCGCCAAGCTGCCTTCTTATTTTCATTTAGCGACCAATGCTGTGACATCCGCCTGAGCTACATACCAATGCCTTCTGATACCACTCCACGAGATGGACCAAAGGATTCAAGCGAAGGAGGATGGGCCGCTGTCCGCGCATGGGTTTCAGAGCGAGCAGAGCTACATTCATCGAAGCGTC
Source organism: Kondoa subrosea (assembly GCA_039545335.1). Classification (NCBI taxonomy): domain Eukaryota; kingdom Fungi; phylum Basidiomycota; class Agaricostilbomycetes; order Agaricostilbales; family Kondoaceae; genus Kondoa; species Kondoa subrosea. Next base: position 481,265 of record BCIN01000009.1, read on the forward strand.
CTTCATCCATCTTGTCTCCTGCTGCACCTTATTCTAGCGAACCTGGAGAGATTGAAGGGCGAACAGCGAAAGAGGAAGACTGGCTGTCAAGCGATGACGAGTCTGATGAGCATACCGATGATGAGCATGAAGTTAGGGGACGGTCTAGATCTAGATCTAGGAGCAAGAGCAAAGCGTCAGAATCTACTACTCTGTTGCCTAAACCTCACCAACCAAGTATCTTTGAACGATTCCGCGACTTCCAGCTCACATCTATTCAGAAGAGCGTTCTCAAATGCGCAGTTGCCTATCTGCTGGCTACCCTATTTACATTTGTACCGAAGCTCTCAGCCATTGTTGGCTCGCCCTTTGTAAGCGACAGCGTACAAGTCTTCGACATATAAGCTCACGTGCAGAGGTCTAGGGCAAGGATGGACCTGTTTCCAACGCACATTTCATAGCTACTATATCCACGTATTAGTATGCTGAGAGTTTCTTTGCGCAACTTCACCATTTTCTTACCTCTATATACTTCCAGTAATCCAGCCAAATCAATCGGCTCAATGCTGGAAGCGAATATGTTCATGTTTGTTTGCCTCTTTTATTCAGTACAATATCTAACATAGCGCAATGTAGGCTGTGGGGCTTGCTGTTTAGCTCAACTGTCTGCTTTGGCAGCATGTAAGTCGCGTGTGGAAACACACTGTAGATGTGTTCTAATTCATCTGTCTTAGGGCAACAGCCGTCCTGCTCGATAATGGCGGGCACAGAAATATAGGGCATGCTTTAGTCCTGGGCTTTTGGTTGACAGGAGCAAGCGGCTTAATAGCTTACTTGAAGCTTCGGTCAGTGACATCGTCGAGTACTTCCAGCATCATTATCAATACTACGCTACAGCGTTGGAAAAGCTACTTTCGGAAGCGCTTGCTCCATGACAGCTCTTATCATCTCCGTCATTGTCTGTGTCAGTCACTGTCTTTCCAGTCTGATTGAAAAGGCCTAACATCATGATCTTACCAGAAAGAAGGCGCTATACATCTCGGAAGATTCGAGATGGATGCTATTCTTCAAATGATCTTCATCGTCTTCATTGGTATCCTGATCTCAAATGTCGTCTGCTTCACTTTATGGCGAGGTAGCGCTACCGCCAAGCTTCAAGGAGATATCAATAAGACTCTCGACTCGTTTGCTACGCTCATCACTATGTTATCAAAGACTTTCTTGCTGGAAGAAGATGCAGCGACTTCTGTTGATCGACTAAAGAAAGCTATCACTGCACACGAAGACTCATTTTCTGGTCTGAAGACTAGTTTGACTGATGCGAAATTAGAACTGCTTGATCCGCGCATACAACGCTCAGCTAACGAGTACGATGCTATTGTCAAATCAATGACTCGCCTCGCTCAGAATTTGACCGGTCTCCGTTCTGGATGCACCTTGCAGAATGACATTCTGAAATCCAGAAGAAGGCGACGCTTCGCTTCTTCCAATGGCGATCCTTCATCTGCTCCGCCTGTCTCGATAGAAGGCATTCTGTCACCAATGCGAGATCCAAAAACAGACCGAAGCGTCTCACCTCATGTAGTCGATATACTTGATCCGGCCGAAGAGTCAATAATCGTCTTTGAGCAATTCAAGAAAAGTTGTGGTCAAGCTATGAAACATCTTACCAACACTGCTCGAAACACTTTGAAAGAGCTTAGAACTTCTTTCATACATTCTAGAGCTGGAGAACAATCTTTTCATTCTCAAGGGCATCGACCGGAAAGTTATGGGAATGAAACTGCTCAAGCTACAAAGCTTCGTCATATTCGAGAAGACCTTAAATCCGCATTGGCCGACTTTAACCTCTCACATAGTCGAGCACTGAAACGCTTGTACCGGCATTATCCTACTCAAGATAAGCCTGATCCCCAAAGAGGAGAAACGGTCTTGGAAGAAAGCCACAAACCTGCTTTGGACTCTAAGCCAAACGAAGCTGTCTTTACCATCTACTTGTGAGCTCAAAGCCATCTCCTTTATTGGTTATTTGACGTATCTACAGCTTCCTCTTTGCCTTCGAAGAATTTGTTAGAGAATTGGATCAGCTCGTCGAACCTTTCATTGTTGTTCGAAATGAAGAGGAATTCTTAGAAGCGCGAAAGACTTCGCTACAGAACCGATTCGGGACTTTTGTTGGCTGGATTTGCTATCTTTTCACTCCGCAAGACGCATCAGACAAATCTCGTTGGGCAGTATTGCGCGATCGCTGGCAAGCTCTCTTTCCTAAACCTGGCGCTAAATCACCTTTTCCCGAATTCGTCATGACGGAAGAAACCGTGCAACACCGAAGAACAGAAGGAAGAGGAATACTTGCAGCTATTCAATTCAAATTATGGCAAGCTGGAAGTTTTCTCCGATCTGATGAAGTCAAGTTTGCGATCAAGACTGGGGTCGGCGCAGGATTACTTGGTCTACCTGCTTTCATTGATTCGACCAGACCTTTCTGGAAGAAATATAGAGGCGAATGGGCGATGATCAGTTACATGGTCGTCGCAGCTTTACAAAGTGGTCAATCCAATTTCAACGCCTTCTTTCGTATAGGAGGGACTGTCTTGGGTGCTCTCGCCGCTTTGTTGATCTATCACGTCTTCTATGAACGACCTGTCGAATTGGCTATGGCCGGATTTCTCTTCTCCCTGCCGAATTTCTACCTGATCGTGGCTAAGCCGTAGACCACACCTTCTTCCAGATCGTTGAATATTGCTAATGCACCTGGTCTTGACAGATCTTATGCTACCACTGGAAGGTTCATATTGCTCTCGTACAATCTGACAGCACTGTACTCCTAGTAAGGCTTCATACGACCGGGTAGGACACTGCTGACCAATTTCGCATAGCAATCGAAGAGAACAAGATCTAGCCATTAGTCTTGTAGCCTTCGAAAGATCGCTGGCAGTCACAGTCGGAACGCTTTGGGCATGGTTCATTTCCACCTGCAGTAAGTTCGTTCCTGCGCCGTCGGTCCTCGAGCTGACTCTTTCTGGTCAGTCTGGCCTATTGAAGCTCGCGTGCAGATGAGGAAAAGCTTGTCCAGGTAAACGTTATTCGAAGTTGGTCGGACCCCATGCTGAAACTTCGCGCAGCGTCTTTCTCAAATCCGCTTACCTCTATGAACGTCTCGTCACTCTCTATTCTGCTCCTCCTGTTGCTTTTGTACCCGTGCAAGCGGATTCAGCGAAACAAAATGGCAACATGAATGGCTCTGTATTTAGTCTTGAAGGTCAAAAAGTCATGCGCAATACTGTCTCGGAATTCTCTGCGATGGAACTACACATCCAACAAGAATTGATCAAAGTCGGTAAATAATCATCTTATCGAAACGCGAGCTGAAATGTGATCTTAGATGAATGGTCTTCTTTCGCAAACTGAACTTGAACCTCGCTTGAAAGGTCCTTTCCCGACAGACAAGTACCGCGAGATTCTTCAAGCCAGTCAGAATATCCTTGATCAGTTACATGCTATCCGAACTGTAACAACTCGGCAAGATTGGTTCGGAGATGTGCGGCGTGATTTCATTTTGCCAGTTCAACAGTTCAGGAGAGAGTCAGTCCATCTCTTCATATCTCCAAAAGATGACGGAACTAAATGCTGTTCATCACAGAATGGTTGGCAATATTCTCCTATATTTTACGATGTTATCGACAGTCATCTCAATCAAAGCTCCCTTACCACCATACTTACCACCTGCAGCTGAAGCTAGACGAAGATTGGTAGAAGCTATAAGAGAACTAGACGTCGTTAAAAGAAGAGCTGTTCGAGGATCATCGACTTATCTGCTTTACTTCGCTTACTCTTTAGCCATGCTCAACATTGTTTCTCAATTGGATGTTATTGGGAAGCTGGTGCAGGACTTATATGGAGTTGTTGGTGGCTATTCGAGCATCTCTTCATTCGAAGGCAAGCTGTTACTTTTTCAATTGGTGTTCCTATTGTCTGATGTACCGTTCATAGCTCTCTTCGATGATACGAGTCTATACGATCAGATTCGTAGATCAAGAGAACCTAGCAAAGTGAATGTCCGGGGAAGCGAAAGTGAAGATTCCGATTCTGATGAAGAACGAGGTCGTCATTGAGGCATTGTTGTGAGACGAGCATTAGAGATACCCTGTATAGTATACAAGAAGCATTGCATTGATCTTTCATACTTCGCACATTCGCATTGACCACGCCAAATCAATGCTTGACCTGTAACACTCCTGCCTATTATACCAAAATGGCTGCAGCTGTAGCAGAATCTACACGTCTTAACAGCTAGTACGTGATGCTTCACTTCCCAGTAAGCGCTCGCTAACACATCCATCCTGTTTCTCGATAGTGTTGGATTCGATAGGTCGGCTGCCTGGTGCTCTAGCTCGTTTGCATGCTAACACCCGAAGTTCTCGACAGTCTGCCCAAACAGATAGAACACAAGCTCCTCAAGCGAGGTTTCTCTGTACGTCCATATTTGCTAGGAGGTCGAAGCGCGCTCTTATGCTAAGTCTCTGCCTCATCAGTTCAATGTGATGGTCGTCGGTCAGTGATGGAGATGCAGTAGGACCTTCTTGGTCTTATATTCGCTTCAAATCCATGATGACAGGTCAAACGGGCTTGGGCAAATCAACCTTGATCAACACAATCTTTGCTGCTCATCTTATCGAAACAAAGGGTCGCTTCGAAGCTAACGAACCTATTCGACAAACGACAGAGATCAAAGCTGATTCACATAGTGCGTGAGGAAAGCTATAACTTGTCGATATGCGACTAAGGAGAGCCAATTGCGTACAGTCATTCAAGAGAACAACGTTAAATTGCGTCTCAATATCGTTGATACACCTGGTTATGGTGATCTGGTAAATAACGAGAACTGGTGCGTCCTGGTCGAAATTGCTTTTAGGAGCATATATCGAGCCCAGGCTTCACAGCTGGGATACCATTATCAAATACATCAAAGATCAACACTCTGCTTTCCTACGTAAAGAACTTACAGCACTGCGGGACAAGAACATCCAAGACACGCGTATTCACTGCTGCTTGTACTTCATTGCTCCAGGAGGTCATTCACTCAAACCAATCGATATCATTGTTATGAAGAAACTCTCAGAAGTAGTCAATGTGGTTCCTGTTATTGCGAAAAGTGATTCCTTGACTTTGGAAGAGCGAGCGCTTTTCAAAGATAGGGTGAGCGAGAAGATTGCAATTTGCTCATTTGTAGCTGAAGGCCATTTCCTCGCGACAGATCCGTGCTGAATTGCAACATCATTCTATCCGCGTCTATCCCTTTGACACGGAAGATGCGGATCCAGAAGAAATTCAGCTCAACGCAGCAATAAGGGTGAGATCCGCTGGTCTCTTTCAGCTTCTAAGCTGATTTGACACTTCGTCGATGTCACAGAATATGATTCCTTTCGCTGTTGTTGGTTCAGAAAGAAACGTCATCATCGACGGTCGACCAGTTCGAGGTCGAAAGAATCGATGGGGTGTTATCAATGTTGAGAACGAGCAGCATTGCGAGTTCAACTACTTGAGAAACTTCTTGACTAGGTTCGTGTTGAGTTGTTATTATTCAGTATTGTTGCTGATAGGAGCAACGGTACGAATAGAACTCATCTACAAGATTTGATCGAGGTGAGGATGTCGAGACTGGTTTCCGAGTGCAAACTGATACCAACCTTCGGGGGTTCTCACAGACAACTGCTCAAATTCACTATGAAGCTTTCCGTTCCAAGCAATTACTGGCGCTCAAAGAATCTTCAGCAGCAAACAAGCAGCAACCTCAGTCGAATGGTATCTAATCTAATAAGCGAGACGTAGGAAGGGAAAGGGAAGAGGTTGAAGGGGGTTCTTTATCGTATTCTTTAGTATTTTTTTCGTTGATGCATTGAGATACCTTTTGTTTCGATCTAAACGTCACTAGCGTCTTGGCAATCCACTCTGCAAGCACTATGTATCCATTACTGTATACTCCTGCATAGAGTTCGCAAGCCAGCTTGCTTTTTTATATTCTTCTAACAATTTTATATGCTCAATTCTGTTAGCAATTGTTGTCTGCTATCATCGTGAGCGCAGCAACTGACATGTGAGATGATGAACTGACATTTGTTTGCTTGCTGTACGTTTGTATTTTGCATCTCGATCCAGTTCGCGCTGAAGATCCGCCAGCGATCTAAGACTATACTCAGTCTTGCTCAATAGCAGCTCTTAGAGGACTGACGATTGTGCAAGATAAATTAATCTCTGAAGCTCTGCTGCGCTGATCAAGTTGGTTTCAGATCTATTATACGTTGAAATCAGTTCTGCAAGAGAGAGCGAGACCTCAAGGGCATACCGCTCAGCAGATCTCATGGACCTGGACTGGAGCCAGGCGATCTTGAGCCCTTTCAAGGCTCTTCCACTGATGAGATAATGATCTACTGCATCCAGGAACGCGTTTTGCAAGAATGGATCCCGGTCGATCTTGAGTAACTGCACAGAGCGATTAATGTTAATGCCCTCATCGAGGAAGTTTCACACACTTTCTCATTGTCCTGCCGAAGGAGTCTCATCTGTCGTTCCACCTGCAACCAATCTTCCTCTAACCTGTCATGCACCCACTGTTGTCCAGCTTTCCTCTTGCAGGATGAGCCTGTTTTAGGAGATAGTCTTAACGGTGCCACGGTAGGTTCTACAACGAAAGAGCTGGATTGGGAGTAAGATCTGAGTCGAACGAAAGAAATCCGATCGTTTCTTTTTCTTGTTGAAGGAGCGAATGGATCATCCTCATCCTCTTCATCTTGTAATTCTTCTACTTCGTCTTTCTCCTTACTCTTGTCTTTCAAAGATGTAGTAGAAGTAGAAGATCGAGCAGAGATAGGCCAAGCGGTTAAATAAGTCGTTCGAGGGCAAGTGAAATCCGAATCTGAGTAGTCTGATTCATCGTCCGATGCGAGGAAATGAATGATTGGTCTTGATCTCATTGAAGGTGAGGCAATGAGGTTGCGTTTGGATAGTTTACGCGGGAGAGTCCTACGAGACATTTTGGTAAAATATGAAGAAGTCTGGATTGAAAAGAGCAGCAAGAGAAAGAGCGGTCAGATGATTGCTATATACGATACAGGAATGAAAGGAAAGAGGTAAAGAAGTGACATTCGGACTCAGACGCTCGAGAAAGCGCGAATCCAGGAAGAAAACGAACGCGCGTTCGTAAAAGACTCATGATGCGCTATTCAGGGCAAAGAATGAACATGGAATAGAGCTGAAGAACCTCGGTTTCATGCAACTTGGCTGTTCAAGATCAAGGTGCCTGTTTTGACTTGGGACGACCGACATGTATGCGCCTCAGCAGATGCAAATGGGGCAGCAAGTGTATGTCAACTGAGCTGTCTCACTCACGAGCAGGCCTGACTTGAGACGCTTGAAATGCAGCCGCTATCCTGGCCAAACACCGGCTTATGGTGCTACATCTGCATATGCTCAGCTACCTCCTCAACAGAGACCTGCTTATGCTACACAGTTACCGCAAGCAAGCGTGCAACAACCTCAGGTGCCTCTATCAGCTAAAAAGACTGGTCATCAGTGCGTGCTGTTTACAATTCAGCTGAACCAGGCCTCATTGCGTCCACGATAGACCTACAGGAGATGGAGATAGCTCATACAAAAATGCTCGAAAGAGGAACAAGCCTTCAGACCGAAACTTACCACTTTTTGGAACTTCTAATTTATCATCCACAACCGAATCAGACGCTGCTCTGTCTGCTTTAGCTTCTTCTTACTCTGCTCTAGTCAATATGGAGAAGAAAATGGATGCTACTGTCAATAGAAAGAGACTTGAAATTATGGAAACCTTAGGCATGACTGGAGCATATGCTGGAGCTTTGGGAACGGCCGCTGGAAAAGTTCCCAAAGTCAGAAGGAAGTTGAGAGTCTGTGTATGGAATGAGATAGAGGCTGAGTCGGCCAAAGAAGAGCAAGTCAAGGAGGAACCACTGCAGGACGATCCTGTCGCTGCTGAAACTAAACCACCGAAATGGACGCTCAAGATATGTGGCAAACTTGTAGACGTGAGTCTGTCGTCGGTTACGGATGAGCAGGACTCATATGTAAGTACAGCAACAAGATTCGACAAAGCTAGACACCGACCAAAAGTTCTCTTCTTTGGTTCAATCGATAGCGGTCGAAACTGATCCGATAGACGAGTTCTCGTCAGAGAAGGAAAGGACGGAGGTTCGTGATGGTCCTATTTATGCTACCTGTAGCTCACAGGGATTTTCTTGCAACAGTGGCATCGACCTCAGAACAGCAATGCCTCTACCGATACTGTCACCCTTTTATCCTCGTCTTCACCCTCGCGCTCTTGTTCCCTTCATCTGCATCTCTCACACTATCCAGACCGATGCAAACTTGCTCCTGAACTGGCTGCTATTCTTGATCTGAGTGAAGCTAGCAAGTCAGACATTTTGGCCGCTTTATGGGTCTACATCAGGAAGCATGGCCTGCAAGATCCAGAAAACAGGCAGAATATAAAATTAGATGACACGCTCAAAAAGGTGCGATCAAACACTGTATCAGGGCCGCCTTCTTGAAGACTAAGTAGTGACTTGATCGTACAGGTCTTCCAAATACCTCAACTGGTCATTCCCGTTTATCTTTTAGCAGAACATATCGTTCGACTCATCTCTAAACCTGACCCTGTGATTATCAACTATTCTATTCGAACGGATGCTTTACCTGAAGAGACTGCTCAATCTTGGGATATTGAGATCAATGTTGAAGACTCAGCAAGCAAGAAACAGATGCAGACCGTACTGGAATCCATCAATTCTAGTACCTTGACAAAGGAGATTATCGAATTGGATGATCAGGTACGTTATCGATGTCGGGCACGCAAAATGATTCGCTCATACCTAGCGCCAATACGTACAGATCGCACACAAAGTTTCTACGATCAGATCTTCCAAGACAAAGAGGGATTTCCTCGCCGCTTTTGCTGAAGACCCGAAAGAATTCATCTCTACTTGGCTTCATTCTCAAGCGAAAGACGCAGAGATGATTGCTTCCGGCGATAGAGCATCGTTAGCTCTTGGTGCATCAGTCGAGGATATCAGGCGAGCAGACTTTTATCGCGATGCGAATTGGCTCGGAGATGCGATACGGTTGGGTTTCAGATGAATCATGGTTTAGACTACAGAAGTTGTATTACATGAGATGGTGTATTGATATTACATGGAACTGCATGATTGTATTAAGGAATTTCTCCCAAGAAACCCTGTGGTTGTACAAGGGAACTCCAAAAATCGTCATCATTATGAGCAGGAGCCAGCTGATGGAAGCCATGCCAGTCTGGCAGCAGATTACCGAAAATTGCATCCATTTCACCCAGATTGCCAGTAACTGCTTCCAAATCGAAATCATTCGGAAACAAGGAGCTGGCTTGAGTTGGCATCAGGTTTTCAAAGTTGTACATTGTAGCTGGATCAGGTGTATTGAGATTAGGATCAGAATAGAGCAGTGCGAAGATATCGTGGCGATGTTCTGCGTCCAGACCATTTGTCCGCTCTTCCTCATCTTCGTTCTGTAGTAGTGATAGAACGCCTTCTCGGACCCTTGATGTTTTCTCGTCGTCCACAGGTCGCGCGTCATAGACCAATCCATACGTCTGCACGAATCATCAGCCCCCACGCTCGCGAGTACAAATAGCTTACCTCGAACAGCCTTCGTATACTCTCACACCATCTAGCGGCAATGCGAGGCCAATACGGCTGAAAGGCACTGCTTTGGGTGTCAACTGTGGCCGACTGCTGAATGGATCACTAACGTGAGAAGCATTGCTTCCTGCTTGCAATAATGTAAAGCTGAACTGAATTGGAACGGCCGAACTCCAAACCAGTACAGCTGCGAATGAACGGTAGAAGCGCTGAGAAGAGCAAAGCCAATGAAGGGATTGCATTGCAAAGCTGGTAGTTGCGCAGCGATATCGGTGATATTCTTTGCCGCGTCGCACATCAAAGTATACCTGTTATATAATATCAGATTGACACTCAGTTCGCTCATAGAAAGCTCACGAAGTCTCCCAAAATTGGTCTGGCTTGGGTGGGGCTAGATAGAAGAGTTTCGGACCATCTCTACCGCACTCGAGAAGGTGAGAAAAGTACGAATCGGTGCAGACCATCAGACTCACATCGGCCCGTGAGATGGTGTCCATGTCGTCGGTGGCAAGCTAGGAAAGGAAATTAGATAGCTCATCGATTAAGCGAACAATCTTACAATGGACAGAAGTCTCGATGCAAATATAGTACCGAAGTTTGATGAAGTATATGAAGTAAACCGAAAAGACGGTCTTCACCAGCTAGAACATGAGCCATTTGAGTGGAAGGACTGGACTTGTACTGATCAGGAAGACTGGAATGCCACCTATCGCACCAAGCTTAGCTACTAAAGGATAAGAGCGGACCCAACAAACCTCTTCAGCTCTTCATTCAGACCATAAAATGTGCTTGTAGGATCCCAAGGAGCTCGCGAGTCGACGTTCTTCCCGCCTGGCGGGTATGTTCTAGAGTCAAGAACGATTCGAAAAACGAAACGACTTACCTGCATTGACATATGCTATAACCCGAGCATAGAGATCGGCAATTCTTAAGACCTGACCAAAGAGATCCGCTTCGTTGGTTTCTACAGCCATACTCAGCTTCATGACCTGGACGTCTTTGCTTACAGACTTACGACCAAAGCCAGCTGCTGGAGCCCAAGCTGGTAGATTCTGATGAAAGGGTGCGGTCGGCACGGAACGATTCGAGAAGTAATCGTCATTCGACATCGGTAAGCGAATAAGGATGAAGAAAGGATCGTAACGAATTGAGCATTGCCGAACACCGTCTGCTAGCAGACTTTCCAGTAAGAATGCACACCACCAAGTTCTTCTTGCTTCTTCAGCTAATTGAGGTTCTTCTGCTTTCTGTTTTCCATTTGAAGCGTGAGACGGCGCTGATTTGATTTGATTGTTATCGAGCTTCAAGATTTGCCCGATCCTGATTGCTTGACCTAATAAAGCCCAGCCCCTCTTCTCCGATTTATCCATACAGTCATATAAACAGAGCATAAGCAGTGTTTGCATTCTGGTCAGAGTATAAGTATCAGGTGATTCCCTTGTGATGGCTAATGCAGCGTCGAAGTAAGCTGAGGCTGCATCTTGACGGTAGTCGAGCAAAGCCGGCAGAAAGCGAGCGCCTAGACTTAGCATAGCGAACGAGATTTCTGGTGATGAAGTGTTGGACATGATTGCATAACGGAAAGTCGGGCGATGGAAGAAGGTGAAAAGTCCTGCATCTGTGAGACAAAAAGCTATAATCGGCATCGTTCCTTGCTGATACAGAGTCGTCTCACCTTCGAAGTTTGAGGAGAAAGCATCATATGTAGCCAACAATAGATCTGGCGGAGGCAGAGTAGTAGCGGTGGTCGAAGTGAAAGAAGGAAGCGGCGGAAGTGTCGAGCTTGACGCGGAAGCTGAAGGACTGACTAGATTTACTTGACTGGTCGAGCCTCCGGGCGATTGTTGCGTTGCTGGATGGTTGCCTTCATAGTCACACGGAATGCCTTTCTTTATACAGAAGGTGCAGCTTGGATATTCACCGCTAGACGAAGTGCAGACACAAGTGAACTCCCGCAATCGCCCCGATAAGCTTTTCTGCGCCTACCTGCATCGAATCTTGCGCTTTCTGTAGACAAATATGAGATTACTTGAACGTATACCGATCCTGGAAAGACACTGACCTGCATTTGACACATGCGACTGAAGCTCTGTTGCCAATCTTTATTTTCCCCGTCTTTTTGGATCCTGCCTGGTCGGCTTGCCGCTGTGATGTCGCGTTCTTCATGCAAACAGTGATCTTTGTCCTATGGGGGAGAGAGAGGAAGAGGAGAAGCGAGACAGCCAATTGGGTGTAAAGATACTTGACCCGCAAAACGGAAATGTATAGGAGAACAGAGCAGAAATATCAAGGCAGAAGCGCCCACAGATAAGGCCAATAGCTATCACAAGGCGGATCAGACGCAGTCAGCACAGCTTATGCACTGCCGTGGTCTTTGACTAAGCCTTGAAGCAACTACCGGTGTCCAGTGTGAGTTATTGTTATGCAAGGTTATGCCTTCTACCAAATGTACACTGTATTGCCCATCTCACTTACTCTCCAAATGAATGTGTCTAGTTAAATTAAAGCTTTCAACATTCAAGGCAACCAAATCTTGACCGTCTGTTCCGCCCAATATCAGCTTCGCGATGCTTAAAGAAGAACACGACTGACCTGGTCCACACTCCCAGTTGCTAACACATTAACCGTTCTACTACTATCCGCAGTCGTGACCCCATTCGCGCCATTATCAGGTCCAGCAACTTTCGACGTTGATCTTCCCCAAGCCATACAAGTGACGAAATGTTCATGGGCTTCAATAGTTTTCGTACATCGTCCAGTCTTGAGTTCCCATATTCGAATTGTCTTGTCGTCGGAAGCGGATAAGAGATATTTACCGGATGGATGGAAGACCAGAGCTCTTATCCAGTTATCGTGACCGGACTGTACGAATTGAACAAAGCTCAGCGAGATTCTGCTAAGCGATGTTCTGACACACCAAGGTCCGCAAACATTGCCCGCTCGAGCCATCCCAAATTCGTATCGTCTTGTCTCTAGAACCAGAAGCTATAAATATTGAAGAAGCCAGTTCAGCGGCGCTTTTCGGTGTTGCCTATTGCGCATCAATCAGCATTGACGAAAACAACAAACGACGACAACAGACTATCGACGCTAATTCTCGTATTGCTGCATGAGCTGCTATCGGCGCAAAGACAGCTGTTTCTACTACGTTGTCGTGACCTCGGAAGTCCAATTTGGTTTCGCCATTCGATGCGTCCCATAGTCGTGTTGACTAGATATGGTTCAGATGCAGAACATCGATAGACGAATTCTGACTGACTTGATCACTCGATGCACTGACAAGCCACCGGCCGTCTGCCGATGGCTGTACTGATCTGACCCATTCTGAATGTCCCGAAAAGGTCTTAACACAATACCTGTCACTGACCATCAGCTCGTTGAAGTCTAGTGATAACCCATGCTGACCCATTCGCTACTTCCCACAGTCGTATTGTCTTATCTCGACTTGCTGAAACAATGACGTCGTCCGAAGGCATAAATGCTACAGCAGAAACTGAATGATCATGTCCATGTAGCGTTTTCGTATTCTTATAATCATCCGCTGCATTCCAAATCTTGATAGTAAGATCCGAAGAACACGATACTGTTGGTAGATCGATCCCATAAGCACTTGAATTGCTTGAAATGAAATCCGTTCAACCAACCTAATAAATTCCCTTTCGAATCGAAATCACAATCTTGAACAGTCTTAGTATGACCTTTCAACGTCCTTTCAAAATCTCCGGTCTCATAATCCCAAACTTTCATACTTGCATCTTCGCTAGCGGAAACCAAAGTACTGAAAACAGGATGAAAACAGATCTTTGTTACTGGTGAGCGATGTCCAGCTAAAGAATGTCTTGCTGGTGGACGAGGTACCCAATCTGCTGCTGATCGAGAAGAAGAAGCAGCTGGGAAAGCTCTAGCTTGCGAGAGTTCTTCTAGTAATTGAGCGTTACGACTTTCCAGGTCCATGATCTGTTACGAGCTTGAATCATTCAGATATTGAAGACCTACAGCTCATCGACAGACGAACTTTCTTCTGTAATCTAATAACACTGGTCCATTTCTTCTCGAGCAGGCCAGACCATTTAGCTTTTGGATCATGGACATAGTCTTGCTGATTGCAGTCTTGCTTCAACGCTTCGAATGCAGTCATGAAGCCTGAGCTGGCCAACCAGTCGAGCATAGACTTCTGTAGCTCATCCTTCTGGCGCTCTGATAGTGTCGACATGTAATTCAATATACTCCCAATCAGTGAGCGGCGGAAAGCAAGCAGCAGCAGCAGGGAAGAGCGATATCAGAGCATAAGGTATGATCCAAAAGCAGCGCAGAGGTATGACAAGTCGTCGAATCTGGTCAACAAGACCCAAGCGCGTTTCAATGATTCAATGCAAGTCTGCTCAAACCCATTGTATCACATATCTTCCCCTGACACTCTGCTTGACGCCCTTCTCATCACTTGGACCAGCCCAGAAACCTTTCAGTACTTTCGGTAACTGAACCAACGCATAGCCCTCTTCATCAAACTTGACCCCATTCTCTATCAAGGCCAGGATCAAACGTGGAATAGCTGCTGCAGTGGCATTGAGCGTATGAGCAAAGATAGTTTTGCCTTCCTTCTTTTTCGGTTGATCGTAATTTAAAACAGCAGTCGCTTCTATATGAGGTGGAATTGGGATATCTAGATCATCAAGACGCTTGACCGGTATGGGCGCAGGACGAGGTGGAGGTGTAGGTTTATATCGAATATCGAGCCGGCGAGATTGATAGTCTGTGCAATCTGAAGCTGAGGCGACCTGAAAGAGAGGTGAGAAGGTATTAGTTGAAGTCAGATAACAGGCTCACTTCGCCCCAGGATCCTCTACCTGACATCCAAACTTCTATATCATACTTTCTATAGGCACTTGCGCCCAGTTCCTCCGTCGACATTTCCAGTGTTCTGCCAAGATTCAGCATGATGTTGTCTATAATAGCAAAAAAGCTCACCTCGTAGGCAGATTCAATCCGTGCAAGATCTTTTCCTGCAAAGTAACCATTTCCTCCAAAATAGTTTCACTTCCATCTTTGGCAGTAACGACGAATAGTTCCACTTTACTGAATTGATGTACCCTATATAACCCTCTTGACTCTTTGCCTCTCGCACCAGCTTCAGCTCTATACGCTCTACCAAACCCAACCAATTTCCGTGGTAAATCTTTCTCATTCAGAACCGATTCTGAGAAATAACCGGCCAAAGGTATTTCAGCCGTTCCAGCCAAAGTAAGTGAATCAGAATTATCTTCTTCAGAGTTGACTTGAATATGATACGATTGAGAAGCGCTTTCGTCTCGAGGTTGGAAACCACATCTTTCGCTGTATTGAGTTTTCGTCACATCGGGTGTCATAACTGGAGTGAAACCTTCTGCTATTGCTAATGAGACTGCATAGTTGGTTAGAGCTAGCTCTAAGAGTGCCGCTTCGTTGAGGAGGAAGTACCATCTTGAACCAGTAACTTTTGCTCCAGCTGCGAAGTCAATCCAATTGAGTTGTTGCGCTACAGACAGATGATCTTTGTGTGCTTGTGCTTTGAGAGAAGAAGGTGGAGAGCCAGAAGTACGGATTGTTCGACAAGCGTCGTAGCCTCCTTGTGGTGTATTGGGATGAGTTGCGTTTGGTAAACCTGCCAGTTGATCCAACAAAGAGGAAGATTGCGTCTTCTCTTGTTCTGCCAAATTAGCAGCCTGTTTGCTCAATGACGAAGCTTCTTCTATCACTTGCTGTCGTTTACTTGCTTCAAGTGAGGTCTTGAGAGATTTAGTCAAGACGTTCTGACGAGCTCTACACTCTTCCATCAAGCGTGTGGTCTCTTTAGATTGTACGTGAAGTGCCTTCAGTCCTTCTAAATGCTCCTGGCTCAAGGGTATTTTGCGAAGTCGACATGTTTCTGCTAGTTTCGCTGGATCGTCCAATATGGACAGATCAAGCTTGATAGGGCCAAGTCTGGCTAGAGGAGTACTAGAGAAGCATCTGTAGATTTGCCTTGCTTCAGGTGCAAGAAGCATGCAAGAAGGTCGTCAAGTTGCAACCCAGCAGTAATTACATAAGACAAGAGAGAAGTATGGTTGCGGGATCATTCAAGCAGCACAACATTTCCTTCTGAATGCCACATAACAGCAATAACCTTTCTATGTACAAAGCTTTTTCTTCAAGTATCCACAGTATTTCCTTTGACATATTTGATGACGATGACAAGTCCTATGAGTTTCTGCAGTGCGACCCTTCAATCCGAAGTGCACCAGTACTGAAGCATCTTCTGGAAATTTGGTGTACCGACTACAATCGGATATGAGCATGTTTAATGCAAAAGGTCGCAGGCACCTGCTTACATCCAGTGACGGCATCCCAGCCTTCTGTTGCCGGGAAACCGGTGGTGTTGCAACCCTGAGAAGCACCAGAGGTCTATAGCAATTGCTCATTAATTGGCGAAACAGCAAGCACAGGTTATAGCACTAACGATATCGTTCAAAGCTTGATATCCCTTGCTGTACAGGAGGGGATTCTGTAACTCGGGGTAAGAGACCGGAAAGCAGACTTTGAGTTGGGAAGAACCCACTAAGAAGCCTAGAACCGACTTATTTTGCGACAAAAGATGGTCGTTGAGCAAAGCGACCACAGAAGCAAACATAGGTGTAGAAGCCGAAGTACCATCGACAGGGAGATCTGTGCCATTCCAGTAGATCTTGTAATCTTGACCTTGGGCAGCGACGTCTGGTACAGCTCGACCAGATGCGTTGTAGAGACCAGCATGCAGATTTCCGATTTTGGCAAGGTAGCCTTCTACAGGGTATTTCTGATAGTCCGGTCGAGGGAAGTAGTTAGAGAAGGACCCTATACCGCCAACAGGATCAGTGGAAATCAAAGGCTCGCCAAAGATCCAGCATACCGCCTGAGTAGAAGGTGAATTGGGAGTTTGTGTCATTTGCTGCTACTTCAGGTGCGAAGTTCTTGGTTGCGCCAACAGAAGTCACGTATGCTAGGCTTGAAAGGTCAGTAAAGGTCGAAATCTGGTGAATGAAGAATAATCACGGCTACAAGTCTCGTATCAGTATTTCGAGCTGAATGCATATCATGTACATACCATGTGCTCGGGAACTCTGGCAAGAACGTAGGAGTCATCTTGCCATCGTTAGTAAAGCAGTCCCCGTCTGCTCCCACACCGCTATCGCCCTGCAATAACAGTTATTAGCGGGTCGAGTGTCTTTTGATGACCAGCAGAACCGCTTACAGAGCCGAAGAATAAGGAAGAGCCTCGAGCGCCGAGCTGCGCAAAGCCAGAGCATACCCGCTTGGCGTATGAATAAGGTACAGTTTGCTCGTCGTCGTCGTAGCTAGTAGTAATCACACTCGGCAGCGAGCTGAGACCGAGAGCATAATTGATAAAGTCGATATACGGCTCGTTGGTGTTGCTAGTTGTCAGTAAATCTGGCTTGAATTCTTCCGCCATGCCGCCGGTCGAGACGAAAGTGACGGGAGTTGGATAGGTGAAACCGACAACCTGATGAAAAGAATTAGCCCAAGTCCTCCAACAAGCCTGACAGAATCACAGTTTGCATGTCCAGATTAGCCTCAATACCGGTGCCATTTGCCAAGTCGCTCTATGAGACCATCAAAAACGTCCAGTATCCAGGAGTGGGAAGTTCAAGCTTACAGCAGTCAATGTCTGGCGATTGTTACCACCGTTCACATTCTTTTCATGGAAGTAGAAGCCTTCTGCAGCAGGTCTCTCGTCCGCTCTTATTTAAGAGAAAAATGCAGTAGGTCAGAACACTATTGCGGAAAAAGTGTTGGCAGACCCACAGATACAGCTGTAGATCGGAGCGGATGGCAGTCTCGTTCAAGTATCCCGTAACAAAAATGCTGTTGCGATCTGTGCATTTCGGTACGTAATTGACAGTGCCGTAACTGAAAACAAAGAATATCAATTACCGGTCCGTGAGCAACAGGAGCGAGAACTCACAAAGTGCGCAAACATTCCAAGGTGACTAAAGAAGTGTTGCATAGACCATTGACGTATAAAGGTGCTTGATCATCAGCGTTGACTGGCGCGGCCTTGGCGTACTTCAGCTGCGATCTTAGAGCTTTTGTACCAGGGAAGTAGGTAGTAGGCGTGACCAGATCGATGTGCTCGTGCAAGAATGTAGGTAGAGAGTAGCGCTCAGTTCTCAAAACGGTGTCGCCAGTAATCGCGTGCTCATAAAGAGAGTATTTAGTATCGAGCAAGCGTTCGACAACCGAGACAGGGAGAGACAGATGGATCCAATCTTGACCTTCCGACATACCACCATGAGCTGGATTAATGCCATGAGAGAAGAGCCAATCGTGAGCAGCGCTGACTGAATCTTCAGAAGGTGCGATGTAAGCGAGCACCTGTTCTTGAGACAGATGTTGACCGTAGCGAGAGGAATTAGGGTCAGATACAGCGTAGAGGTCTTCGAGCAGAGCATCTTCGTTGGCTTGCTTCAGACCGATACGCAAAGCGATGAGCTGATCTTGGGGAGCATCTGATATGCGGACCCAAGCAGGAGGGGCTTTGAAGGTTTCCTTGACAGCCGGAACCCAATTGCGCTTGCCTAAAGGTTGTCTAGCATTGACGCAAAGGGACAAGACAGCAACAAGCAAGAAAGAGGTCTTCATCTCTGCTGCAGTCTATTGATCAAGGTAGAGAAAGGGAAGCTCGAGAGGAGGAGGAGCACATGAAGACGGCACACAGATTTAGAATTGACTTTGCTTTTTGTGGATCTGGAGTGTCTTGGCTATTAGCGCGTGTGTACATCGAGATCGCGCAGCAGAATGAGTAACGCATGAACGACACGAGCAGGACAGACTATGACATGAAGGTGACATGAAGTAGACCTGCCCAAGTTGCTGCTGGATAGCCATGATGTCGAGCGGACTATGAAGTCACGGTGTTTCCACCATCAATGGCTCTTGTTGTGCTCGAAGACCGCTTGACAGTCTTGCTGGTGCATATTTAAGACGCCAACTTCTTGAAACTTCGCATTGGATTGATTCCGTCTCTATTGGTCTTTGTTCGGTTACGAGTGTCTCTTTTCTTTCTCTTGCTGTGAGGTAAAACTGGCTCGCTTCCGTTATTACACTCGTCGCACCGTACATACGAGGGAAATAACTACAACCTATTGTGTCCGGTCAGAGTTTGATGTACGCCTCTACTCTATGCAGACTGTGATCGAGTACAGAGTGTTAATGTGTAATATGGTTTTAAAGATCAAGATGCCTTCATTCAAGAACTTGAATATGCCAGTAAGCGATCGGTTCTCAAGACCATTCAATCACTGACGCACCAACACAGGAGCCTTGTGAGCGCTGAAGGAACCGCCGTAGACTCTGTCTGACATCTGTACAAGCTGCCAAAGCCTGGTGCGTACAAGCAGAAGGAGGTAAGGCCACATATAAAGGCATTTATAGCAACTGAGGAGTGTGCGTATACAGAGAATCTCGGTACTGGACCTCTGGGAGACAAGAACCGAGGTTCTTGCGTCACACATCAGCGTACTGAAGAAATGGTTGCATACAGGCGCACAAGAGAAAGTAGGCAGTACCAGCTAAATATCTCACATAGCCTGACTCAAGGCATAGGCGAGATGCAGATGATCGAAATGGAGAAACGTCAGATTGAAGAAGAAAAGCATCGATTGGCTGAACAACATGAGAGACAATTACTTGAGCAAGAAATGCATTCTCAACTGCGCGAAGAGGTACGCCGAGTGTTATCTATCGCATTTACTTTCGCTAAGTATGTACCAGTTGGTAGCAACCGGCAAGTCAAAGATGATGCAGGAAGCGGAAGAGCGACTACACGCACTGAGAGAAGAAGTTCACCTAATGGAAACAGCTCAAGTAAAGATCAGCGAACGAGATCAAATGTTTGAAGCTCGTCAGAAAGAGTTCGAAAAGCTACTACAAGCAAAAGACCATGACGAGAAACTTCGTATCGCTGCTGAAAGAGAAGCTCAGAACTCTATGATGGCTCAGATGCGAAAGCAGATCGAAGAAGAACGCAACAAATATTTTTCGGAAATGGAAGAGCGTGAACGCAAGCAACGCGAAGCTCAGCAGATGTCTTTGGTGCAATATCATCGGAAAGAGTTGTGAGTCTGGATTCGTGTTCCGAATCTGAATTCAACAAGTCCTTGCAGCTCGCAAGAAAGATATTCTTTACAAGCTCAAATGGAGCAGCTGCAGAAAAAGCACGAAGCAGAGATGCGAATGGTAATGCAAAGAATGAAGCAAAGCTCAGCTGGACCTTCTTCGCATTCTGAAAGCTGGCTACCTTGGAACGGACATCGGCCTTCTATGGGACAAAGCATGTCCTCTGGAAGTATTCCACCTTGGGAGCAAGGGAGTCATTCATCTGGCCATCGTTCTCCGCTCATGCGGTCAATGACTCAACCTTTTATGGGTGCTTTGCCAGCAATTGGTCCACCTCCACGACCATCGTCGACTCGTTTGCCTGAGTGAGCATTGCATTAAAAATGGCCGTACATACTAATGTCCGCGAAAGAGAGGTACTCAAGCGTTTTGTCTGCGTCACAAGCGATACTATCCCTGGCTACAACATTGTTCAGATTCTCGGACCGGTTCAAGGCTCTGTTGTTCGATCAGTACCGTCTGGAGGTGGATTTTCTCATGAGGAGCGAGAACATGCCAGGATTCAAGCCCAAGAAGATCGCAAGGACTGTGTTAGCGCATTGATCATGGAAGCTATGCAGAAAGGTTGGTTTTGACTTGTTGTCACTTCAATCATTTCACCTGCTTTTAAGGTGCCAATGGTATCCTCGGTCTGAAATTCGATTGTGAGCAGACAGACTTATATAACATAAAAGTCGCTTATTGTCAAATTCTTAGCTACGGCACCTATATCTGCTCAGCTATGTGAGATCAGCTCATACGGTACAGCCTGTATAGTGCAACCTTCAGGGAAGCAAAGTCAGGACTATAGCACGTAAGTAATTCACACCGCAGCACTTCATGTCTTACATCTTTCGCAGAGAGAAGCAGAAAAATGGCAAGAACGAAAAGGTAAGCTCTACTGATAGACAAGAAACCAGGCTCGAACTCATATATGGGCAGAACAACAACTCTCACAATGCACCGACCGATTTACAAAGCGCGTAAGTCTGCAGTACACCGATGATACTACTTGCTCAAGCCCGTATACAGCATCGATCGTGTCTTTGAAAACGCTGGAGAATCAGAAAAGGAAAAGAACAAAAAGAATAAGACTGAAAACGAGAACAGCAATCAGAATCAAGGTAAAGGAGGGAAGAAGGGCAACAACAAAGGCAAAGATCAAAACGATAAAGGAAATCCATCCGAGCAGGATTTGCGAGATGTGAGTTCCCTAATACTCTAAAATGTCTCAGAACATGTCTCAAAGAACCTCACAGCTTTGGCATAAAGTGCATCAGCAAAGTAAAGCTCCTATGAGTCCTATGATGGGAGGTCTAGGCCTGCTTGAGGGTCCCGGAGTAGGTTGGGATTAAATAGCTTCAAGGTTTGCGGAAAGTGTACAGCATGCATTCATTCATTCTTCTTCACGTCTCTCAACTTGAGCAGAGCACTGCAAGCTTGCACATCTGCTTCAGACAACGCTTTGTAGCTCTTTTCCGAGAGGTAGATTTTATTCAACCTTGTTTACAAAACACGACGATCATGTCATTTCGCAGACCTTATCGCGCGGCTGGACAGCCTCAGCATCCACCTGTGCTTCAGACTGCTGCTCAATTAGCTCGAAGCGAAGAGCCAGCGAGCTCAAACTATCGCACTTTGAATTGGCTCTCAAGGGATTCTGAGCTTGACGAGAGCTCGTTCGCAGGTCCTGTACATGAGCGCTCTCTACCTCCTTTACAGCACTTGCGTCCTGTAGCCTCTCGTCTTCCTCTTGCATCACTGGACTCACCACCAGCTGCAAGACCAGTTTATCAAGATCTATCCACGCAAGGGGACTCGTATAGACATCCTTTCCAGCCTGCAGATCCCTCGTTTGAGCAAGATCAGCGTTATGCACCATTGCCATCATCTCAGCGCTATTTGATGCAAACTGAATCTCAGCAACCTGATCTCATGTACGAATCTGAAATCCAACCAAGTCGACCCGCACCACGACAATTTCAGCCTCGTGTTCCTTCGTCTCGACCTGTTATACAGCGGACATTTCAACCTCCGCCTCGTGTTAGAACTCCTGTTATGCAGCCACAGGTGCAGACATATCTGCCTCACGAAGCAGAAGATGAGTTCTTTGATGATGGTCTTGATTCGGGTGAGTCCTTTCCTGTCTTTACGAATGCTCCATTGACTGCTTAAAACAGCTATCGGGAATCTCCCTGCTACACCTGACCGCAGTCATGCATCAGTTCCTCCTCATTATCAACCACAACCTGTTGCTTCGACTTCCTCTCGTTCTGTTCAGCCATCAGGCCCTATCGAAAGCGCTTCTGCTCGTTCTGCACCCACGAAGCACGGTGTGAAGCTTGTTGCAGTATCATCTCTGCGTATAGCATATCTCTTTACATCTGTATCTGCGCTAATAATGATCCAGCTGAACATTTTCGCTCTTTGTTCAAATACAACATGTTCAATGCTGTCCAAAGTCAATGTTTTGATACTCTTTACTCTACTTCCCAAAATGTTGTCGTTTCCAGTCCTACCGGCTCAGGTAAGACGACGCTGTTCGAATTAGCCATGTTGCATACGATCAACAACGCCGTTCCTGATCAACCCTACAAATTCGTCTACATGGCTCCAACCAAAGCTCTTTGCGCTGAACGAGTCAAAGATTGGACCAAAAGATTAAGTCCACTGGGCTTGGTCGTTGACGAAATCACTGGTGATATGAGCGCTGATGCTTGGGCTGCTGCCCGAAAAGCGACTTTGATCGTTACCACTTTCGAAAAGTTTGATTGTAAGCCTCACCAATGTCGATAAGATAGTGATCTGATGACCGTTGGTAGCCATGTCGAGGTCATGGAGACTGCAGACCAAGCTCTTCAATACGATTCGACTTGTTTGTATCGATGAAATCCATGGCTTGAAAGACGGAAGTCGCGGAGCAACCCTCGAAGTCGTCATTAGCCGTATCAAGACTTTGGGTACTAACGTTCGCCTCATCGCGTTTGTGTCCTTTTTCCCGTGGACACATCGTAAATGCTAAAGTTATTACTGCTCGTAGTGCATCGGCAACCGTGCCCAACGCGAATGATGTTGCCACTTGGATCGGTGATGGTGGTCAGCCAGATCCAGATCAAGAGATACCAGTAGCTGGCAACGGCAGCGCGAAGACTTTCGTTTTCGGGGACTCGTTCAGACCAGTGCCTCTTAAAAAGTGGGTACTACTTCCCTATTGTGCGATATTCAGCTGATTGACATAAAAAGATTCGTCTATGGCTATCCTTCAAGCAAGAATGATTTCCAATTCACCGCGTCTTTGAACAACAAATTGATGGACTTGATCAAGCAGTATGGCAAGAAGAAGCCAGCCTTGATCTTCTGCAATACTCGTAACGGTAAGCATTCTGCTATCAAATGCCGCTGGTTTGTTTACTAAGGTCATCCGCAGCATGCGTACAAGTAGCAGAACTTCTTGCCCGACAATTCAATGAACAGGGCGGTCAGAAACCTTGGCTCATTAGCAAACGGCAAGTTGAAGCGTTTGCCGGCATTTTGACTTGCTAAAATGTTTTCCAGACCTCATGCCAAATATGACAACTCAAAGCTTCAAGGTCTGCGCTGGCCAAAGCTCAGCGGCAGTAGCTGACTTCGTGAACCAGATCTGGCCGATGCTGGAGTCGCTTTTCATCATGCTGGTCTAAGTGCTGGCGACCGGAAACTGGTCGAGGACGGTTTCCTGCAAGGCTCAATCAAAGCACTGGTTTCGACATCGACTCTCGCTGTAGGAGTTAACTTGCCGGCATACCTCTGCATCATAAGGGGTACTTTTCAATACGCAGCTGGAGAGGGCTCCACGCCATACAGCGAGCTTGATATTCTGCAGATGTAAATCTTTATTGCTTTGTATGCTCTCTTAATTGATATTCTTCTCAGGATGGGTAGAGCTGGTCGACCACAATTCGATACGGAAGGGGTTGTCATCATCATGACACAGCAAGACAATAAATCTCGTTTCGAAAGGCTCGTCAATTGTCAAAATCCGCTCGAATCCTCTTTGCACAAGAACCTTTGCGAACATCTGAATTCTGAGATAAGCTTGAAAACCATTACCTCTGTCAGCTCTGCGATAGATTGGCTACAACAAACGTTCTTTTACGTCAGACTGAAATCGAACCCTCGCTATTATGGAATGGACGGAAGCAGCACTGCTCAAACCATAGAAGAAGGCTTAGAAGAAATTGTCTTGAACAATATACAACAACTCAATTCGAGTGGTATCGTCGAGCAGAATGAAGGCTCGACTGATCTGCAATCTACCGCGCGAGGGGATATTATGGTGCGCGAGTCGTCATCATCAGATTTGATTACTCAAATCTACACTAGTCCCGCTATTGTATCCAGGTGAAAACGTTCGACAAATTCATGGCTCTGACAGATTGTGACCAGCGCAAATTGGTGCGCTTGCTATCCTCTGTCTGCCGTCGCATTGGCTAAATTATAGGATAGCTCGAGACTATCTCTGGCGCTGTGGAATTTGATCAAGTCAGACTTCGAGCCAGTGAAAAACAGGTACGTCCGAGTGACAGCTTTGGTCTCCGGCTCATTGACGAGTAGATCTACAATGCGGCAGCAAAACGGCCTGAAATCCGTCACTCTGTCCCGAAAGTCTCAACAGCCGCACATAAGGTGAGTCAAGCACGACGGTCGGAGACAGTAGATAACCGGAGACCTAGATCATGCTACTAATTCAGCTAGTGCTCGGAGCGGTCCCACTGAATGATCTCATGAAGGATGCATCCTCTGACGCGCCTGCGCCTGCAACCCAAGCTTTGCTAATTTGGAAAGATCTGAGCCGCCTTGTTCGATGTGAGGATGAAGAATCTATTCGCTTATGAGGCTGACCTGAAGATAGGTGTCGTTGACCTTGCTTGTGATCGCCAGGATGGCGGTACAGCCAAACAAGCTCTAGAATTGTTCCGCTCCGTTACAGCCAAAGCATGGGAGAACTCACCCTGTGTGCTCCGGCAACTCTCTGGAATTGGCGAGAAGAGTGTTTGTGCCCGGCTCTTGCTTTGCTGCATGCTGACTCGTGAAGCAGATCAAATCTCTGCAAGACAAAGGCATAGTCTCGATTCAAAATGTGGCAGATAGGTCAGTCTTTGATGTGAATCTACTCTATAATAACTAACCCGCCAATGTCATAGCGTACCTGGACGATTAGAGCTGGTGTGTACAATGTGTCGAATTTACAACGCTAATCTAGGCAGCAGATCTTGAATCGCAATGCACCGTTCGGGACAAAGCTCAAGAATCAAGCTTCGGCCTTTCCTGTTTTCCTGGTCAAAATTGATATCGTCAATGAAGTGGTCACGGAGGAAGGTATTGCAGTGACTGTCGACTGCGTTGTCGCTCTGAAGCAAGGTCCTTGCCAATCTGACTGTTTTATGCAAGTCTAAGATGAGTGTCTAGACGAGTTCCGCCCCGCTTTCAAAGCTAGAGCTCACTGTACGGTGCTTGCTTTGACTTCCGACAACGTCTGGCTAGCGTTCAGACGCATCAGGTAAACTCCTCCTTTACATGTCGAGGCCAAACTCAATGTCAATAGGATGGATAAATTACTGGAAGAACAAAAGACATTCTCCTTCAGAGCGATACTCATCAAACCAAGCCAGAAAGTCGTCGTTCATGTCACTTGCGAGAACATTGGTCCGTCAATATGTCTTGCGAGTAGATTACAGCTGACAAAATTGACAGCCGGTGTCGAAGTCAAAGTGTCTGCCGCACCAAAAACCGATCGATCTCAATATCCGGTTGTGACTAGAAGCACGGCAGCCCCTCACTCTCCAAAGTTCGCATCTGCTGTATCAAGCTCTCTTGGCTCCGAAGTCACTCTCTCAACACAGAATTCTTCCAAAGGCAAGGAGCGAGCTGCAGAGACTGCGCAAGTCATAGATCTCGAAGAGCAACCCGTAGTCGCGCCTCCAACATCGAAAACCTTTGTTGTTCACAGTAAATCTCCAGCTGCATCTGGTCCACCTCAGATGCTGCCCAACGGTAATTACAAGTGTGGTCATTCCTGCAAGCATCCTGATACTTGCAGGCACCTCTGCTGCAGGTACGTCCGATTCACTTTCCAGGTAAGATTCTTCGTTCCCTCATATATACCTGTGCGATGGCTGTGCAGAGAGGGTACTAAAAAGCCACCCAAACCAAGCAAGGCTAAGAAGAAAATCAAGAACCCTGCACCCGTTGAAGAAGAGGAAGAAATTGACGAATTGGAGGAAGACATCGACAACGAAATCATCTGTAAGGTTTGCCCGTGCCAAACGCTAGGTATTGATATTCTGGCTAGCTCTAGCAAGCACCAAAACATCTGCACCGCCAATCCAGGGCAAGAGCAAGAGCCGATCGAACTCCAAGCAAAAAGAAGGCAAGACTTCAAATCTGGACAAGATTCTAGCTGATATGGACATGATGGATGAGAAGAAGGCTGGTATTCAGACTAGTAAACCTGCTCGGACCGAAGCTATTCCCACCTCTCGACGCGCACCCAGTCTGGATGAGTTTTTGCCTCGATTGGATCAAGTACCGGCGCCCACGATGTTGAATCAAGCTAATGCAGAGGATCTAATGCCGTCAGAAAGTGAGAAATACTTTGATGATTTCCCCTCAGAAGCAGATTTCAACATGGAAGAACATTGGGACGAGCCAGATACTAAACTAGCAGAAGAAGCAGACGAATCACCTCCTGCTTCGCCTGAAGTCATCAAGAAAAGGATTTTGAGTGAATCTTCAGCTTCTCGTCAACCTGGAAGCAAGAAGAAAAGGCGTATTGCTTTTTCGCCAGACATGGAAGATGATTTTGGAGTGGATTTGGATTTATCGAATGCAGATCCTTTTGCAGCAGACGTGGATCAGATTGATTCTATGCAACTTGATGATCAGCCTGACCTGAATCAACTTGGGCCTTCTATCGATCAGCCTTTGTTCTTTCCAGATTCATCTCAAACAGCCATGGATGTAGAGCCGCAGACTGTCATTGCTGAAGAGGAGGCAGAAGAGGAAGAAGAGCATGCGCACGATTTCCTCGAATGGCTCGAGAACAATGTAGTCATCGAAGGTTGAATGCGAATGATGCGATTATGCGATGAAAAAACGGAAGTCTATGATCAAATACTAGCTGAAGTCCTTTGCATCACCACTGCTTGACTGATCAAATACCCTTATATCCTTAAACCGTTCATCCCAAATCAAACCTGACCCCGGTCGGATCAATCGCCAGCCTTGTTCCTCTCTGCGCCATCGCTTCTCTTTCCGCAGCCGTTCCACCATTAATTCGTCTTCGGTCAATGGCGGCTTGCCTTCCTTCTCGTATTTAGTCAGCTCTCTCGTGCCAGCAGCTAACGCTCGAGCCGTGGTAATCCTCTCTGCTAGCTCTTTATAATATAGATGTCTGGACTGCGCTATCCTTTCAGGCCATTTCCGTATGTTCTGTTCGAAACAGTGGTGATTAGCGCTTATAAACCCGCAAATGCCACCTCTAACGAACCTTGTCCAAGTATTTGTCATACTCTACAGCCAAATCCAAATCTTTGCTGCCACTCTTAAAAGTAATCCATTCATCCCTATCCACACTCTTCATCTTCCTATTTCCTCTATCCACCCAATCCCGTTTCATTTCCCCATCTTTGAACAACGCATGAGGTGCTGAAGGAGGTTGTATTGATCTAGCTTGATTCGAGATCAGGGACAAAGCGAGTTCACCACCTTCTTTAGCTCTGGTGTGTTCGCTGAATAAAGAGGAATAAAGTTTCATAGGCCACCACATCATGCTCCCTAATGGATGTGTATACGGTATAAGGAGTAAAGGTGCAAGAGGTGGAAGTGTAGGAGAAGGAGGTAAGATATTTGAACCCATTGGAGCTGAAGAAGGTGATGAAGAAATTGGAATCTCGGGTGCTGAAGGAGGAGTGGATAGATCTTGTATCCGAAAGATATCTCTTTCGTCTGATTCAAACAAACCAGCTAAAGCTCGATCTTCTTCTTCTTCCAAATCTCCATTGGCTATTCGAAGTTCTCGATCGAGATCCAATGCATCCAGATAACCTTTTTTCAAAGCCCAAAGATATTCTTTCAGTGCTTGCCGACCAATGAGAACTGTTCCTCCTTGTGCTTCGTTTCGTTCGTTGACTATACGGGTATATTCTGGTTGACCTGGAATTGGTTCTGGATCAGGTAAACCTGCTTTCTGCCTTGACAATTCTTCGAAACGCCTTGCTTTGAAGCGAGCTATGAGTATTCGACCTGCACTGCCTGGTATCGCTCCATTTGTATAAGCATAATCAATTCCTCCAGCGACCAGTATTGGCTTCATATACGATTATTTAGTCCTTCTTTTTGACATCACAAGCGAGGGAATTCACCTTGACATACTTCTTGAACCAATTGAGACTTCTATCCGTTTCTGAGTCGTCCGGGATAGTACAAGCGATGACCTCAATTTTCCTAGCTACATCTTCCGCTTCAATAGGAACCTGACTCAACGCTCTCACTCGTTCACAATAATCCTTCTTTATATCACTAGCGAGTTTCTTATCATAGAGATAGCCTGCAGCTAGAGGTGCTGCTACAAGAGAGAAAATTAAAGAACGGCGACCAGGTCGAAAGGAGAGTATTTCAGCTGTTGTTTCCAATCCAAAGAATCTAAACCAGTATCTGTTGGCATACTTAGAAGCAGGCGGCCGCGGTAGAATGGGCTTTTCAGGTAAAGGCAAATTTGAAGTTGAAGCTTGAGGATTGTCGGCCATTTGCTTTGGCTTAGGTTAAGCTCCAGTCTACGAGATGTTTGGGTATACGCCAGCTTCTACGCTTGGTATCTGCAGCTTCGGTGTAACGAGAGCAAGAGTCGAGACAGCTGACCCAATTTCGACTTGTCCCGCATCCGTGACCTTTGCTCTGCGATAGTGCCCTTTACAAGCCCTGACTCATTCGATAACGCTACACTATGTCATCGTAAGCTCTGGTTTGCCGATTGCGCTCTGCAACCAGATAAACTGAATGATCAATGCGTTCCTTAGTCCACGCCGTCGAATTGAGACAGATATGATGAAGCTGTTAGTTTCGCAGCAGTGCAGTTAGCCATCTAGAGCTCTGCTGTCACTGTTTGAGGGCGCCATGTGCTGACAATGACTTCTCCCGACCTATATACAGACTCATGTCGGACTTCGAAGTCAATCTGGTCAACGATAACATGCAAGAGTTCTATGTTCGCTTTCATGGTCCAGCAGAAACTCCTTTCAGCGGTGGTATTTGGAAAGTACACGTTGAATTGCCAGGTGCGTTGATACGCTAGACATTCAATATGACTATTGATTGTTAGCGACTTCTTGCACAGATCAATACCCATACAAGTCACCTTCTATCGGCTTCATGAACCGAATCTTTCATCCCAACATAGACGAATTATCAGGAAGTGTCTGTCTGTAAGTTTCGCCTTTTCGTTCATCCTTTTGCTATGTCTCATGTCAATACAACAAGGGACGTAATCAATCAAACATGGTCACCTATGTTTGACATGATTAATATATTTGAAGTCTTTCTACCTCAATTGTTGAGGTATCCAAACCCTTCGGATCCATTGAATGGAGAAGCTGCTGCTCTGCTTATGCGCGAACCGAAATCTTATGACACCAAAGTCAAAGGTCAGTGATGGAGTTCTGGTAAAGAGGAGTAGTCTTCTAACTTTCGGACCTGATCCGATAGACTATGTTGCCAAATATGCTACAAAGCAAGCTGCCGACGATGCTGGTGATGAAGAGGAAGAAGAGGAGGACGAAGAGATGAGTGATGTAGGCGATTACTCGGACGACGAGGTCAGTAAAAATGGTCGCCAGTCGTTTCAGGGCTGATAAAACCCATCTTTTCATAGCCTGCTGGAACTATGGAGCTATAACAACTGATTTTCTCGCCTGGACTTCCATCTTGTACTACTTTGGCCATCTTGTAACACCTTCCTCACTCACCATAACATCAAATCGCATCCATATTGTCTGTTTTCGGCGCAATCTTCCTTTCTTTCTTTCGCTTGCAAAGCTCTGTCAACTCTCTTTTTGGTCACATTGTATCATAGACAGTTTAAAACCGTTGTAACACTAGATCTCTCTTGCAATCAGACTATCTACATCTACTCACAATCAACTGCGATTACAGAACCCGTCTGATATCTATGATTACATCTTACATTCTATAATGCCAGCTATTTCACATTGCCATACCGACTTCTACAAAGCAAACAAACTAATCAATAATGCTTCTGTGCGATAAAAAGCATGAAAGCTTACCAATCCGATCGCACATCTGAACAACGGCTTCATCTAAATCTCCCAGCGAATCTTTGACCATATGTTTCGTTTTCCTCTTTGGAGCAGTCAAGCTTCTGGACGATCCAGCAGAAACAGTAGTAGCCAAACTTGTGTTGCTTAAGAAAACGTTGCTCATATCTCCTTCTTGATCATCCGCAAGAACAGATCGAGCAGAAGGTGATGATCTGAGTGAAGGTGCATCATCAAATCTGAATGTTCCTTCTTGTTCTTCTTCTTCCTCTTGCTCATCTCCTGACCAAAGTTCTTCCTCTTCTTCTCTTTCTACATCTTGTTCTACATAGACCGATTCGGAAGAGTTGGAAATCGCTAAATCGACCAAAGAAGCTAAAGCAGATTGATGCTTTGCCAAATTTTCTTCAGTTATATCCGATACCGGTCTTGATTTGGTTTCTTCCGTGAGTGAGTTCAGTAGAGAGGATAATCGAACTTCAGATGAATCAGAAACGATGCTTGTATTGCTTTGGCTGCGAGGGAAAACTGGTGATTCCGGGGATGAAGCAGAAGAGAGAGAATCGCTTGTAGAAGAAGGTGAAAGAGGTGGTGTACCTGCAGATACAGGGATTGGCTCGTAAAAGCAATCTTCAGGAGGCGAAGAGCGGCTACTACGTCTTGCTGGGACCGCAACTCGAGCGCGAGGCCGGACGAAATTTCGCGGAGGTGGGATAGGGAAGCCGCCATCGCCAAGTATAGGTGTAGGAGGTTGTATCTGCAGTGCCGGAGGATTGACAAAAGGTGCTGCGAGAGAAAGAGGGAGAGTCGATTTGCGAGGCGAAAAGACTGCGAATTCACCCTGCAGGCTGGGAGAATTGGAAATAATAGTCGTTGGTGCTTCTAATTCCTCTGGTATTGCAATGGGCGGCGGAAGAACGCGCTTTCCCTTTTTACCTGAATTTGACCTCGAGATCGAGGTATTTTCAGGTAGGACCAATGCAGGGATGTCGACTTCGGTACGAGCGTAAGGAAGAGAAGAGATAGAAGCATTACGATCATGGCTTGTATCCTTACTAGTTGAGGCGACCACAAGCGGGAGAGGCGGAACTTCTTCTATTTCATCCATGCAAGATGGCGCCTTCCTCTGACTTCTAGAGCTTTTCCTTGCTAGAGAAGCGGTAGCCATAGGTCTCTGTATCAACGCTTGCGGTTCCATAGCACCCACTTCGCCTGCCTTGAAAGCTAACTTCTCCTCCAGGTCACGGAAGAACACCGTCAGATCGTCGAATCGCATACTCGGAATGCGCGCCTTCGATAGTGAAGTTGGAAGATCGAAAGCAAGTGGTTGAAGACGGCCATTGGACGCGAGCGAATTGTTCGATGAGCTACGCGACTCGATCAAAGGTACAGCAGCAGCTCTTTCAAAAGAAGGATCGAAAGGAGGAGACTGCGCTGACGAAGGGGAACGTTGAGGGAGATTTGTTTGTGAAGGAGGAGTTCCGGGTTCATGTTCAAAGACTGTTTGCAATGGCTTGCGGGCTGGTGACCGTCGTTTTGCTTCAGGAGAAGTGTCGGGAGAGCTGAAAGATGTGTTTGAAGATGAATCCCAATCGAATGCAGACGTTAGATTGGAACCAGCTGAAGACGATGCCGGCAAGTTTGGCTGAGCAGGTTCGGGCTGAAGTGGATGAGATTGTCTTGATGCTTTGCTGTTCTTTCCCCATGATCTGAAGGAGGAGAAGAATTTGCTCTGTTTAGGTGCTGGAGGTGAGCTGAATTGAGTATAAGCATTGATTGGCGAATATGGCATGATTGGAGATCCGGATCCAGCGCTTGTATGTACAAAGTTGCTTGGCGGAGATACGTCCTTTGTAGACGGCTTGCGTTGCACTGATTTGGCTGGCATGATGATCTGTCAGGAACTCGCATCAGGTGCCTGCGTGTATTCAATGTATGTAGGCACTGACTGTTTTGTTTGAGCTTGTATTGAGAAAATTGCGCGTATGAAACACGCAATGAAGGAAACAAAGAGCGAAAGGGAGTTGTTAAATGAATGTAGGTGCGCAGGATTGCGCTTTGTGGGAATCTCAGTCGAAGCAAGCGAGCTGGTATGGAGGTGTTGTGGTCGTGCACTGGGAAGCTTCTGGCAGACGGAAACGCTATTGTTGTTCAGTTGAGACGCGCAAAGGTTTTCTCAACGAGTTCCAAATTCCACTGGTTCCGTTGAAGACGGTAAACTCGCGCGCAGAGCAGCCAAGATTGTCTTGTTGGACGAAGCTAAGCAAGCCATACTAGAAGAGGAAACAAACAGATAGAACGTCGAAGGTGTCTGCGCGTAATTTAGAAGGGAAATTAGAAATGCTCGAGCACAATGGCAATGACGATGAGGGTAGCAAGGTAGAGGCTCGAGGGAGTGCATATCATGGCAGTTTCTCTGACAGAGCATCGATGTAGGCGGAAGAGATGCAAACCGAAATTGTCATATTCCGGAAACTGGGCAGGAGGGATTTGACGAAGAACGCTGATACATCTGTCTATCACGAAGCTCTATTTACATGCTCAGAGGAATGATCCGCTTCTCGCCTTTTGGTTGCCCTTCTTGGACATGCTTATACTACTCTCTTCGTCTTTAGTGAGGCTTCGGACGCTTCCTTGATAGCCCATGTAAGTGCGTAAGTATTAGCAGCCTTTGAAAATGTCAGTCGAGGTCATTACTGCAAAGAGCATGCTCACATCTCGGAAAGAGGACAGAATGCCAGAATCTTCCTCGTCATCGGCAACGGCTGAGCTGCTGTGATGAGATTCAGCCGCGTCGATGAATGCACTCATTTCGCCGCTGTTGCACAGTTGAGCTTTCAAGCATCGGAATGGTCGAAAATACGTACAAGTATGGCTACGAAAAGACGGTCTCAGATCAGCTGATGATACGAATAGCTACAAGAGTCTTACATCATCGTCTCTGTGAGCAGGGGAGCATTGCCAATCAGCGGAAGTTGAAAGGCTGCGCTACCGACTCACTCTTCGAAAATAATCTCCTCGAAATCCGACTCAGGTGTGCGCAGATGCTGTAGAATACTTTCAACCATGACTACGAGTCATACAACTGAGAGCTTACAAGAGTGGGTTGGTTGTAAGCATCAACAAGCTTTAGTTGCCAACCATCAGCGTAAATTTCCAATTCAGTGGAGTCTGTGAAAGCGAACACGTCATTAGCAAGGGTCTTGCTATAAGGTGCACGAACAGCTCACATTTCGTTCCCTGCAGGACTAAAGCATGAGTAAGTGAACCAACAGCTCCATTCTCGTATTTCCTGTTCGTCAATCACTATAACGATATGCTCCGAAGAACAAGCGTCAAAGAGTACGAACCATGTAGCACTAGTCACTCGAGGTACTCGATCATCCTCAGCAATCTTTTCTTCGTCAACCGGGACGACATCTAATTTCCCAGCTTCTTCGAACCTGTATACAAACAGTCGTGCGCATCAGCCAAAGCCGAGACAGCGACAAGTTGCATACCATTCTAGAGAGCTAGCCTGTACAGAATCGAGCAGGACTTCACCGCCAAAATATCTGTACGATAGTAGAAGCATCAGCTTCAATGTTGATGGTTGTATCGATCTGCGCACCTTGATAGATCGACAAAGTGAGTGCCTTGTTCCACAATAGGTCCACAGCTGTTCACCCGGATGAACATCATGGTAGGAAAGAGAAGTGTTTCTTCCTGCGAACCTCTTTGACTTGGTCCACCAGACCTATGAGTCGAAAAAAAACCCCTTTCAACATCACCATGTATGTACTGAAAGTATCCCTTCACTCACGGGCGATGCAATCTTAGCATACCTAATCCCACCCTCCATCAGCCTCTTTCCACTTTTTGTGGAGAAATTGACATACGAGCAAACATATCTAGCAACAGTAGCCATAACAGTCAAATTGTTTTCTTCCAAAATATTCTTCATCCTTTGCACCACTTTCAAGTATCTCAACATATATCCCACAGAACAGACTGTTCGTCTGTCTTCAATGATTTGAGCTAGTTCGAGACAAGTTGGAACAGGTGAAGCGGAAATGGGCTGTCATCACCTCTCCAATGTAAGCTCGTCATACAGCTTAACATACGGACAGAATTGACCTTTTCTACGAATAAGGCAGCGTTAGGGAAGGCTTTGAGGACTTGTAGCTCTAGATCTGCGCCAGCTTGAGTCGATCCATGGAAAGCTGCCGGTGAACCAATCATAACAGCGTGGGGACTGTACATGCAAGACGGTCAGAAAATACCTTTAGAGGCATAACCAGAGACATCACGCACGCTTCTTTAGCAGCTTTGAGACCAGCAACGCATTCATCCCAGTTGGGGAAAATCTGTGGCATAGTTTCGGGTAATCAGCCAAAGCTGAATACCGCAAACACTGCGCGCACCTTAGTATCCTTGTAAGCACTAGCAACAAAGGACGCCATCTTTTTGCTGATAACATCTTCAGCTCTTGATTTAGCTGGATCGACTAATCCAATGACTTTCAATCTTGGTCCAAGTTTATGCTGTCAGAGTTGGTTGAAGAACGATCAGCTTCACGATGACTTTCCGTCCGCGCCCAACTGACTTCTAGGCGGAAAGAATGCTGTTCGCGAACCCGGCATCATTTAAGCAATGAAAATTGCGGATCATGAGTGAATGACGAACGTTCCATGGTCCCTCTGTAGGATATTCGGCACAGTACAATCAGACGCGAGCCGATTGAATGTATACGCTCGACACCTACCTGGACTACCAAAATGAATGTTTCCAGCTCCAATAAAGATGACATTGAAATCTCCTCCAGCTTTTGGTTTGACGGAAGCGATTTTAGTAAAGAGAGTAAGAGAAAGACGCATTGATCAGTCAGCGTTTAGTTCTTCGAGATATGATGAATGTTTGAGTGAGGTAGAGAAAAGGAGGAGAGCCAAGAGGCAACACAAAAGCAAAACAGAACGCGCAAAACT
Organism: Kondoa subrosea; assembly: GCA_039545335.1. NCBI lineage: Eukaryota > Fungi > Basidiomycota > Agaricostilbomycetes > Agaricostilbales > Kondoaceae > Kondoa > Kondoa subrosea. The sequence continues at coordinate 516,389 of BCIN01000009.1, forward strand.
TTTCTCTTCTACCCCACCAGAAGAAGAAGCAGAAGAGAAGAATAGAAACGTTTAGCTAACCTTTTGGAAGGGGAGCCATCCTATTTTCGACGGAATAGAAGCATCACGTCAAAAACGTCTTAGACAGCAAGTATAAACGCACGACATGGATCCAAGACGATCATAAGAGATTGAAGGTCTACGCATGGAATGACCACCAGTGCTACGTCTGCCTCCTCCGGTCGAAGTTGGGCTCGAGACCATTCTACTGTTTGAAGGCGTTGCTTCTGTGAGGGTTAGACTTGATAGACCTCTAGGACCAGAGAATGAGCTTCTGTCGCCTCTCTGTCAGGTTTCCACAGGCAGCTGAGCAACTAGATAAGTGCTGCACAGCCAAGCGAGACTGACCGAGAATGATCTTCGAGGCGCTGACGGTGAATGTTGGTTACTCATGTTGTCGTAAGGCTCGTCGTTTTCGATAGCTAGAGTTGAGAAGTCTAGGCTAGATGGTAGTCGAGGTGTGAGCTTATTTCGTAAAATTCATCATTTGCCTTGATACGGCCAACCTCTGCTCCCTTATACACTCTGTAATGAGCTCCTCTACCACTTTACCAGATTTCAGCTCGACAGAACGAAGTGCCAAAGTCTCGAGGAAAACCAACGAGACCGACATTCAAGTGTCGATAGCGTTGGATCATGCGCCTGATGTGCTGCAAGTTATAGAAATCCATACTGGAATCGGATTCTTAGATCATGTTCGTCTCTGTTGTTCTTACCCTTCTCCGTCGGGTGCTGACCTTGTTATTAGATGTTTCATGCATTAGCAAAACATGGAGGTTCGCAATCTTCTCTTGCACGACAATGTGTCGTCGACTAGAATTTTGTGAACAGGCATGTCATTAGCTATCAATTGTAAAGGAGATCTACATATAGATGATCATCACACGGCGGAAGATTGTGCTATTGCACTAGGTGAAGCATGGAGGAAAGCACTAGGACCTGTGAAGGGCATACGGCGGTATGGAACCGGTTTCGCACCATTAGATGAAGTGTGTTCGTTTCTCTTATTATACGAGTCGTGCTCAGCCCAAAGCAAAGGCATTGGCGAGAAGTGTGGTTGATATTTCATCACGACCATTCTGTTGTGCGGATATAGGTCTGGTACGTCATTTCTCCAGCTTTCACATTGTTATCAAGTGTAATGAAAGGCCTTACAGAAACGAGAGAAAATTGGCGATCTGTCATGCGAAATGATACCTCACGTTTTCCACTCTTTCGCCATTGCGGCAAACATAACACTACATCTGGACTGCTTGAAAGGAGAGAATGATCATCATAGGTGAGGGATTCGCTTGCCGATAGTCAGCTGATCTGACTATCATTGGCGCATTTTCCACAGAGCTGAAGCATCGTTCAAATCACTCGCTTTGGCACTCAAGCAGGCAGCGGAGAAGACAGGAGGATCAGAAGTGCCTTCGACTAAAGGTGTTTTGTAAAATATATAGAAGGATGACATTGCATAGAACTGTTCGCGTATTATACTTTCAACAACGAAAATAGCTGCTATAAGTGATGCAAAATGCCTGGCCGAGCTCTGAGATGAGATTTCGACAGGTATTTTCATCAGTCTAAGCATTCAAAAAGACGATCTGTAACAAATGGGTATACCAAAGCAGGACTAAGCTGATTGTACAGCAGAGCATCAGCTGTAGATAAGATCACAGCAGCGAAACAACGCACTCTAGCGACGCGCCTCGGAAAGCATGCCCATTCGTATTAGTTCCCCTTCTCTAGGTGCTCTTTGAGCGATAGGTCGCCAAAGCGAACCAGGATTGCTGCTTGACAGAGCTCGATTCAAGATTCTTCGACCGGCTTGAGCATAAGATGGACCAGCAGAAGCAGGGCGATCGATATTAGCTGTTTCCCTCTGTTCATTGACACGTCGGTTCCGCTAAATTAGACGACGGTAGCAATAGTGGGAAGGATTGTATTGGTTACACTAACAGTCTCTTCGAAGTCAGCTCTTCGAGCTTGCCAATCCTCTTCATCGTTACCACGACTTGCTGCGCTATCAGCCCAATTTGAGGCTGTGGCTTGGACGAGGACTGGAGCTACGTTGCTTTGTGGACCAGAATTACGTCTCAGTTGCCTGAGTTGCCTAATTCCCATAGTCAGAACGCTGCGGAAGGCAACACTGCTAACATACTCATCTAAAACCGCCAGCGCTTCGGCATTCGTTGGAATGGCTGGGGAAACAGGACTGAGACCAAAGACTGGTGAGGCTGGAGAGCTGCATGCTTGACGAGTTAGCGGAAATCTGGTCTCAAAAGTGGCTTACAAATCTCCTCCCCAAGCTGGTGATTGGCTGATATTGCGGTCAGCTGTATAGTTCACTCGCAAGAGAAGAGACACACGGAGATTGTTGATAAGGTGTTCTTGGTGAACTAGAAAGTAGATCGCGATCAGGTCGAGCAATGTTGTATGTGACGAGCTTACTACCAGCTGTAATGGAAGGAGGCTTAGCTCTGTTTGGTAGAAACAACAAGGCTTCTCACATAGGACTCGGCGGAGAAAAAGCAGGACTTTGAGGTGGACCCCATGCAAACTTTAGACGACGGGAAGCATATGCCAAAAGAAACACAAACCCGTTTGGTGACGTTGGACTGTATGGACGAGAACTTCTGCTTCTATGTATCAGCCGATGCTATCCAAGTATTGCTGAAGCAGAAACTTACGGCGAGTACTTGTGAGAGATGCATGTTAACGGGAACACGTCCGCCGAAGGGAATACTAACGCGAGGACTGGCACTACAAACAGTATCAGCTCTACAGCTTTGAGGTATATTGCTACCACTCACGGTGAAAAGCCACTAGGGGAAAAATTGATCCTTGGACTTGCGCTGCAACCCGTTATTGACTTCCACATGAGGTAGGGAGTGCTCACGGTGAAAATCCGACCTTCCTCAACACTGTCAGTCTTCTGCACGAATCATCCAAATGACTGACCACTTCTGGAGCAGGACTACCAGCAGGCGAAGCATATCCCCTCGGCCAGGGTACGCTTTCTGGCACCGTGATGGATGTCTCGCCGCTGGTATGACGCGACATGCTAGCTGAAGTAGGCGTTCCAGGTCCTCGATCATCCCATCTGGAAGTCGAAACACGCTGATTGATAACGCGAGAAGCACTTTGTGCGGCAAGCATGACTGGATCTTCTGTCTGAGTACCGATGTCGATGCTTGTAACAGACTTTCCGATATGAAGATGAGTTGCTTCGTGATTGTAGAGATCCAGCAAATCGCTAGTAAAATGGCATGGCTCGAAGCGACATTTGAAGTGCTTGCACTCTTTGGCGTGTAAGGTGACATCTTTTCGTTTGAAGCTATTTCAGGAGTCAGTATGCGGAGGCAGCGACCGCCTTTGAACTTACGGAGTACAGAGCTTGCTGCGGTCGCAATCGATCAAAGATTCTGAACAATAAGGAGGATGCAAGTCTTCGAGATACTTCAGTACCACTTGCTTGTTGCATTTCGGGCATGCTACAAGTCTCCATTCACACTATAACCCCTTAGCAATTGAACTTTCGGGCAGCGGTGAAGAGCTCACAGTAAACTCATGCTTGTCGCTTGCTTGACCAGTCCACTTGCATCGAGGTGAATACAAGCACTCGACCCTCAAATCGCCAATCATGCGTTGGATGAATGAAGCTGGTTGACTTCTACCACTTGTAACAACAGCTCGATCAATTGGACATAGTGCTGCCGTGCCTTTCCACTGAGAGTTGAAGACAGCTAAATCGCCTGCGCCGACGCGGAATGGATCACTAGCAATTCGGGTCCGCTCATTGGCCAAAGCTGATGTTGCCGCAGCCGAAGGGGTAGCAAAGACGGATTCGACGCAAGATTGGCAGAAGACATGCTCTGATATGAGATGTGAGCTTGTATGAAACTGCTCAACAGATACTATTTACCCTGCTCGCATCCAATAGTTGTAGCTGAGTCGAGCAGATCAGGGCAAGAGAATTGCAGCTCTATCGCGCCTTACCATTCTCTAAGACATCCAAGCAGATGCCACACTTCAATCTGTCATTCACAGGCTCCAAGAATCTTTCAACAGATTTCAGCAAAACTATTAATCGCGGAGGCACACGCGACCCACATCGCTGAGGGTCTGCCCATCGAGAATAGCGTATCAGAGAATCTCTGCACTGTAGGTTGGCACAGGTCCAGAGATGAACGGCTGCTCCGGTCAAGAGACGAAATCGAAAATAGATTACGTAATAAAAGCTGTCTAAATTCTGTAATCATTGCATTGTCCTATAATCCTGTGTTTCGTCTGCTTCTATGCATTCTCTACCCTTTCTAACCAGTTTTGACGAAATTTGGAGCATTTCCGATACAGGAGCTGGCTTTGGGACTGCGGTGCTCCAGATCAGCATCAAGTGACAGCCAGAGCACAAAGAACTTACATAGTCTTGCTACAGTTCTTACCAGATGTGAACAATTGACCACTGCTAGTGTCGTAGTAGCCTAGACAGCGCGTTCAATCCGACGAATTGCTCTCGAAGGGAGAGACGTACAATCATCTGCCTCTTTGGACTGTCCTCCTTTGGTAGATGAGTACTTGCAGATAGTGATAGAAGCACTGGAGTACTGATTTAGTGTACTGTCGTATCGAACATAGAGTCAGGCTTACGCTCCATCTGAATTGACCTGAGCACCAGCAAAGAACAGTTTACCAGAAGTTGAAGGACATGCGGTGTAGCATAATTTGCCGGAAGTTGGACCTTTCTTCAAGTTGGTGACGCAAATGCCAACATTGCTTTGATCGAGTTGGCCATTGGAGGACTGTGGATAATATGAGCGATGGCAGTACGTGCGGCTATTGGACCTACCTTGTAAGGACAGGTGTACTGTTGGATACCGATATCAGAAGACCGTCAAAACGCGCATGCGCAAAACTCACGACATCTGATCCGTTGGAATCCAGGTTGGTGTATGAGCACAAGATCTCATCCCCCTTGCCAGAGTACGACTTGTTGGCTTGGACTTTGGTGAGAGTGTAGCTAGGGAAACCAGCAGGGCAGTTCTGAAAGTCCGGATCTGATTAGTTGAAACATTTGCAAATGGGCCATGCCGCTCACGATATAGGCAGAAGTAGCGACGAGAGAAGTGCTAGCTCTCGTAACTAAAGAGACGTCTTCTACAGGCTGGGCGGGAAGCGAAGAGTCCAGCACAAAGAGCGAAAGCGAGAAACAATTGCATCTTAATTGTGATAGGTAGAGAACAGGAGACGAAGAAGAAGAAAGAGAAGACTTTATACAGTCATCGGAAGAGGCGGTCCAAATGATGACACATCCACCCATACGCTATATGCTCCGAGTCACAGCCCGAACGATATTTGGCCATGAAGCCGCTTGCGACCCGAAAGCGATGCACCTCAACAGAGAGACACTGATTCCAGACTTTACGAGGCGCAACACATAAGAACGGTAGGAAGGCAACAATGGACAGCAGGAGATCAGCGCGCCAGACTTCAAAGGCTGTCCCTTCTAAGACCTTCTCGCACAGTCATCGCAACAATAATTGAAGCTGTTCTACTGTATCATTGCGGTTGATGCAACGCATATCACTGCCATGAGCGACTAAATCTCGCGCCTACTCCTCGAAGTGAATGGCTGCTGCGGGTCAACTACCTTGGACCCCACAAAATTCGATCATGCTTGGAGCCAAACGATCATCTAAGCGAGATATGATGTCTGTCACGGCTGCTTTACGCGAGAAACAAACTCCTATCAAGGCAGGATACAAAGAGAATCCTTCAAGCGCTCTAGCGACGCTTGTGAGCAATGGACAACTGGATTCGACTTCGATCACATGCACTTTGGGACCTAACACAAAAGCCATCAAAGAAGCGAAGCGGATAGCCGGCTTACACGTCATGGCTGGAGGTCCTTCAGAATTATCAGGGGAGCTGTGTTCTGGGAATATGCTTCTTGATGCACTTGTTGCATGCGCTGGCGTTACTCTGAAAGCTGTTGCGACTGCTATGGAAATCCCTATCGAGAGCGGAGACGTGAGAGCGGAAGGTGAGCGTCGTCCTCACTTTCATAAAGTATGGTACTGATCAGAGATAAAAGGTGATCTGGATTTCAAGGGCACGCTTGGTGTTGATCGTGAAGCTCCTGTTGGTTTCGTTGCTATTCGGTAAGTGCTGAAACCCATATGATTGACTGAAAGCTAAGGGACGAGCAGACTCTTCTTCGACCTGGTACTGCAAGAGGGTCATTCAGTCGATCAGGCCAAACTAGACAAGCTCCTCAAGTCAACAGAGCGGTACTGTGTCATATACCAGTAAGCGTCTTATTGATGTGCGTATACGATGCTTACAAGCGATTCCAGAACATTGGTCAAGCAACCGTCAATGAGCGTCAGAGTCACGGGAGGATCAGATCTAGTAGCGGAGAAGAAGTGAAGACAAAAAGGGAACACACTACCTCGCAACCTGTAACAGTTTATAAAGTGTCTAGCAAAACGTGCGCGCGCAACAGCATGCATCTTTCCGCATCGGCTGAAGAGCATTGGAACGCGACAGGACAGCTGATTTCTACACAAGGATGCTCTCTTGCGCGTGCTCCTCCCGCCAAAAGCCGCGCTGCCGCCCGCTTCGTCACCAGATTTGTGCTTACCTAATCATCTTCGGGAATCGGAAATCGCAGAATCGCACAATTGCTCATCGGTTTTACTTGGCTTGCTTTCTCCGAACCATTCAACAACTTAATTCTCATCATGTCCGTACCAAACGATAGCAGCAAGCCCGGAGAGCAGTTCGAAGTAAGACAGACTAGCAGCTCCGAAGACTGGTGAGCGATTCTGCTACCGACAAAGTGACAAAGCTAATACCTGGGCTCCCAGGACTCCCGATCCATCCAAGAGCTTGCCTTTGAACCCAGCTCGTCAAGCGTATGCACACAAATCACCCTGTCACACGTTGCTGACCTTGTTTGCCCAGGCTTATCGATGACATGTATGTCTCTTGTCCTTTCAATCACAAGCTCGTACTGACTGGCGATGGATGTCGTAGTCTGGCTTTGTACGGCTGCGAACCTACAGTGGAACGCATCAAGCGCTACTCCCCGGACTGTGTCTATGATGATCAGTTCGTGTACGCAAACGATCGCTACAAGGTGAGTCTGTCGTGAACGTCTGTTTATCACGCTGATAAAGTAAGCAGATGGCCTGCCGTAAGCGAGAGCCACCTGCTGCAAGATTGCATTACTGAGGACGTTGCGTTGTATTCGACTTACAGAATGGGTAGCTCTGCCTAAGGGGTTCAAAGAATCAAAGAACGAACGCTACCAGATTGTCAAGAATGAGCAAAACATGATTCAGTTCCGCAATGAGCAATCTTGGACTTTCAAGATCATTCCCAAGACTGCCACAATCAACGCTCTGGTCACTCTATCGCTTGATCCAGCTACTTCCGACTCTGATTTCATTCAGGTCAAATACGTGCGTAATTCATGTTTCGTCCGATCGTTGGGGTCTGAAAATGCTTTGCAGCACAAGGATCAAGCTAATGAGAAAGACTATGCCCATGAAGGATTTGCATTCGCCATGAAGAAGCTTCAAGTCGAGATTGTACCTCATCTCTTCAACGATAAGAACCCTTGTAATTCAATCTTGTCACTTTGGGTTATCACATGCTGATTCTTTGAGGTCAAAGTGATTGAGCCTTTCGTAGCCGACAAAGGAGCTGCAAAGGAAGAGGTGCACAAGTTTGGTAGCGGCAAGCCTGAGCACCAGGACCCGAAGTCTCAAGCACCTATCAAAGATAACCTTTAAAATACGAGGATGTGTAATATGCAATGCTTTGCCAATTGATAGACTTTGTCCAATATGCTTCTTTTCGATCAGTTCGTACTCTCCACAGCGCTCGCACAAAGCATCTGTAGCAACGACATGAAGATGCTGCTCGATATGCTTACTAAGCAGCTGTCAGGCCTTCCTCACTGTTCAGAAACGCGTACATTTGCCCAGATATTGTCATATTACAGTCAGCAGTAGTAAAAGATGTCTACCATCTAAAGAGACCGCCTCTTTGAGACAATTGAATCATTGTTGTTTTTGCATTTTTTGAAGTTGCATTGTCTTATCAGGCGACGATGTCAGGCTTTCAACCCTTGAAGAAGGTGCAACCACAGAAGCGCAAGTCTTTGTCCACAAGAAACGACAGCGAGAGTCCTCCAAAACGTCGCAAGAGCAATCCCATCAACGAACTTTTAGATGATTTCGATGTACTTGATTCCAAAGTGACTAAGAAGGCTGTAGCTCTCAGCAAAGGTATCAAGTTACCTAAAGCTTCAACTAGTCGTTTATCTGTCCCGAAAACTGGAGTGTCGATGTCCCAAGCTGGAGATATCGAGGAGCTGTATTTCTCGGTAAGCTCTCTTTGCAATCCAGTATGTGATAGGCTGATGACGCTGCATAGTGTATGTGGTATGTGTCATGCTCGCTTGTAGGCGATATCGTCTGACAGGACTTCAGGCGAAAGCCTCAAAACAAGAAACACAAGACTTGGGAGGGAGACGGAGTTCTCATTGTCCGTGGCAGTCGAGCTGTACTCAAGGACAAAGATACAGCTAAGGAGTGCGTCTGCTTCCTTATCGTCTTACTTTCTCTCAGCCAACATTGGATTGTTCAGCATCGCATCTGGAAGTTGGAAAGGCGATTCCCTCTCCTCAGGCGATATGATCACTCTAGGAGGTAAAGAAATCGAACTGGATGAACCTATTCCAGCTACCGATTACCTCGCTGGTCTACCTTTTCTTTCTACTCAGTCCATTGCCGCAGCAGTACCGACTGCATCGAAAGCTTTCAAAGCTCCTAAACCTACATTCAAAGATCCAAATTGGGGTGGAACAGGTGCTTCTAGTACGAAGAAATCGAACAAAGAACCTGTGCCCAGATTTGATCCGAAAGCTGAAAACGCAATTGTCATGACTCGACCTGATAAAGCTCACGAAACGAGATTCAACAAGAAGAATCTGCCTATCGTCGATGTGGTTATCGATCCGCTGATTGCGAAATGGTTAAGACCTCATCAGCAAGAGTGCGTTAGCTCACTTCGGTGAACAAGGCAGCTGATTTTAGTCCAGAGGTGTCAAATTTCTTTATGACTGTGTCATGGGCTTGAGAGGAGAAGGTCAAGGCGCAATTCTGGCAGATGAGATGTAAGGTTCCTCTCTGCGTCGAGTTTCTATTTCTGACATTTATTCGAAGGGGTCTGGGAAAGACTATCCAAACCATCGCTCTCATCTGGACTCTTCTACGTAGGCACTGTTGCCTCAAAATGTTCTGCAGCTCATCAGTGTCGATAGGTCAAAATCCTTACTTTGGTGATGGAACAACTCTTCAGCGTGTTCTCGTCGTCTGTCCTGTAACTTTAGTTAAGGCGAGTTGCTCGGTTTGCCCAATCTCCAAGCTGACTTCTTCTCCAGAATTGGGCAAAAGAGTTCAAGAAATGGCTCGGAACGGATCGTATTCGCGTCTTTGTGGTCGATGCCAAAACGGATATCAAGTCCTTCTGTGCTTCCAAGACGTTTGAAGTTCTCATCATTGGCTACGAACGGCTTCGTACGGTGGTTGATGATATCAAGAAAGCTCAACCTCCCGTTGGTTTGGTGATTTGTGATGAAGGACATCGATTGAAGACCGCTGGAAACAAGACTACGCAAGCTTTGAATATGTTCAACACTGCTAGAAGAGTCATCTTGTCTGGTACTCCGATCCAAAACGAGTTATCCGAATTGCATGCTATGGCAGATTGGGTCAATCCTGGCATTTTCGATACTTATGCTTGTTTCAAGAAGTAAGCACAATCTGACCATTCATTTGCCATGCTAACCGGCGATCAGAATCTATGAACAACCTATTTTGCGTTCTCGAGAGCCTGCCTGCACAAAGGAAAACTCTCAACTTGGTTTAGCGCGTGCAGAGCAGGTTGGCAAGCTTGCTTTGTCATAATAGCGATAACTGATCACATTCTAGCTCGGTCGCATCTCTCGAAACTTTGTTCTGCGTCGAACAGCCGAGATCTTGGACGGTTATTTGCCGCCAAAGCGTACGTAACTTGTTTGCGAACGATAGTTGGAACGGGTTTCTAACGCGTACTTTTGCAGACGAGCATGTTGTTTTCATCCGTCCGAGTCAAATCCAGCAGCAAATCTATCGGCATATTTTGGATACGCCAGAGTTCCGTCAAGCTTTCTCTTCTGGTGGCTCTTCTCATCTGGTGCTTATTTCGACCTTGAAGAACCTTTGCAATACACCTGGTCTGCTGCTCAAGAAGCTGCAAAAGGGAAAGAACGAAGGTGTTTTTGGTTCTGGAGTGACAGATTTGCTTCAAGGTATCAACAACCCAAACGATGTAGCTCTTTCGGGTAAGTTCGAGAATGGGGAGCAAGAGTTGTTTTGCTGACGTACTTGCAGGCAAATTGCTGGCGTTGGCTTCTCTTCTTCGGATCCTGAAGCGAGACACTGACGAGAAAGTTGTTCTGGGTGAGTCCGGTCTGCAGGTCTTGTACTCGATTGAATATGTTTCAGTTTCCAACTACACTTCCACTCTTGACATCTTGGAAGAGCATTGCAAGAACATGCGCTATCCTTATTGCCGGCTCGATGGCCAAACCGCTCAAAACAAGCGTCAAGAGATTGTCGATTCTTTCAATCGCTCACCACAAAAGCAACAATGTTAGCTTAACCTTTGCCATGCCATATGTTTGGACTAATCATCTTTTACTAGTCATCTTTTTGCTCAGCTCGAAATCTGGTGGTGTTGGTTTGACTATTGTCGGAGCTAGTCGATTGGTTTTGTTCGATTCGGACTGGAATCCTAGTAATGATTTGCAAGCTATGGCGCGCATTCATCGAGTCAGTGTACTGCGAATCCAGCGCTTTCCTCGCTGAAATACGTTTTCAGGATGGTCAAACAAAGCCTTGTCACATTTATCGCTTCCTCACAACTGGCACAATGGATGAGAGTAAGCGTCAATTTATATAACAGAAGGCAGCTGACACCTTTCGCAGAAATCTTCCAGCGTCAGATCATCAAGACTGGTTTGGCTGGCTCGCTGATGGAATCTGGGTTGGCTGGAGGAAAGTCAGACGCCTTCACACTTGAAGAAGCAAGTCACTTTCCGCTCGAAAGTTTGAATGACGCTGATGCTTCTAATTAGCTTCGAGCGATCTTTGCCTTTCATGATGACACAAATTCCCAAACTCACGATCTTCTTGCTTGTCAATGTCAAGAGCGCAATGGAGCCAATCTGGATCGGCCAGACGAACCAGAAGAAGAAGCTTGGGAAGCGCCAGTCGTAGCTTTCACGCGCGCCGACAAGCTGAAACCAGTCAAAGTAGGATTCACTACGATATGGTACGATCCATCTGACCTCTTGATAGGAAATCGACAACAGGAAACGATTGGCTGTTCTCAAGAATTGGACACACATCGATGCAACTGATGAAGCAAGAATTGAGGAGATAGGCGACGAAGTACTCAAAGAGATGGTTGGCGAAGCATTGAGTGCCAACCAGGTCCCAGGCAAGAAGCGGAAGATCACAAAGGAATCCAGCAGCGACACCGACACTGAAGCTGAGTCTGGCACTCCTGACGAAAAACCCGCAACACCTTCTGCAATCTCAAGCGGAGCAGTTACTTTCATCTTTTCCAAAGCATCTTCAACTTTCGACAAGATGCCTGCATGATTTGGAATTTGTGTATTACAGATGAATGCGCGATGCTACGATGCGTATGCGTATACTGTTGTACAATTGCTACAAGTCTGCAACAGACTATGCTACGAACGAATTGTTTCGGAACTCTCACTGGCGCTCTAGGTCTCTTCTGACTCCGTCGCGCTAGCACTGGATTCGCTTGCGATTTGTCGGAGTTTGACAGCTTGCCTCTCGAGTTTACTGATTCTGGAACCAGAACTTGGAAGCTCAATGGATGGCGGAAGTTCTTGGGACCAGGATCGAGACATCAGGGTAGGTGTCTTTTCTTCTATGCTCTATGTGAAGCATCAAATCAGATGAAAGTTGTGTCTGTAATGACATCGACTTGCCAGTGTAGAAATCTCGTCCTCGACTTGACGCAACAAACCACCGATCTCACTGTCTCTCTTTCCTCTTGCCCAACCGTCCAAATCGAGCGTCTCCAGATTAGCCAAATATCTGGCTCTAAGCGCTTCATCCGAATCGATCAACCTTATGCGCAACCATTCAGCGAAATTTGGACTTTGTACAAAGCGATTGTAGAATGATATTGCCCCATGAGATGCAACAGACGAGGAACCAGGCATACGACGGCTCTTGAACTTCAGAGGTGTATCGTATTGTTTGATTGAAGTAATCAAGTCATCTGTACTGAAAGCTGAAGAAGCAGAAGGTTTGTCAACAGCTTTTGTGTGTGGTTGAAGTGTAGCGAAGTATCGGTTCAAGGGAGTTAGCAGACTTTGACTTAGTTCGCTAAAGTGTCGGATCAGGATAGCATCCGCTTGTAGATCTAGAAAGTGAGTTCAATCAGCTGCTGAATAAAGGATCGATAAAGACCGACTAACAATCTCCCGCTTTTACTCTATCCTGCGCAGACTTAAGCACCTCATCGTCTCGTTTTATTGTCCTCTTGCGCTCCGAAAAGAATCCACTCTCTCCATTTTGAGCTTCCTTGAAACTATGAGACGCGTGCAATTTCGATGTAGAACCAAAAACATTGGCTTGCGCTGAGCTTGAATCGTTGTGCATCGTCAAGACATGTGGCCAATGTCTACAAGCTGAAAAGAGTAGGGGACTAGTACAACCGATAATGTAACCTTGCCGTGGAGCGTTATTATTTACAATGCTGGAAAAGTTGTGAGAGTGGATATGTAGATAAGGTCTGTAGTCGCCTCCAAATCGCATAGGTCGGATCAAAGCAGCCAGCCACAGAACGGCTTCCGTGCAGCGAGCTAAATCGCCAGGACAGTAAACGAGAATAGATTCGCCCAAAGCTACTAGTTCCCAAAGGAGCCAGAGCTTGGAAAGGTTTTGTTGAAAGAGCATAGAAAGAGGTGTAAGAGGACAGGAAGCGAGAATAACTCGAGGCAGACGAAGATTGGTTAACGACCGATTTTCTTGGTGCATCTGAGCTGTGCCGGTCAATGGCAGATCAACTTGGTACAAAGTACCAAGGAAGTGTAGTTCAAGTGTGGTGCCTTCTATCGGGTCAGGCCAGCGGGCAATATCTATTGGCAGATGAACATCACACATAAGGAACTGATTGGCAGAACTGACTGGCAATCGCTACTTCTATTATAGCGCTCGCCTGTGATTCTGGTTTCATGTGCAGTGGACCGAGTGCATTCATCAATGTAGAGAAAAGACCCAGGAATTCTGGCTTGTGAGTAATGAAGACCAAACTTCTTTGAGTATAGTTTCTCCGGAATGCCTCCGATTTTTGTTGCGAGAAGCTAACGTGGCCGTATAAGAAGTCGTAATTTGCGTCTGTTTCGAGGTTCTTCCTTGCTCGATCACGAGGTACACGCCAGGAAAAGGTCGAGAAAGCATTGCCTGTTTGACCTTGAGTTGAAGCGGAATCAGGGAAGGAAGAGAAGGCAATATCGCTCAACTCAGAAGCTGAAAAAGATGTATGAGGATATAAATTGTCGACATCATTGCCCTTGTCGAGATCAAAGTTCTTTCAACAAGTTTCAGCCAACAATCACAGTGATCGAGAAGAAGCAAGCGCACGACTATTGCAACACACAGACAGTACCGTCTGAGGGCTTTGAGAGTTGACGCAGGCAGGACCGAGCTTGGCAAAGCAATACTTCGCGTCAGAGTGTTCTTTCGAGTACGCGCTTGGACTGGTGTGACACTGCCAGCAGAGGAGCTGCGCTTTCTTGCCATAGAGATCCGTGACGGCCTGGGGGTTGATGCATTATTATTTCCTTTGGCCGGTGTAGTCCAGCTATGTAGGCCATCGGACAGGTCTGTCTCCATTCCTAGCGCGTTTCCTTCCCTTCTATATCCCAGCTGCTCGTGGTATATTCATTCTTGCGAGTCCTTGCTTTCGAACAACAGACCCAAATGTTCAACCTTCGAGAGTCTGCCTAATGGCTGCTTTGCCCATGCCCACACAGACGCAGCCCAGTCCAAAGAGTCGCAGCGACATTACGCGCCTGACTGTAGATGCGCCTGGAGCATCAAAAGTCAGCTCAGCATCAGCTGCACCTCGCTGGCGGACGAACGAATTCTATGTGTACTATGCTGTTCTCTTCCTCATTACGATATATATGGTCATCGCTCCGGTTAGACTCAGCTCAGGTAGCCAGCGTCTGCCATTGTGTCAATCAGCTTGTATTGACTGTGTGCACCTTTGTAGCATCGCATCCAAATTACCCTATATATGCCCACAAGCTGAGTCCTGGTTGGATCTTCGGTCGGCAAATTGTAGGCTTGTTTCCAATGGATAGCAATACAAGTCTCAAGCAGTTCTCAGGATAGATCAGATCCGCAATATGGTCAATTTCGAGCCGGTTTTCCTTCTCTCGCTATCCTAGCTTGCGTATATTTAGCCGTTTCCAAGATATTTGATAAGCTGTCTTTTGCAAGCCGATCACCAGAAGATCGCCTTTCCGCGCGTCTGAACTTTCTGACTCCCGTCGGCCTTATCTTGCTCTTTTTATTGCATGGAGCATCAGCTATTAAAGTGCTGGTCATCCTCGGCCTGAATTATAGAATCGCTCGGGCCAAGTTGGATCACCGCTTGAGTTTGCTTTGCATTTGGTCCTTCAATATTACCGTACTTCTCGCCAATAAGGCATACGATGGCTATCGATACGGCAGCATACTCTCTTCACTAGCCTATCTGGTTCGCTCCTTTTCCCTTCATCGAGAATCTCAGCTGAACTCTAAAGCAGGACCGACCGCCTTTCAATGGTTTGATACCAAGGTGGCAGATACTATTCAACATCACAACTTTGCGAGCATTATCCTATTCATTGGACTATCGAGACGCGTTGCGAAACAATGTCAGCACCAGATGTACATCGAGCGATCTACTCGCTGATATCTCCGCTGTACTGACAGCTCGATCCTTTGATGATGAAGAGCTTCAACTTCACGTCCTACCTCGCATATCTTCTTTATCCTCCTTTGTACATCGCCGGTCCAATAATCACTTACGGCGATTTTATCACTCAAGTAAGCAGTACAATGGTCTGTATGGCAAAAGATGCTTATTCAATGACGTAGAACAAAACTCCGCCTAACATCTCAAATCGCTTTCTGGCGTCATACGCATTTCGCTTCGGCGTCTGTTTCTTAACAATGGAAGTGATGCTCCATTACATGTATGTGGTCGCGATCAAAGATGCTGGTTCTGTCACTGGAATAAGAGCTTGGGCTGGTGACACGCCTTTTGAACTAATGATGGTGGGATTCTGGAATCTGAAAGTCATCTGGTTGAAGGTCAGTCTCCTGTTCGATCGGCTCTTCTCCTTATATTGACTTGTTACCTGTTCAGCTACTCATACCTTGGCGCTTCTTTCGATTATGGGCCTTGTTGGACAATATTGATCCGCCGGAGAATATGATCCGCTGCGTTCTGAACAACTACAGCGTTACTGGTTTTTGGCGATCATGGCATAGAAGCTATAACCTTTGGATCCTGAAGTGAGCTTACTTCGCTTCAATAGCAGCAATAGTCTGATGGTTTGCAAAGGTATATTTACATCCCGCTTGGTGGATCTCAAAACGCTTTTCTCGCAACGGCTGTGGTTTTCACTTTCGTTGCGCTATGGCATGATATATCGCTGCAACTACTCGTATGGGGCTGGGCTGTCAGTATATTCGTGGTTCCCGAGTTAGTTCTCAAGAGAATCATTTCGGAAGAAAAGGTCAGGTTTGGTTTATATGACATGGGCGACGCTGAATAGTGCATTCTCAGTTTGGACATCATACGTGGTATAGACATCTGTGCGCTCTAGGATGTGTTGGCAATGTACATATGCTGCTTAGCGCCAACTTGATCGGATTCGCAATTGGTGTCGAAGGGATGAGATATCTAGTTGATCAAATGTTTGGCTCGATACAAGGTAAGTCTTCATCACGCTTTCAGAGCGGAATGGCTGATCAGCTACAAAGGCTTCACACCGTTCTTGATTTGGTCATTCTATCTATATTGCCTCATTCAGGTCATGTTCGAGTATAGAGAGGAAGAGGCACGGAATGGCATCAACAGGAAATGCTAGTATTTTCCCCTGAGAGAATGGGAAAGTACATATCCAGTCTTTTCTCGTGTCGCGAAAGCTCATTACGTTTGTGTACAGTCGATAGTCACAAATACCCCTCATAGACTTACAGCATGTACCTTTCGTGGATGCGAGACACAGTCTCAGCATCCAACGACCATTTGAAATATATGACGGCTCAGATGTTTGGCTCGTTTCAGAATGAATGAGACTGAAGCAAGAGAAGCATGCAAGCTCATGCTTTACAGGCTTCCCACCATTCTGTTTCTGGTCCTTTGCTGTCTACTGCGCGGTTCAGATCTTTTCATTTCGGCAGGCTTTCCTTTAAACCTGAACCTTGAAGCTTAATGATTCATCTCATCGACTCGTTTCAAAGCCGAGCAAGCGCGAAACGGAGTGAACAGGAAAAGCTAGCTGGTCAAGGAATCGTTCAGGCCGGTTGCGCTTTCGAGTGCCTTTGAACAGTTCATTCTTTCTTAGGTTTCGAATTGACTACAATGCCCTCAATCAAATCTACTGCATACATCTTGCGCGTCATAGTATTGAAGATGGTCCCGAAGCAGAGCGCTGTGAAGAAGGTCAGCTCATTAGACTTCCAGCAAGAATCTGTTGCTTCTCACCTAGTAGAGTACAAGACATTACAATCACGTTGTATGGCATCGAGAAGTCTGGTGTGGGCATATTGACGAGAGAAGAAGCGGAGTAGACTCTTCGGAGAGAGGATGAGGTTGGATCGATGTAAGATAAAACAGCACTAGGCAGTGCGAAACCGCGCATTGCATCGCTTGGATACTCCGTATATCTCAGATAGCCTTTCTCGTAGTCCAAAGTGATCCGCAAGCGACTCTGGGGTGGCAAAGCAAGGCGTGCTTCAATAAAAGTAGGTGAAACACGATCGTCAGCTGGTTCATAGCGAAGTCCAAGAAGAGAATCGCTAGAGGTTGTGTTGAGTTTGCCTTCTAGGTCTTCGACTTCGAATTGAATCGAGTGCATGAACAGCCTGATCCACCAAGGCCACTCCTCGAGCCAGGTTGCGTTCACTGCTTGAGGTGAGGTGTTGCTAATCAGGACACCTATCACGCCCCTTTCTTGTCCGTATCCAGTCATGAGACGTTCTATCGACACAGGAGAAGTTCGTAGGCGCCCAGGTTCTGTTCAAACAGACTATATTGAGCCGATTACAAAGTTGGCACGAAGGGGACTTGCCATGAGTAAAGAGGGACTCAGCGGGCCAAGTGGAAGCAATTCTCGCTTGTTGATCCATTACTAACCGTAATGCCGCATTGCTGCTTTCCCATTGATCTTTTGCTGGAAAGAGTACTTGGTCTGAAGTGACATCCAATAATTCCAGGACGCTGCCGTCTCGAGCTAGACCGCAATTCTTAGGCAATGGTTTCCGACCGAACAACATCTCGAAATCCCAATCTCTTCTTCCTTTTCCACCTTTCGCTCTCTCCAGGCGAGGTGGATCATACACCGCATCGATCTCCATCAATAGATTGATTCGATCACCGTCCGCTTGAGTAATGTGTACTCTGATTTTCTGCCAGTTCGTATCGAACAACTTGTGTGGGTTGAGCAGAGCTCCAAGACCAGCTTTGTTTCTGCATGGCAACAAACTTAAGAAAGGCGTGAGATTTTCGGTACAAGGATGTTCTATAGGTAGTAATCCGTGTCGTAGCGAATGCGTCTGATTTAGGGCAGAAGGGAAGGAATGAGAAGGAGAAGTCGTCTTCGTAATGTCCAAGCGATTGAGAGAAGCGCAGAAAAGACCAGCTAGACTGTTGGTCAAAGCTTTCCATTGATCTCTGAATCCTGATAAGCGTCCTAGCTTGTTGAAATATAGCAGTACTTACGGATTCTCGAGATATGTCCAAAGCTCTGCACCGCTAGGAGAAGCTTCATGAGGTGTTTCGCCCCAGCGGTCATACTCCCATCTACCAGAGACCAGAGACAGATGTAATTCACCTATGCCAAAGGCTCGGATGATGCTGGCTATCGGTCGAGGGAACTTGTCGAATTCGAAGACTTCGTCATCTTATATCAGCTTTCGCCTGTCTCAGGTACGATAGACACGTACAGTCGATATTATTACCATATTCGGAGCCATAGATACTTGATGCAGAGGCAGAGAAGTCGAAAGAGAAGTGCGCAAGCAGCTTTCCATCTGCTAAAGGCGTGAGCTGAAGTTGCTCAGCGTATTCATCTGCTGCCTGGGCCAGGGCATTGACGCGACGCAGTAAGAGTAGCGCAGTTAGGCAGCCTTTGTAAATCGCGTAGTGCATCCACAGGTCAAAAGAGCCTCGCTCCAGAATTTCTCGAAAGGCCATATGCTATTGTACAATTATGCTAGAAGGATTATGGCTTATACTTGTTGAATGCCCCATTGACATCCTCCGTCGTGAAATCGAGCGAAATCTTTGATTCGCTATAGCACTTGCTGAGCAATGAGTTCCAGCTGGTAGTCAATCTGAGCGCTTCATCTTGACATGCCCGCCAGACTGTGATCAACACTTCTGCATTCTCAGCGGAAGGGTTAGTAAGATCCGAGAAATGCTTTTCCACTCGTTTCGAAAGGGTTTCAATCGCTTTTCTAAGATCTTTAGAATTGGTAGATCCGACTGCCTTCTTTGCTGCTGATTTGTTGTATGCAGAATGCAAGCTGATCTCGTTTGCAGGTGTTTCTCGCAATAACTGCTCAACACCTTGGAAGAAGTCCTGTGAACTGTGATTAGACAGAATGTCTTGACCATAATTAGAAGAGTCTCACAAGTAGACGAGAAAGAGGACGCCGCAGTACTAGACGTATATACATCTTCAAATTTTCATCGTAGATATCGCGAGCACGGCGCATATGCGGTTGCAGCGAAGGTGCTCGTAGGTTCTTGCTAACAGTTTCGAAGTGATGCATGTTTTCTGGAAAGAATAGCAAAGACGGATCAGCATACACTGACATGTCTGAGGATCCATCTACCGATGAGGACAACATGGTAATTAAGCTGATCTTTATCGTCCGCCGATGCGCCAGCTTGCTCTCCGTCCATTTTAGCCATCTGCTGCAAGCATTCGAACATTGTGTTGACCAGTAACTCATATTTCTGATCGACCAATTGGCGTATAGGTAAATCATCCGCCCCGATGAGCTGCGACTCGATGCGGTCGACAAAGCCCTGCGGATGCAGTTGATGAGACTAATCTATAATATCGGTCAAGAAACTCACAGGAAAGATATTGATGAACGGAACAACTCCCTTCCTCTTCTTGACGGTAAGCTTAGTATGTTCAATAGCTTTGACCTGATCTTTCTGTCAGTTGTGATGATGTTTTTGAGTATAAGCAAGTAGCACAACGTAGACATCGCGTACTAAGCTCTTGTCAAGTATAGCGGAGCATCTGAGACCCTGCCGCTGCGCAACTTTGAGCAGGAAGTCGTTGCCAGCTTGCTGCGAGTCTCGTATGCATCGATCTACGGCAACCAAGATACCAACGATTTGCCTAGATAGAGCTCAGTACAGTCATCGCAGATACCACATTGACCTTACATGCTATCTTTTTGCAGTATGAAATCTGTCGTCTCTTGTAACTCTTGATTGAGGAAACCAAAGATCAAGTCCATAGAAGAGCGCAAGTCCTTGACCCGGCCAGCATTCGCTGCAAGATTGTTTGCAGCACTTCGAGTGAAATATGGTTCCAGATCCATAAGGTCTGCAAAGGTGATGTAGCTTTCCATGCCGGTGATATGGAGTAGATCAGCAATGAAGATCTGTTCTCGATAGACATGTGGTCCTATTTGCTGCAGTGCGCGATCAACAGCCTGATAAATGACGTTCAGTCAGCTGTTCCGACGAAAAAGGAGAGACCTGCCTCGCCGCCTTGCATCTGATCTCCATTATCTGTCCGATTCTTCCGTGATTCGTTCGGACTTCGAGTTGTTCCTACTCGCTTGATCGTGCCGGACCTCAAAGCTGGTGAAGATCCAGCAGGTATTGCAAATGCTAACAAGAATGTGAGCTGAGCAAAGATGCAAGAGACTCATATGTGCTTACATGCATCTTGCTCCTCTTCGGTTGGTTTGCGGACGAGCGTGCGAGTGAATGCAAGCAAAGCGCCAATCTCGCCCTTGTATAGATCGCTGGTCGTCGCAAAGTAAGCCTGTATAGTACGGCGTGCAGTGTCAGAATGTATCATTTGAGGTGAAAGAAGACGCACAGCACAGATTTGCTGATACCTCTGATCATCAATCTCCTTGACAAAAAGCATGAGACCGATATAGCGTTCCAAATATTTCTCCAAAGCGAGATGAGGTTTGAGTATACCATTCGTTTTAGATCCTGCTTTAGTTCGCTCTTCGGTGACCAAGTCGGCCTATAGTATGAATGAAGATAATGTTAGCTTTGAAAACACATCTATTACCACCATACCTGATACTTGAACATGACAGTCAGGAATTCGAGCAACCGCTTGGAGAACTTCGATGAGTAATGCTCATAATCAGCAACGCGCTCATTAGCTGCAGCCATATCGCCCATGGCTAATTAGGGCATTAGTTAACGCCCAAGTGAATAAAGGCAGAATGACCTGAATCTCGTGTTGACAGTATCGCCTTGTATAGACTGATAGCGGCCTTCTCTAATCTGTCAATACCATTCTGACTATCCAGATTCTCTTGCTCGAGCGCAAATAGATCCGCTTCAGGTATATTAATGGTGTCCTGCTTCGCAATCAGTATTGTAAATACCCAGAAAAACAAAAAGCATACCAGTAACTGATCGAGCTCAGCCAGCAGTGAACGCTGGTTCGATGTCTGGACTTGAAGACCCTTGTTTTGGCTTTCGATATGATCAATATCATCACTCATGACCTGTCAGTGAATCACCGTGTTAGCGCAATGTACGTGCAAAGGCAGCAAAAAGCACTGACATTCAGCTGAGTTTTGTATAAACTGATCGTCTGATCCAGCTTATCCAATTCCGCCATAGCCTGATCCAAATGTTTGACGACCAAACTAACGCCTTCATCACTTTCCACAATAGCATGTATACTAGCCGCTTCCAAAGCAGCTAATTCACCAGCCAAACGTTTCTCAATCTGATCTGCATCTCCACCAGTCTTCCATTCGAAGCCCTCTAACATTTCTTCTACATTGGCTAGAATGGTAGCTTCGTCTGCTTGACGGTTCGCTGCTTGTCTAGCTAATTCTAAAGCTGTAGGAGCGGAAGTTAAAGGTGCTGATGAAGGTGTTTTTGGCGTTCTCCCCTCATGTGAAGAGGGATCACGACGCATTCGAGGTTTTGATGAAGTGGGTTCACGAGGACTGGGCTCTCGTGGGATTGGAGGAATGACGATAGGAGCTGGAAGAGATTGTGGGATAGCGATAGAAGGTGGTTGAGGTACGACTTTCGGTAGAGGTGCAATTTGTGGTTGTGCGCGGACAGGTGTTGCAGCAGGCATGACAGGAGAAGAAATTTGTGCGGGAGTGATGGGAGAACGTGGGACTGGCGATCGTACGCTCGGAGAAGTTGCTATATTGCTCAATGGATTGATATTGAGTTTCGGTGGGTTGCTGGTATGAGAGGAACTGGACGATTGAGATGCACTAGAGACATGTCTGGATTGGTTCGGAGGAACAAGAGGCTCTTCATGGCGGAAAGAAGGTGGAGTGTGACCATTACTGAGGGAAGAAGGAATAGGTTGCTGAGTTGGTCTTGGTCGCATAGGACTTGGACCAGGTACAGCCGAAGATTGAGAGGCTAGACTTCGTACAGACCCACCAGTGGAAGGTCTGCGAACGTCAACTCTGTCGGGTATTGCTTGCGAGCGTGAGTAGTTCGAAGAAGAATTCTGCTGCAACATTGGTCGAGCCATTTGTGGTTGAGCTTGTTGAGATTGCATTGTGCTGTTGGAGTTGAAGGAAGTCTGGGAGTTAGATGATTGTATCCGTGAAGCAGACGGCACTGCCAACGTCGAAACAGTCGCTCCTGGACGAGGAACAACATATGGTGGAGGAGCATTTGGGACTTCTGTGACTTGAAAGCCAACAATACGCAGATCACGGCCAGTGAACTGACGAAAGCAGCGGACCAGAGCAACCAGGAAGTCGATTTGATCTCGAGCATTCTCTGTAGTCCAATAGTATGATCTGGCATTGATTGTGATAGCAAAGGCTTGAGGCTGAGCTACCTCTAAGGCCATGAGCTCTTCCAGTCCCCAAGTCTTGCCGATAGAAAAGGTTCCATTGCTGTTGCGCTTCGACTTATGCAACTTCAGAATGCCCTCGCTATTGACACCGAGCAAGATATAGCGAGGCTTGCGCTGCTCCTGACCAGGAGGAGGACGAGGCTGCCCAGCAGGTACGGGCACCTCTTCCTGAATCTTGATGAAGCAAATAAGGCTGCCATGCACCGAGCCGTTGAAGAGCGATGCTACAATCTGATCTCTCGTGCTACCATTGACAGCCATGGTATATATGCTATCTGAACCGTGGGTATCGCTTCATTCAGGCTCGGCAGTCGCTGTGTGCGATAAGAAGCTCGCATTCTTCGCACACGCTTGACCTGTTACAATCATTTGATATCCGCAATTCCCCTATGACCCAATAACGAACTTCATTTGCTTGAGACCAGGGAGCAGGAAGGCATAGCACCGAAGAAACGCAGCAGAGGGTGATCAGAAAGGCGTCGCGAAAGGAGGATCAAATGGCACGGTCAGACGAAGTCGAGAAAGCGCGAGCATTGGCAGAAGCCATGATCATCCAGCTGGGAAATCCATCCATCAAGCAGAAGAGACAAGCTCTCAAAAAATGGGGTCAGACGGATCGATCTGATAGTGAAGCATGGCAACCTTTCCGTATCGCTGTGCCCGAAGCACAGTTGCTCCCAAATCTGTATAAGCGGTTTGTTATGAGCGAAAAGCCGTACGTTTTTCTTGAAGCAGGGGAAAGAGTAGTGGACGCATCTCTAAGTTCTGGTCAACCTCGTATCTCGCGGTCCCAAGCGGACAAAGAATGTCTGGCTTCCACAGCTTATACTCTATTACAATTGTTGGACCAAACATGCTACATTCGCTATTCCCTAAGGCTTACGCTAATCGAATCTTCAAAATCGCTCATTCGCTTCTGCTACATTTCATCACGTCCTACTGTCAAGTAAAAGCTTCCCTTTTGTCAAAGCAACAATTTGTAGAAATCGATGCCATTCTTACCACTACTTATGCAAAAACTCTATTCTGCAATGCCGCAAGTCATGCAAGATGCTTATGAAGAACTCACTACCACTGGATTGGATCCTCTCGTCCGTTTTGATAAGTTTCTCTTTCGCTTCAGACAACGAGAAGAAGCTTTAGGAAAGGACACGGAAGTGTATCTCGCCGTCGCAGGTACCATGAGCTGTCTCGCCTATCTACTCAATGTTCCCTTGATTGCCCCGATGATTGAAGTGATTTCTCATAAACCTATGCCACTCTTTGCCGATCCCGTACAAAGGTTCAACCAGATCGAAAAGAATGACGAGATAAAATCTGTGGCGAGAGACGCGGATAGGGTTTATAGGGTAGATGAGCACTTTCTGGCGGTCTGCATGAATTGCGGAAGTTCAAAGAAGGGAAAATCAGGCTTTGCAGAGTACAAGGATGCACGGAGTACGTTTCTGCAACGTACTGCTGTAAGTGCCAGCGTATCTGTGAATGAAGGAAATTACTGAAAGTTGTCGGCCGTCAGCTCGAGCATGTCAGAAAGCAGGTAAAACCAAATCACGGAAGTAATCAGTCCCTTCCTGAAAGAAGAGCCTGTGCTAGATTGGCCAAGACACAAGCTTCGATGTTCAAAGATCAATCAGCTGAACAGCCAGTAGTGGCCTGTAACGTGCCTTCTACTCATTGCTGAAAAGCGATCCTTATTTAAAGAGCCGCATTTGATCCCATGGGCTGTCAAATTATACCCTTTCACAAAAGAACTTGATTACATGTTGATGCTTGTCGATTATACCTTCTAGGTCTATCATCCCCTGCTGATAACGCTGCTGCTATACCGATGTGCTTGATGTGTGTCGCCCTGCTTTACGTAAGCCAGATCACGCGTTTGCGCGTAAATACTGGAGCAGAGACATTCTTAAACTTTGAATCGTCACGCCTCTTTTCCCGGTTCAACCATGTCAGTGCCTCGTGTCCGTTTAGTTGCATCAGAAGTAGAAGCTATTGAAGCATTCCAGCTGACTCATAATCTCGGTTGGGTCAGCTTCTCCACTTATAGATCATACGAAAGAGATAGCTGATCATGATTTATGCAGGCTGTATCTAACAACTCTCCCTCATTGATATATCGAACTCAAGCTAAAGGTTTCTTCATCCTCTCAACTCAACAAGGCATAAAAGGCCTTATAATCGCGTCCATTCATTCCGGCGCTGGATTTCTAGGCGACTTCGTAGTTGATCCAGCATATCAACATAAAGGCTATGGAGCCCAACTCTTTCAAGCTGCATTAGATTATCTCGATAAGCAAGGCGTAAAATCAATAGGTTTAGATGCGGTGCAAGAACAAATACCAACCTACGCTAGAAGAGGGTTCAAAGATTCTGGGAAACAAGTTATTATGTATGAAAGATTACCACTGATTGATTCGATGGAAGCGACGCCTGAAACAATGGTCAAGATCAGAGAAGCGGACTTGGATTTAGTGGTAGATATGGATTTCAAATATTCTGGATTCAGGAGAAAAGAGATGTGGGAAGCTTTATTGAGTTTGGAGGATGTGGAAGGTTGGGTAGTCAGGCATGAAGGGAAGAGGATTGATGCGTTGATACTGGCAAGGCGGACGAAAAAAGGTGAGCAACCCTATCTTTTTAGTATCGAAGTATGCTGAAGTCGAGAGCGATGCGTAGGATGGAAGATCGGTCCACTGTACTCAAATGATCACCACACTGCTCATACTTTACTGATGTGCGTTTCTACCTTCGACTGTCTGGGCTGATCTTATTTCGATGCTTACTCCAACAGGCACTGCACTTGGGCATTGGAGTTGGAGACCTTGGTGTGCGAAGCATGGATGAGTAATCCGCAAACGAAACAGGTGTTTGAGGCTTGTGGATGGACACCGAAGTTTGCCATGAATGTGAGCGTGCATTGCTCTCTCTTGTTGTTCTTGCTGACTCTTGTTCCTGTCAGCGTATGTGGAGAGGAGAAGCAGGAACGATGCAGGAGTCTGGCATGCTGGCCGTATTTGATGCAGGCAGTGGATGATCGCTATCGCACGATTGTCTTCTTGTAGCTCTGTATGGTCAATTCAGGCCCATGTACATGACAAATACTGTGTAACACATCTGCTGAGCCGATACCTGCCCTTCTTCGCGCATTTCGGAACGCAGTGAAGGTTGCTCTTGACCGTCGAGATTTCGCGTATATCTAGCATGAAGCAGCTCATACCCTATCTAGTCATACTCCTGAGCCTAGCGATTCGAGCACAAGCTCTCTTTTCCTCTACATCCTCGCTTTCGTTCTGCAAATGCATTTGTTTCGGAAATTACACAATCATACCCATCTACAGACCTGCGAACCCCTCCAAACCTTGTCTGACATGCACCAAGAAGTTCTGCTTGGATCAAAAGCTTACAATATGTAAAGATGCGAGTTTGGGCAAGATTGATTTCGATGTCGGTACTGGCGAGGAAGGGGACGTTCAAACTCGGTGCTTTCGTGCGTCTACATATCATTGCAGTGTAGTACTGTGTTCAGATATTGTGACCGTACAGAAAGGGACAGCTGGATGGCTAAATCTGCTGTGATTGGATTCTTGCTCTTGACTGGATCACTGATATTGGGAGCGGCGATAAGGGACAGAGGATGGCTAAAGGGGGTGGGAAAGTTTAGACATGATTGGAGCAATACGCCTAGAGGAAGATTGAGATGGAGCGGCATGTTTCAGGTCGGTTGCGAAAGATCAGCTTGTTGGCTCGTGCTAATTGCCTTTCGAATTGCATACGACAGAGATAAATACTGCCTGATATTCTGTTAAGATCAGCGGCAAGTTGAAAAGCCTTGATATATGAGACTTGGCTCCAGCGGTCAACGTGAGCGTCTGTTGTACTCGAGTCAGCAAATGTCAACTGAGTACAGATCACTCTCCACAGATTTCAATTTGCCAGATGCCGCCTACACGTGGCTATATTGCGGCCTCTGTCAAATGAATTGCTCAATCTTGCAACCTGGTGAAGATCCGCAGAGTGATCAAAGGCGAAGATCGCTATGTTGTAACATCCGAATGGCAACGCTATCCCGTACAACACTATCGCGCGTGTTACAAGGAGCATCAAGCTGTTTCGGCGAGCTTTCAAACATAAGACTTCCCTGCAGCACGGCGTTTGTGTATATCAACTGGTAATTGGTGCGCGCAGATTCAAGCTGAGATGCGCAGAGAATTATACCCATGGCGGCAGTGTAGTTAGACATTTTCAGCTCTGCATGCAATTCCGCGCGCTTTGTTCTTCGAAAGCTTGACCACCTGACACCAAAGTGTTATAGATGCAGTGTCCAATATGTGCTGAAGACCCTCCCTATTATATCGGATGGACGGCTCCTCGTCTGCTACTTCGGCGATGATCCTTGAACGCGCTGCTATACCAAACTCGGTTGCAAGAAATAATACAAGTCAAAACCCATCGAAATCGGTATCATCTGGGTCTGCTGCTGCTGTACTCAACGGGAGGTCGAATGTAGTCAAAGAAGCACGGCAAGCTGGCAAGGAGATATTTGCTATTGACAGCGATTCTGAAGAAGACGATGCACCTGTTACGGCCAATGCTCAAGAGCCAGAACCTGTGCCGGATGTGATTGTTCCCCCTCCTGTTGTAGCTTCTCTTTCTCTGGTCGAAGACCCGTCTAGCTTCAAGAATGGCATGTTCCCAAACTATGCGCGACCGAATCTTTCTGTTGGTACTGCCTTTATGCTATGAGCTGCTTCTGAGTGTATGATAGAAGTCTCCTCAAAGTCGAACTCAATCACCGCGTGAAAACAGCAAAACATTAACGCATGGCATATCTTCACCTCGAGAAGAAGATCCAGAAGAGTCGCCTTTGCCTCCTCCTGTTACAGTCCCACCTTCAGTAGTAGCAGATCTCATCCCTTCGCCTGTCGTACCTACTATCATTTTACCTCAACCTGAACAACTCCAAGCTTCTACCTCTAAACAGACTTTGGATGACCTGGTAAGTGCTTGTTGGCTACATGTATATGTACATTGGACTCACCTCTAGCACTTACAGCCCTCTCCTGCTTCCACAGCGAAAGATGTCATCTCGGATTCGGAAATGCAAGTGGATGATTTCTCGCTTGCGGATGATGTGATGCCAAGGAGAAGTGCATCTCGCAGCATATCTTTACAAGTGAGTCAGACCTTCGCACAGTAGGAACAAAGCTGATGCGTTCGTTAAGCCTCCCACTCTCACTGCACCGAAACTCAGAGTATCTCAACCTAGAAAGAACTACCCGACGCGAGGCACACAACCTAAGATCAAGAAGAAACGGAAGAGGAAACAAACACTACCTGATCCACCTATAGTGGAAATCGAGATCCCCAAGAAACGGCGGCGGGCGCATTATGTGACTTCAGAAGGAACTATAGAATTGGATCCAATTCTCGAAGCACGGAGAGTCAAGGGATTAGGCTTACCACCTGCTGTTCTTCGCAAAGGGAAAGTAATTCCCGTTCCACCTCCATTACCTATTCAAGCTGTTTTGCACTATGCTCAAGATTTCTCACCTTTCGACGAACATTTACCGGATTTTAGCCCACCTCCGGCCCTCTACCATAACGCTCTGCTTCCACCTGTTCAATCTGCTCTTCTTACGGGCAAGACTTTATCGAAATTCAAAACTCATTTCCAACCTTATTCTTCAGCCAATGTTTCCAAACCAGGTATTCTTCTACTCAATTCTCCTTCGAAGAAGAGAAAACGGTCTTCCAAAAAGAAACGAGCAAGTACGGAAGAAGAAGAAGAAACAAAGGAAGCGGAAGAAAGCGATTCTGATAGATCTCTACGATATGATGGTTTATCTGACGAAGAACTGACTTGCGCTCATCGAGGACCAACACCACCTTCTTTCTTGACTGATTCAGAAGATCCAGATCCAGAACCTGGACCTAGAAGACCGACAGCTCATAAGATTGGTCGAAAAGGTTGGGAAAAGGGAGTGAACCCAACTACTGTTTCAAATACTCGGAAAACAGTCCTGGAACGAACGATTATTGCTTCGGAATTGGATGGATCTGCCTATTCTGTTTTGAAGTCAACGGATGAGAATTCTTTGAGAGGAGACCATATTGAAGAGAAGATCCGACCGATGACTTTTGAAGAATTGGCTGAACATATGCAATTTGAATTCAATGAGGAAGATTCGGAAGAGGAAGAGGAAATCGTCGTCAAGAAGAAACCGAGGGCGACGAAAACTACTCGAAGCGAGAAACCGGAATGGATGGAAAGCGCTTGGAATAGCTATAAATGGAAGAGGGAAGAAGAAAGGTTGGCTAGAGAGCAAGCGGAACAAGAACAGCAGCAAACGCAGCAGCAACAAGATCATAGTGCAGTTTCGGAACTTCAGCCCAGTCCGCTTAGGGAAGAATCTTTTGCTCCAGATGTAGGAATGGGCATGTAGAATTTGTATTTCGTTGTCTATACATTGTATTAGCGCAGAGCTGTTCGCTGGCTTGGTTCGCATTTTCCGAACTGCGACTTCGCGCATTCTGAAAATTTCGAACTTTTTGTCTCTAAACCTCTTCTTGCAACACCGACTCACCAACAGCCTGTGAGCTCTTCTATACCACTCTAGACCACGCACAAGTAGCTCATTCATATCCTCTCACCTCTAAAGACCGACAAAAATGGGTTAGCAGCAAAATTTCGAGCACCATGCATGCGAATGTTAAAACGTCCTTGTGTGTCGATAGGAGCGTACAAGTATGTGGCCGAAATGGAGAGACGCAAGCAGTCGGATGTCCTCCGTTTCCTGCTCCGTGTCAGATGCTGGGAATACAGGCAAGTCTGAATTTCGGTGACAAGCAATTTCACCTTTGCTTAATTGTTGTCTTCGGCGTGCAGACAACTGAACGTCATTCACCGCGCTTCTCGACCTAGCAGACCAGACAAGGCTCGCAGATTAGGCTACAAGGTCGATTGAAAGCTTGCAATTCTTAAGTGTCAATTTGGCTGATTCCCTTTTGTTTGTCTTTCGACAGGCCAAGCAAGGATATGTCATCTACCGTGTCCGTGTTCGCCGTGGTAACAGGAAGCGCCCTGCACCAAAGGGAGCAACCTACGGCAAACCTGTTAACCAAGGTATCAACCAGCTCAAGTTCCAACGCTCTCTTCGATCTACTGCAGAGGAACGTGTTGCTCGTCGATGCGGTGGTCTCCGAATCTTGAACGTGCGCAGTTCTGACGAGGCAATCAAGCTTTTCTGATTCCTCCGTTTTCGTGCGTATAGTCCTACTGGATCAACCAAGATGGTGTTTACAAGTACTACGAAGTCATCGCTGTCGATCCTTTCCACAAAGCTATCCGTCGTGATGCTCGCATCAACTGGATCTGCGACGCCGTTCACAAGCGCAGAGAATCTCGTGGTCTGACTGCTGCTGGTAAAGCCAACAGAGGTCTCGGAAAGGGTCAGTTTCTTGTCTAAGTGTGTTATTGTCTGTATACTAACTGTCTTGCAAACACAGGCAGCAAACGTCAGTTTTCGATTGTAAACCTCATTTTGTGCCTATTAACGTCTGCCTTGCTTCTAATAGACACCAAATCGCCTAACCATGCATTCTGGAAGCGCACTAATAAGGTGCGTTGAGTCCTGGGCTCTCCTGGCTTGCTTCCCTGATTTTTTCTGGTGTTTTCCGCAGCTTTCGCTCCGAAGATACCGATAGACGATTTTGGGGCATGGGGATCAAGCAATTATGGGCGTGTTACAGCAGTTGCATGGCATCTTTGTTTGGCTCTCTTTATCACTGGCTATCGCTTTGTCAATCACGATTTTCCACGACTTCTCGCTCTACGATATTTCGTTGCTGGTCTATTTACTTTCGAACTGTTGTCACTCGTCTAGAGTGATGCCGGGTCATCTTCAACGGCCCTGTGTCGTACTCTAGTTCTGCAATTCTTCATTGTTTCCGCTTGGAGAAATCGCTTGCGAGGGTGTATTTCTTTTTGTGAATTATCTGTCTCATTGGCACGCAGCTCTATGCTGGGCTCGACTTTGGAAATGCTCACACAAGTCGGGGTGACCTGTTACGCACAGTCATCATATGTAAAGGGCCAAACCAACTGTCAATTGCGGTTCATTCGCCATATTAAGCTATCGTGCGACAGTTATATAGAATGAGCAAGAATGGTATGATAATGATACTGGATAGATGGAATACATGACAGCGATAACAGGCAAGCGGATATTGGGAATAGAATCTGAGCTTTGCATACTTTCATTTTCATTCCGGCTTTTCGCTACAATATAGACACAATGCGTCTATGCGTCAGGTTTCTGTCCCTCTGCAACGTTTGTTGGTGCACCGTTGATGGAGATCTTTCCATCAGCCTCGGATTGCTTTATTAGAAGCATTAGCTACAACCAGGGCTAATAAAATAATGCACGTACTGTGCTGTGAGGGTTGTTGCCTTCAATAGCGGTGACTGAACGAACATGAGCCAACAGTATGAGAATGTGACTTCATAACGTACTTCCGATGTTTGAGGCTGCACGGAAATTAGCTCGATATTTGACATGCGAACATTAAGAACACATACTTGGTGCATCATTAGCGCTACCAGTCTCTAGAGGCTTCTCCATTTCGGTGTGACCAGCTGTAATGTATCGATTGATTTTCAACTTTCCCGTCAATCTTTACGGATGAGATGAAGGACTGACGAGCGTTCTCAGCTCCAGTACCCTGTCGCTCAGCTTCCTTCTTCCTATCATCGAAGAAGAATGAGCATGACGATCCCCACTTTTCCTTCAGAAGAGAAAGATTTACAAGAAGCTGTCTGCTGGTTGCTGTCCTCCACTACATTGCTCACATTCAGCTCCTCAGGTCGAAGCAAGTCGAGAAATAACTCTTACGGAGTCTTTGATCCGACCATTTTATGAAGTTTTGAGTGATTGGTTTGTGACAAAAAGTGCAATGACGCCGAAGTCGAAAAAGCGATCAAGTGTCAAAGGGATGGTCCGATAAAAGAAATCGTAGAGAGACAAGGACATCCAGCAGATGATCAATGCTGCTCCTTCATTAGCCCTGTTGTATAACATCTTCCCTAAAAGTGTCCATACTGCTCCTTAACTTCTATTCTTCCTCTACCCATCTATCTGCTAAATCACCCAGCACCGGTATCTTGTATCGAACGAGATCATGTCCATCTTCGTAAGCTTTGAATCTGTCATTCCCGAGGCAGACTGGATCAGCACAAGACTGAAACAATCAACCAAGGACTGACGAAAGGTACGCTAACGAGCCGATGTCGAAGAAGAAGAGCAGCCAACTAAAGAATCGAGACCTGTGCTCCCGACAATCGCAATAAGTCACTATAGACTTGATTGCTCGACTTGGACGTACCAAAGCAAGAGAATATGCAGTATCCCCAACGCGGAACAATACAGGAGTGATTGATACTGTAACAAACC
This sequence comes from Kondoa subrosea, assembly GCA_039545335.1. Taxonomy (NCBI): domain Eukaryota; kingdom Fungi; phylum Basidiomycota; class Agaricostilbomycetes; order Agaricostilbales; family Kondoaceae; genus Kondoa; species Kondoa subrosea. The sequence continues at coordinate 548,306 of BCIN01000009.1, forward strand.
AACGTCCTGCTATCAGACTAGTCTGATTTTGCAAGGGCGTGGTTCATACCGCATGAAATCGCACATATGCGCAGTGCGTTTCCAATATCAGCAGAATAAAAGCTGAGGCACTAGTCAGCCTGATAATAGATCATCTCAAGATAGAAGACTTACCTAATACAGGTCCTCCAGCATAGGCGGCCAGACTGCGGTTGATCACAGATGAGCTGAGCAAACGAGATTTTTGCTAGCTGATCGAAATCTCACCTTTCTAGATCCACTCTCCATCCAAACCTTTACAATCAATCAGTTCCAACTCGTTCTTCCTCCATTATTGGGACGAACCTCGTCTCATACGCTTCCGGTCCATGATTCTGAGACTCTATGTTCTGATAACTGTTCCCTATCCCCGAAGTAGAAGAAGAAGCATGCGTTCCATCTAAATTATCCACATTGCCTCCTGCTTGATAACTTGAAGATGCCTGATTACTGCTTGAAGAAGGAGCAAACCAATTGGTCTTCTTGCTCTTCGTTGTTGCGTTTAAGGGAGGTGAGGATGGTGGAGAAGCGTAGGCTGTTACAGGGATGAGTTCAGAACAGGAATAGAGGGATCAGAACTTACGTGCGAAATTCATGATGTTACTGCAGGGGAACTGTTTGGGCAAGCTTGCAGAGAGACGATAGAAGTCGAATGAGATGCCTAAGCTGTGTTGCAGATGCTATTCAGGCGGAAGAAGGTGCTCGTTTCGGTGACAGCAATCTTGGTCAAGTTTCTTCGAGAACCGCCAACAGACAGATACCCAGGCCATGCTAGTAATATACCAGGCCTCGCTATACCAGCTCGATATGCTATGAGAGAGGCTATGCGCTGGATTGACAGCACCTTTGCACTGAACTTTGCCTAAAGTGGATGGAATAACACTCAAATGCGACTCTCCATTGTAAAGCTTGATCTCTACGCTACATCGATGCCATACCTTGTGATCCAGCTATCATCGTATTTCATCCCTTTGTCTCGCTTGCCGTTTCAGCATTTCAAGCAACTCGAATATTCCATCTCCTCTTTTCTTTCTTATCCTCTTCAACATGCTTCAGATAACTCCTGCAACACCTCATAGTCTCGGCGCTTCTCATTCGCATCTCGCCAATGCTGCATCGAAGACGCCGGTGACGGCAGGGCTCACGACTCCCAGCCCTTTGACCGCTGCTACATCAAAGAGTCATCCTTCATCCAGATTACCGTTGGCCAATGGTCGACATTATGACTATATCAGTGGCTTCATGGCTTTGGCATACGTGTACCAATTAAATCAAGCCATGACTGAGTTGGGCATGGGTTCCCTTTCATCAGACTTTCTGTCTATGATGACGTATGAAGTCCTATCTCGTCACGTCTACGCTGGGCCCGCCGAACTAAATACCGTATTAATGCGATCGCCTAACTTCCAGCTTTTCCGAGCCTTTGTTGTTTTGGTTTTCGACAGCGATAAAATCTTGACTGGTATGCTTGAAGTTGGCGAGATGTCGACCTGCAAGGATCTTCCAGAAGGAGAGTCGGACGGACACCGTCAGTTGTCATGTCTTATCATTTTGCCGAAAACTTATGGATTTCCTATAGGTAACATGGCAGCCCGCATGATGCATTATCCACGCTTCCATCAGCCTATTTCACAACTGAATCCATACCCGGTGCTGTTCAATATGTATCGACAAGCTTTCTTACACATGCGGGAAGCCCCTCTTCCTCAACCAGCACAAGACAACCAGGCAGGCGCGGACCCATTGCACCGTTGAATGCTCTTACAGCTTACATAGAAGACGGCTATCCTGTACGTCAGCTCTGGGCGGCAACATTTCCCGAACCGTCTTCATTGCTCAATCAAACAATTGAGAAGATATTCAACCGTTTTGGCTTGAAAGCCAGTGTGAGCAAAGCCGCCCAATGTACAAAATGAGGCTCTAAGGGGTACGGGTCTACGGGGTACGGATTTGCACGGGCAGATCCTACATACTGTTCCATCTCGCATGGTCGAAAGACCAGCTTTCGGCCACAACCCTGAAAATTTCCGTAGGAATGTCCTACCTGCTGGTATCCACTGGTATACGAATACTCAACGCGTTTATGAAGTTGCTTTGCTTAGTCTAGATGGCAAATAAGTTCTGATCGAATCGATCATCTCTTACTTGAAGTATCACTACTTTCTTTCCTTGGACATAGCTCGATTAGATTATGCATTATCGTTACACTTCTTGATCAAACCACCGATCGTCTCACGCGATACTCGAGTCACTGCATGTCAATAAATCTGAAGTTCCTCTAGAACTACCGCCAGGCAGATCTCTTTCGTGTGCTGAATTTGCTGTAAGTTGTCTCGCGCTGTGCTCTTCCCTCGAAATCAGTCTCTCCGCGCTTGGTGCACCTCCGCTTTAAAAAATCTCGATCATGAAATCAACAAATCGTTATGCTCGGTGCTGCTGTAGCCTTCCGTAGAAGTTTGCGATGTTGTCATTCTTTCAGCGCTACTGTACTCTTTGTGCTACTTCCAGTCATGCATTGAACCTGCCTCGCAAGTTGGCAACGAGTTATCTGCCATTTTCAACTTCCTGAACAGCTAGCCTTTGCCCTCACCGAATCCAAATGCTGCCCTGTGCAAGATAGTCTGACTTATCGTTCTGACAGATATCTCAGAAATGGACGACCTAGGCTTAGCTTCTTTGCTGTTGCACGCGGATGATAGCTATCACAATGAAGCAGCTGTGTCCGCTGCAATCTCGACCTCCACCACGTTTCGAATGCCCGAGAAGAGAGAAATACCAGTCAGTCTCTGTCCTATCTCAAGTAAAGCCTAGCTGAAGCATCACCAAAGCGCGAGGGAGACTCTGATGACGCTTTCAACCCTTTCAACCCTGATTTCCATATTTATTCTCGGTATTCTCATCCTACTCTAGTAAGAGCGGAAGCGTTGGTCTCAGCAGCATGCGTACATGAATTGCCTTCTTGAGCTCGACTGAGCTGAAGATAAGCTGATTGTGTACAGAATGGTCCGGCTATTCTTTATCCTAGTGGACTGGCAGCTATAATGGCTGCTTTCATGCATTATAATCCAGCAGTAATAGCGATTGGCAAAGGTAAGTTTCCACAGTTGGATTACACTTCGATGTTCTAAACTAGTGGATAGGCTATCATGGCACTCATGGGACAATAGAAGTATTCAAGACTATTCGGAAAGATCTGGTCCGTCGTCTCATCTGATCAATCAATCAATCAAAGTAAACTGACACTTGATTGAATCAAGCAAGTCATTGGTCTTGACGACGATTATACTTCACCTGAGACACTTTGTTGGCTAGAGACGCCAGTCAATCCACTAGGAACTTCGTTTGATATCTCTTACTGTTAGATTTACCTTCTCTGCCCCTCGGAATCTGTAATTGATGGACATGCAGACGCAGAGAAAGTACACAAAGTCGGAGGAAAGTTAGCTGTTGACTCTACGTTGGCTCCACCACCTCTACAAGATCCGTTGGCTTGTGGAGCGGATATGGTCATGCATAGCGGGACAAAATACTTTGGCGGACATTCAGGTAGGTTTTTGTGGCTTTCTAGCTCCGTTAGTACAATTGTTCATTGCGAACTTAGATTTGCTGATGGGTATACTGGCGGTCAAGACGGAAGATGAGCGAAAGAAGGTGAGACGATGATTCTATGCAATGACAGATATTGATGCAGATCTATAGCTATGGCACGTGCGAACATACTCTGGAACTGTACCTGGTTCGCTTGAGATCTGGCTACTAATGAGATCCATTAGGACTCTTACTGTCGTATGTCGAATATCTCCATCACGCTGGTCAAGCTAAAGGAATGCTCAGCGAGTACAAAAACAAGCTGAAACAGCTACTGCATTGGCAGCATGGCTCAAAGCTGGTGAATTCCCTAATTGCAAACCAAACCTACTTGCAGACGTTTGGCATTCCTCTTTGCAAACTGAATTCAAATATCTTTATGGCGAACAGATCAAATCAGGTCCTGCTTGCTTCTGTATTGCGTTGGCTGATCCGGAGCATGCTAAAAAAGTCGGGAGGTTGACAAAATTGTGGATCCCTGCTACTTCTCTGGGAGGAGTTGAAAGTTTGCTTGAAAGGAGATTGGACTCTGACCCGGTTGGTCTTCTGCGCTATGCTATAATTTTGGCTGACAGGGAAAATAGGACGCTGACCCTCGTTGGATAAGGCTTTCTGTTGGACTGGAAGATTTGAAGGATTTGTTCGTTCAAGACTTACATTGGTCGTGTTTTCGCTGAGACCGCTTGCAGACAAGCAGATCTTTTCCAAGCGTTCCAGCAGCTAGCATAAAAGATTTCTATGTACCCCTGAATGTCGTATTCGGGCATGTCCGAAATGTGGTCATTTTCTCGAATGTCCGCGAAATGAATAAGATCCGCTTCTTGCTACTTGTACCTATCCTTGCCGGTGTTGTTCTGGGTTGCTGCGTTACCATAGCATATCATACCTCTCTGCTCTGCCCTTCACACAGCCTTTTCGGATTGCCAGATCTAGATACCTATTCAGAGAGCCATATTGTGAATCATGGGCCAAGATTACTATGCATTGTGAGCTGCTGGTCGCTAAGAACTCGTTCAAAGCTTATCATATTGACAATTATCCAGACTCGGAGTCTCGTGAGCTGCTTTATGTCTTGGTAGTAATACATCTTAAGCTGATGTCTCGTATTATGCGTGCAGTAAAGATGCGTCAGACGAGGAAATCAAGAAGGGTTACAAGGTGAGTTCTCGATACTGTTGACTGCAGGACATTAAGCTCATTGAGGTTTGTCCGACTGCAAGAAACAAGCATTAAAGCACCACCCAGATCGAAACAAAGGCAGTGAAGCAGCTTCAAAGAAGTTCAAAGAGGTTTCCGAAGCTTTCGAAGTACTCTCAGATTCGAATAAACGCGCGGTGTACGACCAATTTGGTGAGGCTGGGTTGAAAGGTGGTCCACCTCCTAGTGCAGGAGCTGGGGGAAATCCTTTTGCTGGTTTTTCTTCTGGTGGAGGAGCTCAAGGCTTTCCTGGCATGTTTGGCCAAGGCGCTGGCTCTTCGCGAGGTGGATTTCAAGCTTCGAATCCAAACGATATCTTTTCTCAGATATTCGGTCAAATGGGGGGAATGGGAGCAGGTGGTCCAGGAGGAGCTAGTTTCTCTTTTGGGGGAATGCCAGGAATGGGTTCTCGAGGTGCTTCAGCTATGGACATGGATGATGATTCATTTGGCGGGTTTCCTGGTGCGATGCCTAGAAGACCTTCTTCAAGACCTAGAGCACAATCTTTCAGCGATTCAGAAAGTCAAGCTACTAAAGTCACCAAACCTTTGGCATGCACATTGGAGGAATTGTACACTGGAACAACTAAGAAATTGAAAATCAGGTGAGAGATGATACTATTCTGCATGTAGCCATGCTAACAGGTAATCATCCATCTCACAGTCGAACATTGCAAGATGGAAGCACAGAACCCAAGATTATAGAAATTAGCGTAAAGCCTGGATGGAAAGCGGGAACGTAAGTCTTCCCCGTCTTGCTAGTCTTTGCACAAGTGCTAAGCCAATCTCACAGGAAAGTGACGTATCGTGGAGCTGGTAACGAAGAAATTTCGTCTTCCGGTAGAGTGTAAGCTTATACTTTCATACATCACAAGCCTTTCAGCTGATCATTTTGCATCTAGCCAATCGCAAGACATCGTTTTCGTAGTGGAAGAGAAAGCACACGATCGATTTACTCGAGATGGAGACGATCTGATTTACACCTTGAGAGTACCGCTAGTGGACGCTCTGTGTGGACCTGAAGATTCATCAGCATCTAGGAAAAGCATTCAATCGCTGGATAAGAGGCTCATTCAAGTCACTATACCGTATCCGAGAGCTGGAGCAGGTGGACCGACATTGAAGCAAGGTCAAGAGATTAGAGTTTCGAACGAGGGAATGCCGAAGAAGGGAGGAGCGAAAGGTGTACTGAGAGTAAAGGTCGAGTTGGTCGTACCTAGTACTCTCAGTGCAGCGCAATCAAGAGGTCTAAGGGAATTGATGGGATAGAAAGGTTCAAAGGGAACGAAAGGGAAAAAGAAATGTACTATAGCTGGTTTCTGCCATTCAATTCAATGCAATTAATAATTCACTCAGCATCTACGACTACTTGAGCGACATGTCTAGAGACCGACATCAGTTGATTACACAGGTAACCATCCAGCAAGCCTACCTCAATCTGATTTCTTGCCCGCTGTTCAATTCCTTCAAACTCATCTCGGATATGATGTGCACACCCGGTTGAAGAGCTAAGAACCGTATTCGCACTGATTGGCATGTTCCAGGTGAAAGGGGGCCGATCCGCACATCGTTCTCTAAAGCAACGACACCAGCTGTACATTCGGATGAAGTGTAGACTTCTGCCTCATGGACCCGAAATCAGCTCAGACTTGTAGGAGACAGTTGATTTCACTAACGAGCGCTTCCTCCCTTTATCTCTTTTGCTCTGCGGTGCGGTATACCGATAGTGAACCGTCTTTCTTCGCTTGAATGGTTCATGATAAACACTTCGAGCAAAAAGACGTCGAGAAGCTTGATGTGCGTAGTCTTCTTTTTGAGGTCTTCAACTGATGAGGACAGGCTTTCTTCCATTGTAGATGGCAATCGAGACATAGAAGAAGAGCTGGGGTTCTTAAACATGCCAATGCTTGCTACTTGAGGAGTGTTGTATGCGAAAGTAGCTGGTTGATCAGACGTGCTTTCCCTTCGCAAAGGCACAATGTCGATCGAGACCAACACGCCTGAAAAGTCTTCTTCCATTGCTTGCTGTTGCCATCGTTGACCTGAGCCGAGACGTACAGGCGGAGCGACTGATCGACGAATGGGAGCAGTGAAAGACGGTTCGCCATCCATCGATGAGCGATTTTGGGATAGTGGGACATTGTGTTGCACCGGTAAAGAAGTTTGTATAGGTTCTACGAAGTCGACAGATGGACGAGAGGTATTATGAGGTGGAAAAGCAGGTGTAAAAAGAGGGGATTCTTCCGGCAAAGGTGAAGCATCATCTTCTGGGATTTGTTGCAGTTGTAGATTTTGCATAGCTGGAGCAGAAGCTGTCCTCCGCTCCAACGCACCCGCAAGCGAAGATGGTCGTGAAGGTCTTGAAGTCAAAGAATGGTCGCGCATACCAAGAGCGGATTGAGGTCGACTTGGAGCTTCGTTTGTATCGCTTTGACCAGCATTGCTGCTCGAATCGGACCATAGACTTGCTAGACCCGACAGCGTATAGCGTTTATTTCCCGCGACCGCATCTGCTACGGGCACATCTTCTAGACCAGCCAACCAATCTTTAGATCCTCTTTTATTGCTCAGTACTGAATTAGGTCGAGAGTTCAATGACAAGCGATTTGCAGATTGTCCTAGAGAAGCTGAGGTTCTTTTACGTTCGTCTTGCTTGACCTTTTGGGATGAGAGGTCGATAGAGCAGTTCCAGCGAGATTCGAAAGTCGAAGTAAGATACTGCTTGTCATCTGCCACCTCTTGGATGGCTCGACCTTTGACAAGAACCCCAATCTCTTTCCTATAATCTGTTGGAAAAGACAGAGGTGGCATTAGTGGCACAGCTGATGTTTGAGAATCTCGAGGCGAGAAAAGTTGGCTAGGACTGCGCAAAGCGTCAATAGGAGTGGGCTGCGCAGTCTTGAATCTTGATTTGGATGCCTCAGACTGGTCTAATAGAAGATCTGCAGAATCAAGGGAGAAGAGGAAGTTGGTTTGCTCAGAGCCAGAAAGTCGTAGTGGAAAACCAGCGGATCCAAGTTCCAGTGGCTTCTTTCTTGAAGCCGATGTTCCAGATCCAGGTGTTATGCCCAAATCCAGCTCAACAGATATCACTTCAAATGCTGAACTGCTAGCAGGATTGTTCTGCACCTCTACTGATACGGCGATTTCAGATCCCGATCCACTGTCACCAGCTGAGTCGCCGAGTGACGATCGACTAGACGACAGCAGGTTGAGTTCTATTGTCCGCATTCGCACGTGCAAAGCTGAATTGGCTTTCAATACCGTTCTTTGGCTTTTGCGAATGATTGGCATGCTTTCTGGTGCAACGGGAAGATGAGAGACTGAGTGCCGGACTCTGTGTGACTTGATTGAGAGATCTTGTGCTGGTCGAAGAGCACCAAAGCCAACTTGCGAAGTGATTGTTGCTGACGGCAAGCGAGAAGACGGGACGAAAGTCGTGGCTCCAATTAGAGCAGGAGCGAAGACAGGGTCTTGAGTAATGGCTCAGCGAGCACAATCGACGAGAGCAGAAAATGACTGACCTAGATCTAGGCCATCAAGTAAGTCAATTTCTTCCATAAAGGCATATTCTTCCTCTTCCACTCTCTTGTTTCTTTCTTTCGCGCTCGAGGCTCCGGCTTCAGGTCTCGGTAATGGTTTCTTGGCTGGAGAATTTGGCCTCGATTGAGCTCGAGCATACTCGCTTGGCGGAGGTGTTATAGGTCGTTTGAGAGGGACAGGCGGCAAAGAAGATCGCTTTCTAGGTGGAGCAGGAGGAGAGAAAGGCAAAAAGAGGTCCTCAAGCGATGGATCCAAGCCTCGCTTAAACGTAGCTGTTGAGGTGATTGAAAGCAGTGGTTCCGAGACAGTCACCGAGGGGTAGGCTGCGGAAGGTTAGTATGAAGCGGAAATTCAGAAGGCGTGGGAAACCTACAGATCTTGCTTGCAAATGTCCAGCTAGCTTTCCAGAAGCCTGACTCGGTTTGCTTGATTATCGCATCCCTACTCGCGCTAGCTGTCCAGGAGGATACCGTTTTGGCCGAGGCATACTGCTGATCTTCATCGTAGACGGGCTGCGGTATTGGCAAAGGAGTCGGCGGAACAACAAATGAGTTGGAAGCAGGCTGAGTCTTGACAGGATCAGCGATATAGCCCAATTCTGCTGAGACGAGCAATGCAGGAGAGGTCAGCAGACGTCTTGCTTGCTCTTCTGTTATAGCCTCTTGTAAGCACAGCGCGATATAGATTGTCAACTCTTCATCAAAGAACGTCGACCGCTTGCTCTGAGAAGTGGTATCTTTGCTTAAGGATATTGACAGCCGAGCGTTGGCTATGAGTGTATCTGCTTCCATCGTTGCATTGGAACAAAGTAATTATGCGAGAATACGCGATGCTCCCACCCCATTGTGCTACCCAAGTGCAAACCTGTCTTCATTTTCCATAATACAAGATATCGTAATGACCCGGTCTGAGTAACAGCATACTCTCTTTGAAAACCAAAGGACCTTCTTGAACATTGATGACGTTCACTTCAGTCGTTCCCTGCATATCTGGACCTCCTGCTTCTTTCCCAGGCGATTGATCTAAGTAAGCTATTGAGAGTGAGACTTGAAGGGCTTGACAAAGAGCTTGGATCACTTGATTTCATTGTATCATAAGTCGGCTGATTTAAATTATTCGAAAGCAGCAAGAATACTCACTGAGGTGATCTGCGTCTCGGCCAATTGGTTCGATTAAATGCTGAGCGAACCGAACAGCTGAGGGCATTCCGGTCTCTGGATCTTTGATGCGCTCATCATCTTCATACGAGAAGAGGAAAGGGAAAAAGTCATCTGCTTTGCGGCGAACTTGAGCGGAAGTAATGAGACGTAGAAAGACGACTGTCGAATTAGAGAACTATTGCAAAAGTATATCAGTTGTGCGCGTACGGCAGCTACAGATTGTGTACGTACTTCCGCATCATTAAACGATTTCACCAAAGCAGGTTCGTCCAGACCGGAGGCGGACTTTAGCAAGTTGAAGAGGGGCTCAGAGAAGTCATTGCTATTGATAGAGTCAGATTCTTTCTGCTCCTGCAACAATGACACGTACAGGATGTCAGGGTCGAAGCCCGCCTGATTACGTAATCAGACTTATTCCATAATCAAGCTGCACGAAGCAGACCTACATCATGTAAATCTGGTGCTAAACCTTGCATCTGCGCTATTGCTGCTTGACAGGCTTGAGGACCAAGAGTTAAGAGAACTTCAGCATAGCGATAGGCGAAAGCTCTACTACGACCATGGATCAGCACCCAAATTTCATCAATGAGACTTCCACAAACTAGAAGCAGTCGCCATCGCCTCGAAGTCTACGCATTTGCGTCCAACCCGTAGCTTGCATGAACCGAATCTTTCTGATAAAGGTTACAGACTCCCCATCCTTGTACTCATTGAACAGCGCTTCTAGGTTTTCTCTCTCGCCTGACATTCCAATTCAACGGCACTTTGAAGTTTCTGTGGTTGCGAGCCTACCTAATAATGGCTTCTTTTGAGATTCGTCGTCTTCTCTCCATTTGTTAGTTAGCTCAATGATCTGTTGATCGGTGAGGTCGGTCTCTTTAGCTAGTACTTGCACATCTTGAGATTGTTCTGCCATGATTCCTCGTGGTTTGGGACAAGCAGAAACCGTCACGTAATACAAAGGTAATGCGAGACCGAGCTCATCCACTGTTACATTCTAGATACATACATACATCCCTTGTGTACATACATATGTCTAAGCACTTCTACTTCCACGCATAGTAGTCCAATCCGGTAACTCCTCGTCTTGCCAATTGCTATCTCTCAATACTATTTCCCCAGTAGTCTTGAGGTTAACACACATACTTGCTCCAATCCATGGTAGCAAACTCATTGCGAATGGAGGTGCTTTACCACCATTGTTTTCACCTTCCGCTAAAGGATCGTTTAGGATTGCGATTTCTTTTGCTAGAGCTGATAATGGTGAGAATCGGGTAGAGAAAGTTGCTCGAGAAGAAGAAGAAGTTGAGGTTAGGATGGAGACGAGTTCTTTTTGTAGTCGACAAGAGAAATTGGGTAACATTGCTAGACCGCCTGATAAGAGAATAGAAGATGTCAAAGGTTTGCGTAGATCAATAGGCAGCTGTTTGGCATTCCTTCTGACTCAGCATAACTTAAATGCGAATTAGATGGAATGCCCTACATTCAGGATCACAGATAGGATGGTTTCCACTATGGATGGTTCATCCTCATCGCCCGACTCAAACAAGAGATCCGCACTCCTTTCTCGGATCCAACCAGGTATACTCAGAAGCCCTTTCAAAGTATTCGAATTCGTTGGATTACTAATCCGGATATTTAAGCTTGTAGCAGTCGAATTAGCTTCGTAACGTTTCTTCAACTCTTCCAAAAACGGAGCATCCATGCTCTCATCATATTCTGCAGAAGACATGCTTTCTTCACTTCTTCCTTCTATTTCCATCTCACGGTCTTGTGTATTTGGTATCGGTTCACCAACAAACAAAGCACGAGTTATCAGGTCTTCCAATAAGGAAGAAGTCAGACATTCTACTGGTACAGGACCAGCAACAGGTCGCGGTGCGGTGGAAGTAGTGCTCAGGTTCGGTGGAGGTGTATAGGTAGCGGATCTAAGCAAAAGGCTTTTGAGTCGTTTTTTTAAACGTTTACCAGCGCAAGAAGTAGATTTCATTAGATTGAACAGTGGTCGAGCGTGATAGATCTTCATTTGGCGCACATTAGGAAAAGGAGGGAAGCGGATCTGAAAAGAGCTCACTGGTACTGCTGTAGTTTCGAGGAAACCACAATCGACTACCAGACCAGTTATACCTCCCGTAGCAATCAAGGCAAGAAGATGGGAAGGCGCAAAGGTCAGAGAAGGGATCTAATTGCATCTTTGAGACCCTCCTCGCGTGCTAGTCTTATCAAGGCGAACATACCTGAAGATTTCCAAAGAGAACTCTTGCAATCAGGTTCTTGATGCGCATAGGTAGAAGGGGATTCTCAATGACCAGTACTTTGCGAGTTTTCGGGTCGAGCATCAATTCGCGGTAAAGGATCTTTCGAAGTCCAGCTTGAACGACAGCTTCTACTCTGTGCTCGTCTTCCTCTGACCAATCACTTGCACAGCTTAGACTCCACAAGCCGTCTGAATCTGCTCCAAGCGACATAACATCCATCACGCCTCTTGGCCCAGCTTCGCCAGAGAACCCATAGCGCCAATATCTCGATCCTAGATCCAATATAGCAAGATCTTCAGAACCATAGAGCGTGTATTTGCGGCTTGAGATATAAGCAGGCGATGGAACATTCAGATTGCTGCTGCTTTCACTGGCTGTAGGTCGCGTTGGCGTTGATGCCATGGTATCTTATGCTGCTTTGGGTATGCTCATAGCCTGATATCAGCCAGCCAGTCAGTCGCAGTTCTGCGGCAACCTGTTCACGGAAATGTTCTTGACTCTTCTGAAACGAAACGCTGCCCTGCGATTCTTCTGTTATTACCTACCATGTGTTGCTGACTCACACGATATCTGTTTGCTCGTCTCTCCTTTTGTCTTCCTCTGCTCTATACCCCTCGCTTCACCTTTTTTGTGTCATTCTGGCTCCGCCTTTGGGGTTCTAAAATTTGAACACAAGACAGTAATCGAGCATGTTTCCTCCAAGCAGCCCTCGATTAGGCTATCCATCCGCTCATTCCGTCATCGGTCTGGCCAAACAAATCTATTTTGGTTTCACAAATGGGAGATCACTCTTCGGTTGTCTCTTCAGCGTTGCATGTGTGTCTTGATTTTAGCTACAACACGACATTTTGGCTGATCGCATGTGTGCAAAAGATGGCGCTGCGCCTGTCGCTCTGTGGATCTTCAGCTTCAAGCATGCAGGAGCAATACCGACTGAATGGAGACCGACTGTACGTTCCGATCTCTCCGTAAGCTGTTCATAAGCTTATAAGGCAGTGGATCGACGTACAGATACATACGGAGCTCTTACCTCATATCAACAATATCCTAACTTCCTTTGTTGGCACTTTCTTACTCACACTCATTATTATGCCTTTCGTTTATCAACTCCTTACACCTACCAAATCCGTCGAGTCAGTCTCATCGAAACAGAAGCTAGCAGCCTTTTCTTTATTGGCGTATCCTGCTGCATTGAGTATATTGAGTTGGCTAGCTGAAACGGTGCGTCAATTCTGCAACACCAGCTCGTTTCTTCAGCTTAAATAGTAGAATACGTGCAGTCTATAAGAAGATGGAAAGATCTGTTCGCTTTCTTATCTTATGGTGTACTCCATTTCGCTTCACCGTTCTTGGGTGGTTTCTTCCTTTGGCTCTGGGCACCATCAGGTACGTGTTGATGGTTACATGATATGAAATGTTGCTGATGTTGTATATTCAGGGGTTGCGGCCACTTTTGGTTGGAGTTTAGGCTTTCAGAATTGTGCTAGTTTAGCAACTCATCTCGTCTTTCCAAGTGAGCCTGAATTTCATTGCTTATCAGCTATATGCTGATGGATTCAAAACAGACGCAGCACGTACGTTGCGACCATCAAAATCGTCCAGATTCAATCGGCTTACGTAACTCCTTCGTTTGTCTAGCCTGGTTCGCAGATACCTATGGCAGTCCGCCTATACCCGAACCTAGCTACGAGACGCTCGGAAATCCAGCTGGTCTGATCCGAGTGGACGAAATTCTCAATGTGAATATCTATCACAAAGCGTTCGTCTGATCATCCGTTCTGCCACATTTCTGGCTAAGAGGGAAGACAAATCGAACAGATTCAAGAGATCTCCAGTCGTCTTTGGTGCTATTCCTAGCGTACATGCAGGCACAGCAATCTGTCTTGCGCTCTACATGGGAAGATACTATAACGATAGAGCAACAACAGCAATAATGATTTATGCTGCTTGGATGCTTTGGGCTACAATGTATTTACGACATCACTATATGGTCGATTTACTGGCTGGATCGATTTATGCTTTGGGTTTCTTTCTTCTATTTCGACGAACGACTTTGAAACGGATTGATGCGCAAGCGATTGAAAAGGGTAGTACTAACGGATGGCAGAGATTGATTCTAGGGTATGGTTCAAGATTACCTACTGTTCTACCTACCTTGCAAGGTGCAAGTGGGGAAAGTAGTTATGATGTTTTGTCAACGACAGAAATAGATGAAGAGATCAGGAAGTTGGAGCATTGAAGAAGTAATCGTTTATGCATATACACACGTTTTAGTTTGCATACCGAAAGTTTTTGTAGTCATTCATTTTTAATACCCAGAATTGATAATTTCAAGGTTTATAAAATACTCTACAAATGCCTTCAAACTTGTAATTCGCATCCTTTTCATCCACTACATAAGCAAAAGCCAATTTGGTAGGTGAGAAAGCGATGGCTTCAGCTCCACTCTTGACTGGTATAGTATGTATGATCTGACCACTTTCAACTGAGGCCTATCGAGCACATTATTACAGCGATCGTGTCTGCTTCAGAAGACGTACGATGTCTATCCTTGGGTCTTCTGTTGCCAAAGCTAGCAGATCACCATCATGCGAAAATCTGACCGCTCGCACAGGAGAACTGTAGTCAGAGGCAAGCGCCAATCAGAAGACTTCGCTGATTGCCTATGATCAGGACCAACTCTTGTTTCGTATACGTCTTCACGCAAAACCATTCTTTCGTATCCCATAAACTCGCTAACGAATCATTCGAACCCATAGCCAAAAACCTGTCGACGAGCGCATGCTCCATCACAAGTAAAGAGATGTTGCAGACGCCTGACTGACCTTCCTCTTGGATCTAGATCCAGTGTGGCGCAAGAAGCAGGATGGGCATCGATTTGAGTAATAATTTCCATACTTGGGAATCCAAAGAGTTTGAGTCCGACGCCGGAAGCTACTGCTAGATGAGCTGAAGTTTGCGAGAACGTCATTTCGTTGGCCTGAGGATACCCTCGTCAAGCAAAGCGGGACGAGGGAAAGAGATTGACTAACCTCGTCTGATTCTTTATGCGTCGAATGTATGCTTCCGTCTGCTGCTTGAATAATAGTGAAAACGTTGAACTTGTTTGCTACCACTAGCCAAACGCCATCAGGTGACCAAGCCATATTTATCGGGTGTTCTGGTATTGTAATTGTATGTATCGATCCTCCCTCTGTGAGCCTCTTCACTTTCCTCATCACAATGTGAAGAGAATCCAAAGACTCACGTCTAATGTCCCATATTCGCAATGTTTTGTCTTCCGAAACCGTAGCGAGCTGTGCAAAACATCTTTATCTAATTGCCTGAAGCAATGAGAAGTAGGATGCCACGCACGCGTTCAGGATGTCCAGGATCCCATACTAGACTGATGATTTTATCCGTGTGACCTTTGAGCGAACTTCCAGAACTCTTGTCTGAACAATCTGAATCAGCATGATATAGTTGAATAGCTGGAAAAATGGCACACAATCTGCTCCCCAGGGCTTCCATATCCTTACTGTCATATCATTCGATCCGGTAGCCAAACGAACACCATCGCAAGACCATCCTGTAGTACATTAATCAAACATGCAATGGAATACAGCGTTAAGGGCCGACCTAGAGCGTGTACTTTGTCTTTCTGTATCACAGCAATCAGGGCCTACCACATTCACAGCGTGCTGCGCGATCAGCTGACATACATGTACACCTCGTAATTCACGAGTCTGCCATTTTGCTAGAGAAGCAGATGTGGAAGCTACGGCTAAAGCACTGGATGTAGAAGCGATAGAGCTACTGCTTGATGCTACAGCGGTCGTGATAGCTGTCGTCGACATTTTGACTTGGAAAGTGCACAAGATTTGAGAGGACTCTGAATGCGGGCTCTTCGGGCAGCAGACTATCAGTACAGAGAATTGGATGATCGGCTTAGAGCTCTTGAATGTATTTGGACAAGCAGCTCAGCTTGGCCAAAAGCGACGAGATGCGATAACACCAGAATGTGCTCAGCCTGTCTGCTATAGCGCAGACTAAGATTCTACTATCTACTATCAGTGTGCTACGACTATCGTGCTATTATTGAGACGCTTGCTTTCCTCTTACGCGTCGGGCAGCATTTCTCGTCATACCAAATCAAAACTTGTTCGACAAGCCATGAGCCTTTCTCCGGGTCCTGAAGCACCTATGGCTGTCGGCCGGACTCTACTGGCTCGCAATGACCTGCTTAATGACCGCTATCGTACAATCTCGTTGCTGGGAGAAGGCAGATGGTCACAAACGTATCTTGTTCAGGACAAGCAGTACGCTTACGACCTCGCATGTAGTCAATGTTTAACTCATTTGACTGCTTCGACAGAAGCATGGACAGTTCTGCGGCTCTTGCATGCAAAATCTACTCCGCTTATGCCACTCAAGGAGGCGTAAAGAAAGGCTACATTCGCGAATTAGAGGTCCTACAGCGTATCAGAGCAGAAGCAGAAGATTCTTATCTTCCTTCACTTCGAGATCACTTCTACCATTCATCTTCGGAAGGTCAACATCTTTGTCTCTTTATGCCGTTGATGTGCGAATCCGTGGAGAATTGGCGGAAGTCCTTACCTAGCAAGTCCTTGGATGTCCAAACCACGAAGGAAATTGTCGCACTCGTGTTGGAAGGATTGACAGTCTTACACAAACACGGCATCATTCATACTGGTGAGTTGTGAACTGATTTAGTACACAACACAAGCTGAGGCTAGTGCAGATATCAAAGCTGACAATATCCTTATCGATGGTGTTCAAGATGAAGACGTCGACAAGAGGTTGTCAGCAAAAGATACGGTGTCACTCGTCAAAGATCCTTTACCACATCACTACTCCCTTGAGCAATCTTCGAAAGCAAAAGAAACCTATACCTTCGTTTTGACCGATTTTTCCAATTGTACGCCCTCGCTCTTCCGAACAGGGCTGGATCTGATCATTAATTGCCAGCCCAATTCGTTGGCGAGCCTTGTCCAGCTGAAATCATTAGCTCTTACTCTCTCAGAGCACCAGAAGTCACTCTTGGTGTCCCATTTGATCAGAAAGTTGATGTCTGGGCGATCGGCTGCCTGGTCTGTGACCAACTCTGTTTTGTAGGCCTCGACTGACCAAAGAGGCTCAGGTCTTCGAATTACTGACCGGTGCTTGGCTCTTTTCTCCTACGGACGGAGAGACTTGGACTGTAGGCTCTACTGTCTTGAGAAGATATGCGTCGCTGATCTCGATGTTATGCAGGTTGAAGATGACCATTTGGCCAAGATGTTGGAAATGACTGGCTCGTCAGCATTCCCACCTGCGCTTGTAGGTCAAGGGAAGAGAAAAGCGCAATATTTGAAGAATGATGGTAAGCTCTCGATATCCCCTTGATCTTTCCTTTCCCAATCTCACAACTTGCCAGGCACACTATTGAAGATCGATGATCTTCTACCTGTGTCGATCGAACGAGCTTTCGCAACATACAAGAAACTTTCGGATAAGGAAGCAACAGAGGCAGCCGACTTCATTCGAGCTTGTCTCACCCTAGATCCAAGTTCAAGACCATCCACGGAAGAGTTGGCTGTCCATCCATGGATTCGTACAGCGTTTATGGGCGAATAAGAAAGGCTGCATACTCAAACAATGGAAGGGAATGAAACTCATCGATATACCATTCAACAAGAGAGAAAGAGATTAATGTATACAAGCATTTGAACAGTAAGCTATTAGTAGTACAGAGAATTAGATGACCGATTGGGAGTTCTTGTTTGTGTATGCAAGTGTATGCAAGTATGTCATGAGGTGCAGCCTAGATGCATCTTGGCCAAAAGCGACGACATGCGATGAACCAAAATGTGCTCAGCCTGTCCGCTGTAGCACAGATCCAGGTTCTGCTTGTACCTGTGCAGCCTATCAAGCGACAGACTTATGTGGATCATTGCAAGCTCATCAAGCAATTTACTCGGATTCAGCTTCGAGACGTGCCTGTAGACCCTCGTGGCCCTACAGCACAATGCTCCGCTCTACCTACCTCGAACGGAATCTTGCTGTTGAATTACCTAGACTCTTATCCTCGTTCTCAAACTTATCTCGAAGAATTCCAATTGTCACGTCGAGTTTTGGGTGTAATAGGAGTATTGGACTGCGAAGAATGGGATAACCTGCAAGAGGGTATAGAAGAGTTCGATAGATTACTGAAATCACACCCTCAAGTCCTGTCAACTCGATGCTATGCCTTTCATCCATCTGCAGAACAAAAGGACGATGTGGAAGGCTTGGTGCTTATCCCAAACGTTGGTGACATGAGTTTCTATATGTCTACACTCCTGGCCGACTTCTGCGCTTCCCTCTTGCATGGATTGTCGGATCTAGCTTTCGCCTATGATCGGAGACTGGTCGTCGAAGGTCCTTCGGAAGCTATCATACCCGATGTCCTTTCTTCACTCAATGCAAGATCGTCAAATACCATACAAAGGACTACCACTCCCGATCCAATTCGGCGTAATTCTACACCCAACCCTTCTGAATCTTTAGAACATCTGCCGAATAAACGCTTGTCAACTATACCCAATACATCGGATGTCAATCTATTGGACAAATCAAACAGGAGGAAAATGCAAGGAAGAGTGCTGAAATTGAAAGCCGACTTGAGATCCTTGAGCGGAAGATGGACTGAAGCTACTGCATTGTACAACGAAGCAATTGTTATCAGCAAGACTACTTCAGACGATGTTTGGCATGGATCGGCTGCGGAGAACTTGATCATGTTACAGGCATTGTCTGTCTGGTTTGGTATGCGTGAGGTGAGCCAGCCGGTCATTCATGTCATTTGGGCATGGCCTGATCAGCGGCATCACAGACTACTGCTATAGACGGCAGCAAAAGCGATACTCTACCTCTGAACGGCTCTTCGACATTGCGTGAATTACCAGATCGATATTCTCAAGTTCTTGCCCTTTATTCTAAATCCCTCACTTCGATCAACACATCAGAAGAAGATCAAACTCCGGCGCTCATCCATGCAGAAGCCTGCCTTCGAGCAGCACGCGTCACTTTATCAGCTTGGCGAGCTGGCGGCTGGTCTCCTCGAGCTTTGAGCTTTATGATGGCATCACCACCTCTTGCACCTGCACCACTACCATCAGACTACGCTCGGCTGAGCGCTTTAGCATCTGTTCAACGCTTCAGCATATCAGAAATTGCTGGCCAAGCTTTAACAAAACAGTTGGAAACTATTGCATTCGCTGATCGACTCAATATCCTCAAAGCACTCGCTTCCATTTATTCACTTCTAGGCTATACTAGGAAACGCGCGACTGCACTCAGGGAAATAGCTGCTCTCCTAGCGGATTCAATCAGAAGAGCTAAATTACTCAATACCCAAAGGTATGGCGAAGTAGTAAGAAGTTATAGCACAACAGAAGGGAATGGATCTATTGTTGGGCTACTAGAAAAGGTGGTCGATGCCTACGGAGTGGAATTGATCGAAAAATTGATCAATGGGAGCAAAGAAGCCAACCAAAAGCGAAGGCAATCCGTATTTGGCTCATTGGAAGCTCAAAAGAAGCCATCTGTCGTTACTGAAGAAGTAGAGAGCATCTTTGGTTGGCCTGCTCTGCAAGTCAGTGTGATCAGGGATTCGGTTCTCGTTTCATCAATGATTTCAGGTGTGACTATCAGAAATCGATGTCCAGGCATACGCTGATGTCGTTATATGATGCTGCACAGAACATCAAGCTGCTCTTCGATTTGGTGTCTCTGCTTTACGAAGTCTTAGTGCAGTTATGCCGCCTATGGAGCAGTACGAGCTCAGTCAAACTATCCCTGAGACTTTTGCAGCGGCAGCCAGACGTGGCGCCGAGTTTGAATTGGATTTCTGGGGTCCTCTTAATTTCGTTGTATCGATCGAAGTCGCACCGTACGTTTCCTATCTCAAACAATTTGTAAGTTGTGATTGATATCATGTCAATCGCAGTCTGTCACCGAATCGCTACCCACATGAAATGACAACTACTTCGACTACTTCAAACGGCTCAACAACTCCGGCCAGTACCTTCTACTCCTTCGACCCAAAGAAGGAAAAGAGAATGACAGGAAATACACAAGTAAGTATGCCCATTTTATCATGTCTAACGCACTGACATGTCTTACAGAACGTTCTGGTAGAGAATGAGCCTGTTGATTTGCTGGTAACATTGCAGAACACCTTCATGTTCGACTTACTCGTCGAAAACATCGAATTGAGGTGAGCTTTGCAACAATACCCTGGTACTCTCAAATGACCATCTTCTAAGTACCTCTGGCTGCGACTTCCAAGCACACCCAATTTCTATCACTCTGCCTAGCGCTTCTTATCATACCATCCATTTGTCCGGTACACCTCTATCAACTGGTACTCTCGATATTAGAGGCTGCAAAATCCGACTGCAAGGTTCTTCAGAGCGAGAATTTGTCCTACCGATCTGGTCGGCCAAAGTCAATGCCCGACCTGTCAGCCTAGAACTAGACGAGGAACGCATCAAGCAAATAGGCGTTGAGTCGCGCAAGCGACAATCAATTGCAGAGATCAGCGATGTTCCTTCAGATTTGCAATTCCTGCAATGCAAAGTTCTGCCTCAGCAACCTTTGCTCAGCATAAAATCGACGTCACTTACTCATGGTGCTATGATGCTGTATGAGGGCGAAAGGTGCGTCTTACTTGTCATTTGAGATCGAAGCTCATCCTTACGCGAAGCATAGAGCTCAAATTCAACTTCAGATTGAGAATACTTCCCTTCTTCCAATCACTTTCCTGGATCTTGTCTTTCGCGATGCCCATAGTGCAGCAGCTCTGGAACGTCTGCAAGATCACGAAATCAGTCTCTTGCCAGGTGAAGCATACGAGCTTGATCAAGACCTGAGGCTTCAGCCCGTGTTCAGCTGGGACAGACCGGAAGTCGACATCCGCCTAGAACCAGGTGAACAGATGTTGCTCAACGTCATTTGCTTTGGTAAAGTCGAGTGGTAAGCTTCCGAGTGATGAAGACCGCTACATAGCCTGACTCTTCCTAGCAATGAAGCGGTCATACAGATCAATTATGGCAACTTTGCAGAGAACAGCAATCTTCAGTATACTCGGCGGATGCTCTGTCCTGTTCTCCTGTCTGTCCGTCGATCCCTGTCAGCCCAATCCATGCTCTTTCAACATCTGCGTGAACTACCTGAAGCAGCCGCCTCGCAAATCATGAAGCGGTCCGCTACTCAGAATCGGCTTCGGGCTCAGAGTGTGTCACACGTCGCTGTACCGCTAGAAGCAACTTTGCGGTCCGTGGCTTCAGGCAAGCACTGTTTGCTGATTATCGACATGGAAAATATGTCCGGTCAGCCGTTCGAAGTTCATTGCGAAGCGCAACTTGGTGTGGCAGGTATGTAGTATCACTTCATCACAAGGGTAAACTGAGACATGCAGCAGGTCTCGAAGCCTTCTCTTTCCACCAGCGTATAGAACCCGGAGCAACGGCTAGGTAAGCTATGGACTGAAGATTGTACTCAGTGTCTGATTGTCGAAATCCTAGCCTGCTTGTCAGGCTCAGCAGGATACGACTGCCTCCTTCTCAGCTATCGATGAAAGCTATCCCGTTGCCTGAAGTAAGAAGACAGCATGTTGTATCTGATAGAAGAATATCACTGGAACAGCAAGCACTAGAACGGGATCTCTTCTGGTGCAGAGAATACGTTCTGAATAGTATACAAGTATCTTGGCGTGAGGTATGTAAAACAGTCTGTTCGGCCCTACGCACACCGACCATTATTACAGATTGGAAGCCGTCGCCACGGAACAGTCTCTCTTCGTTCACTTCGCTTATCAGAAGATATGCTAGCGACTCTCAAGGCACCAGCCGTCGGTTTGGATATCTTGATTAATTGCACGACACCCAACATCGTTCGAACGAAAGGTTTACAAGACCACTGGGAAGTGCAGTCGGACCACTTTGTCGATATCTTTTGCTCTCTTTCAAGCACTCTTGGTATGTCTCGCATTCGCTATGTTTCTTCTGCTCTTTGACTGCCATCAATAGACCGTTCAATTTTGATGGAGCTGAAGGTCGAGACAGCAGTCACCTCATTTCCTGATAGCGAAGAGGACCTACTTCAACCCCTTGCCGATCATCCTGACGTTATTCTGGACGGCAGCGGAATTCTACCAGTATTCGATTTGGCTACAACTTCCTGCAGCATTTTTTCGATATGCTTTCTGTCATCCGGTCTATACCGCTTGGTAGTTATGGCAACGGAAGCTTCTGCTGCGCAAGGATCTGTCAATGTAAGACGCAGTGTGTTTGTACATGTTAGCTAGAGTATGGACATCGTGGCAATTGCCAAAGAAACCAAGTGAGTCTCCCGCTTCTTCATCGCTCGACGTGAACTCATGGACCTCGTAGATGATGAATATGAATGTACAATATGTACTGCCAAGAGGCGCTAGTGCCGTGGCCTTAGGATGGAATCGACCGGTGGTCATAGCTGGTGTGTGGGATGAGCCTGTACATTTTCCGGATGCTAATGTTCCAATCCTAGTACTTGTCGCAACGTCTGCGATCAACTGCGTATCGAAATGCAGAATTGCAATGCTACTACAGCTAATTCGCATGAACCAAAGTCACAAAACTAAAAATCCGACCTCTAGCTTGCACACCCGCTGATTAGCATACCGCACTCATTCTACTATCCTAAGAACCTCAAGGAGTTGCCTTAGTTGCGCAATACATGCCACGAGCAATCATTGTAGCGCAAGTAAAATCAGTTGCGCCTTCGCCAAGATCAGCTGGTCGAAACCTCTGTAAGCCAACAACAACTCACCGCTGACTTGTGCCCCAGTGTCGGCACTGTAGGTGCATGCCTTGGTGTTCTGAAGATCGAACTCTTGTTCGCCATAAGAGCAGGTAAGGCTTGCAACTCCTTGAAGATTAGTTTCGAGTTGAGCTGCAGCGAAGTAGAATCCGTTCATGCGCTAGATCGACTTGTGAGCTTAGCAGCGAAAATTGGATCACGAATGCTTACGCGAGGGCAATCTAAGTAGCAGTTGCCGTTATTAAGAGAAGTGGGTGCTTCGTCAACTTGATCTGGGCATCGAGAGATGGTGCTTGTAGATTCACCACGAGTGACTATACTCGGGGAATTCAGCTTCTGTTTCGGCCAAGGCATAAATAAATCGTACGGAGACCAGTCTCTGAGCTGTATATGCATTTGGCCTGAAGCATAATCAGCATCGACAGAAATATCACGATCTCGAGAGCCTACAGATCCACCTCTTCCATTACTGTAAGAGCAATCGTTCTCGTTGGTTCTTCCGACACCTTCAGTCACGTATTTGTAAGCTTCTTGATCAGAAAGATAATAGGGAGATGCGAAAGCAGGGCAGTTCTAGCTCATACAAATAAGCTACGAATGATCAATAGAAGTCCGACTGAGCCCACGATGTATTTCGAAGTCGCGATCGAAGGACTGGACGACGCACCACCTTGACGCGCAGTGAGACCTGCTCTAAGCTGTCAGCACGTCCTACCTGTGCATTTGAAGGGACTACGGACGGCGAGTCGCGTGACGCAATTGACCAGTCTTGACTTGTCTAGCAGCGATGACTTCACTGATAGGCAGAGCGGTAGCAGCGATAGCCAGATTCACCAGGACGGCGAAAAGGATGCTAATCTTCATCATGTTGTTATTGACCTTGAGGATGGCGTGAATTTGCTGCGAAAAGTTTCTTCCAATTCTTCTTAAAGAGGGTGATGTTGTTCCAAATGAGTGTAATTTGCGGTGTCAGCGTGTTGATTTGAATATGTACGATACTGATAGTATCTGAGAGCGTTCCTTGTAAGCAAACAAGATAGCATGGGACAATTAAGCCTTGAAAAGAAAAGCCGTTGTGATACCGAACGCGAGAAAAAAATCAAAACAAGTGAGAATCCCGGTGGACGGAGGCCGCAATTACCTAACCTTGCATTAGACGCGCTTCGAGACTCTTGGCAAGTTGGCAGCGAGCGAGAAATGAACCAAATGATGTTGTGATGTGCTGTGCCAGTTTCGCAAGGCGGGAACACAATAATATACCCTACCAGTGTCTGAAGGCCGAGAAGCACGACTCGCTGATCTTTGGCGAGAGAAGACAAGAGGAAAGGCAAAAGCAGAACAGTCAGAACAAAGCATTATCTTCACTAACATTATACTTTAAATCAGCTTTGGTCTTTTTGCAAGTTGGAATCGTATCTCACCAAAACTAGCAGCAGAGTCAACAACAAATGATTCAGACAAAGGAGAGCGGAACTTGTTGTCTTTTAGTGATGACAATATCCCATGAGCTGATGATACAAATGCATATACACACCTCGATCTGTCCCTCTATTTGAGCAAGACAATAAGAAGCAGAAGAATAACCACCAGAGCGATAATAACACATGTCGAGCTGTTATTCAATAAGTATCGCTCGGAGTTTGGGATGCAAACTCGCATACCTTGTTTCCCTACCGGCTCGTCTGCCAACCTTTTCCAGTTTTCCTGCAGCTCTCTTCAGTCTCGATTCTGTCTGATCTATAGCTGCATCCGTTTCATCCAACAGAGTTGCGTGGACTTCTAGCTCGCTTGAAATATTGAGACTTAGATCCCTTTGCCTGCTAATTGCTGTTGATAGCGCTGAGAGCTGATCATCTTGTTCAGACATCATTCGTTGCTGTAATCTGTAAATAGACGAAAATGAGGTTTGAAGAGAAGACTCGGAACACAGAGAACTTACTGCATGACTTCCGAGTTAGCTTGCTTCATAGCGTTCTCGTCTTGCGCTAACGCTGCTTCTTCATCTTCCTGAACCGATATTGAAATGTGCGGTATAAGGGGTATCGACTCTTTTCCTTTCATACTAGCCGACCTATGTCCATTCGTCAGTCCCCTAATGAGTTCCACAGTCCAAATAGCACATACAGATCTTCCTGCTGATCCTCAACTTCATCCACTTGTATCAAGGTTTCTTGTATCAAAGGCAAGAACGAAATTCCTTCAAATCCAGTGACCAGATCTGTCAATCTCCCATACTGCTTCTTGAGCCCATTCACAATCTCTTCCGTTACATGCTCTTTGCCTTGCCTTTGCTGCTGTTGCAATATATTGATGCCATCTCGCAATGTCGAGAGCTGCGTGGACAGATCAGCGGCTTGCAGGCTGAATTGAGCAAGTCTTTTGACACACATTACGATTGATCTTTGGCACTAGCGAAGGGGAAGGGGACAGCGAGAATTGTTGACTCCTTGTCAATTCCAAGACGGAGGTCAAAGTAGACGTCGCCAGGCTGGATAGACGCTGAGGAGTGATGCTATCCATCGCTGCGCTGCTGAGGGCTAACAAGTCATCAAGGGAATATCGGAACGCAGGTATAAGCTTATTCGTAGATCAAAGTCAAGAGAGTAAGCGATGCAAAACAAAGGAACTCTTCATTGATGATGTAAGTTGTTACGCTTGTTCGACGATAGAAGGCTACTCGAGCACAACATCGTCAAAGCTTGTGACAACCCCACACCCTCTTTACTCGAACAACTCAGTCGGTTCTTTGGTCATGATACCTTGAACAGCACTCGTCTTGTTTCTCTTGCGACGAGGCGACGAGCGAGCCATAGCTTCAGACGAGCGCTTCTTGGCAGCCGCAGATGGGATTGCCGGAGAGGGACGTCTTTGGCTGCAGCGGCGCGAACTTGCAGAAGGAGATGCGACCTGTTCGCAAGAAATATAAAAAGCCAGGTGACTGTACGTGCAGACGTACAGAATGAATCGGAGGACCAACAGAAGCCGTACGTTGAGCACGAGGTGAGCTGTGAGGAGAATTGGGCGAAAGAGGTTGTAAGCGGGAAGTAGCAGTGCGTGCTTGAGCAGCAAGTCCAGCTTGCTCGCGAGCAATACGACGTTCGCGACTTGCATCTTGTCGCAAAGCAGTCTTCAATTCTTGAGGCGAAAGAGAGTGGCCCTGTTCTTCTTCTCCGATCGCATCGCTGTCTGTCAATTGAGTTTGATTGCGAGCGTTGCGTTTCTGTCGAAGGGTTAGATGCTTGTGCATGAAATGAGAGCCGTCACTGACTTGCAAATCAGCCAAAGAGTGCTCTAAAGCCTCGGCGATTTCCTTCTCAGCACCTTGACCAGGGGTGAAGTATCGAGCTCGAGATAGCTTTGCCCTGCCCAGCATCCTTAGCATATGTTGTCCATGATCGGATCAGGACCTACTGCTCATACAAACGATTGAAGACCGTTCGAGTCTTTTTGGCGACATTGCGAGATTTTCCACCAGTTGAGGGAGGTCTGTCCTTACCCATAGATTCTTGACGAACGAAGCCTTCGGTACATAAGCGATTGTATAATTGAGTTGCGACTTGCAGATCGCAATCTAACGACCATAATCTTTAGCCATCAACGGAATTTCGACCTACAGTATCTTACCGAGTAGTTGCTTTAGACCAGCAGCTGAAGGCATCTCAACCGCAGCGGCACAAAGAGCAATAACTAAGAGACAGTCGTTGGCTTACTTGGTGCTTTCAGAAAGGTAGAGGCTTACCGTGACGGAAGAGAGCCAGAGTACGCAAAGCTTCTAAAGCAGCTTGAACTCGACCTTCATATTGCACATCGTACGTCGCTTCACTAGAAGAGTATTGACACTTGTAGCAAGAGAAATTTCCTGCATCTGGCTTGAAAGTGCCATCTTCGTAGCTGCACACAATTTTATCAGTGGTATGCATCGATCGGTCACAGAGGTAGACTTACCCATAGCAACAAGTATGCACCCAAAGTCCGCAAGAATCGCAAGCTGCCATCTCACCTTCAAACATGGTATGACCGCAATCGCAAGGATCAGTATTCTCTGGCTGATTATTGCTCTGAGTATCCTCGTCGGTCGTCATAACAAGGGATTGAGTAGGATCGACCAGGGTTCGAGAATTCTGAGCTCGCTCAACAGCGGCGCTAACAAGATTTGCTTTTGCTGAAACGAATTTTAAAAGTCCTGAATCGTTGCCAGCTTCTTGGTCAATGATCATCTTGTCGTTGACTGGCGATTGAACAAGTAAATCGATAGGTGCATCATCTAAATCCATATCATGAGATGCGGGTTGAGGTGCTTGAGAAATAGCTAAAGGCGTTTCGGCAGTTTCGTCTTCTTGCTGTGATCCACCAGGTGAATCGATCCTATTACCATTGTGAGTAGCAAGCGCTTTCATTTGCTGCATCAATGCATGGGTCGCAATAGTGGAATCTTGCGAATCGAATGAATACTGTGTCTCAAATGGGGGCTCATGTTCTACAGGAGGCTGCTGCTGCTGCTGCTCGTCGAGTTGCATTTGAGCAATTCGCTGATGTGGAGGCGAAGGTGGTGGAGATTCTGGAACGGGCGTCAAAGAGCTTGAGCGAGATTGTGTCTCTGACAAGTTGGACGAAACAATTTGAGATGCTGATACAATCTGTTTTGGTTGGGATGATTCGATGGACTCAGATAAAGCTTGAGATGAGGGCAAAGGCTGAGTGGCAATCAACGAATCAGAGCGAGATTGGCTCGACTGAATATACATCAGCAAGGCTCCATATATAGGGCATGAATGACTCACAACAGAGCGCAAAGGATCGTTACTTGAAATACGAGGGGCAAACATGGGAGCTGAATCAATGCGAGGTGGCAGATAAGACAAGCTCTGACAAGGTGAAGCTGGTTCTTCGAGTAAAGCGGGACGTAGCGGTGGTGATCCAGGTAGAGGCTCAAGCTGTTCTCCATCTCTAGTTCGACGACCCACAGGTTTGGGTTTACGCATAGACGCAGGTGCGCCTTGAGCTTTAGCTTGACTTTCCGTTTCAGCTTCTGAATCTTGTTCGCCAAGATCTTCAGCATCCCAAACAACAGGCCGCTCAGCAGCTTCAGCTCTGTTGTACTGCACATCAATCTGTTCTGAAGTCGCAGTGGCCGAAGGCATCGGGATTGGTTGCTCATCGGTCGAAGGCATGTGAAGTACCACTGAGGCTACGTTGAGTGATACTGAATGGTAGCCAGTGCTCACGCGGCCCTGATCGCTTGTGAGTCAGCTTGCATTCGGCAGTAAAGAAAGGAAGACCCACAATCGGAACACGATCTGGTACTTCGTCAATATCATGAGTGCCAAATTTGTATTTGTTTGACTCATAATCAACATCAGAGAAGTGAGGAGCTGTGTCACTAGGGTTAGCCATCACTTTAACATGTCTTGTGATAGACATACGCTGATAAACATCGGGCGTTTCCTCCGTGTAATACAGCTTCATAGCAATGTAGCGACGACGAGGTAGCTCGCTCATGAGCTGAGTCATAGTAATCAAGCGTTTGACGAGCAATTGCACATCGGTCTTGACTTGATCGCGAGTTTGATGCTTCTTGCGCTTAGCTTCGTAACCGGTTTCCGTGGCATCGACTTCGATGTCTTTCATCTCGTCTCTTACATTCATCGAAGGTTTGCTGAATGTGCTAGTTGTGCCATCAGGTGCAGTCACGGTTTGGTCAGTATAAGAGAAGTTTAGTCTGCACCATTTATCAGCAAGCCAAGCATGATTCGCATGATTCGGAAATATGCTCACGTATAGCACTCGATCAAATCGTTGGGACGGTCAGGGTCGACCTATTACCAATGTTTCAGTAGTGAATCGAGGGCAGCAAAGAAAGCAAACATAGATAGCAAGCATCATAGTCTTCAAGAAGCTACGATCAAGAGCATCCTTGACACCATCCATGTAGTCAAGCAAGCGATCGCCTTCCTTCGATCCCCCTCGATGAAGTTTCTTAATGCGAACCGAGTTACCTGAAGCCTTGGGATGTGCCTTCTTGCCAATACTTCGTAGAAGATCAGCAGCAATCTTCGCAGTAGACATAAGATAGCTTACGTCTCATCGGTAAAGGCGCTGCAATCACGATTCAGCTCATGCTGCGCAGGCTCGCTTAAGTGACACACTCATCAGGAAAGATGCCTCTGTTTTCGCGTGATCTTCAGCTCTGAATTGTTCAACTTCAGTCAGCACTCACCTTAGGAAAGAGATACAGCCAATTGCAGCATCCCTAGAGTCGAAATATCAGAAGTAAACAATGGCCATTTCGAGCTCAAAATCTACATGAGGAGCTTCACTTCAGTCAACGACTGCTGCTTGGTGATCAAAGCTTGATCAGTAGCTTGAGATTGGACCTGCTTGGG